>OZ010571.1:156263977-156288977 GCA_963932145.1 Acanthosepion lycidas
GTTACTTGTTATTATAAAATTGATTATAAAAATAAACCATTTATTTCTGATTACTATTTGTCTTTTAAATCCAAAAATCCTGGTTGTTAAATGGCAGTCTTTAAATTAGTAAAATATTTCATAAAAGATTTAATTTAATTGTAAAACCCAAGCGCCATATTAAACCAGCCTGCATTACTGAATTATATTCTGGCTGAGAATGAGCATTGTACATCAAAGTCAGTCATTGTGTATAGGAAGAGAGTTAGTTAAAGAGACATTAGAATTTATATCAGTGATTAATTGCTCGATAAATTTCGTATTTTGTATAACTTGCTCTGCTTCAGTTTTCTTTTTGTCTGTCTTTTCATTTACCAATGAATATAGTATTAGCTTGGTGCAAAAATAATGACGTAATTATGTCATTTTTTGACGTATTTTTTAACGTCAAAAAACGACATTATTACGTTATTATTTTTGCACCAGCCTAATAGAAATGCTAACAGTTAAATATTGATAAAACTAAATCTGCATTACACTGAGAGGATATTTTTTATTCTTGTATTATGTCTGACAGATAAATATGATTGTAGAAATGTCGTTATATGGCATAATAAATTCTTAAGGTAAGAATTGTTATTTTGACTCCTACGTGAAGCAACTTCTTCGCCTGTCGTTTTTGTAATTTGAAAACTGAAACATCGTCAAATAGACATCTGACGATCATATCCACTTTAAGAACCGCCTAAAATAATGAATATATTGTCTAATGTTTTATAAATAATAATTTATCAAACAAACTATTTTATAAATAAATAATAATTTTGTTTATTTTTAGAGAAAATTGGAGATACAGATACAAGCAGAATATAAAAATATTACATTAAATTGATTTGTTGGGAAAAAATAATCATAGCATTAAAAATATCATTTTACTGATTTTTAAAAATTTTCAATTGCGCTTTTATCTATTTTTTAAAGAATTACTTCGTCGTCAGATCGCTGCTTTCTGTCTGACGCCATAACTTAATTAAGCCAAGGTTATTACAGTCGTTGTTATTGACCGAATCGTGTTTATTTTCCAAGAGTTGTTCGGTCAGTTGTGTTGGTCACAAAAAATTTCTGTAGTTTCAATCTATACATTACGTATAATATGAGGATTTCATTTTCGTTTCTGAAAAGATATCAAAAACTCTTCTATGCGTGTGCGGAGTGCGCAGGTTCGTGTGTGCATGATTAAATTGGGATGAGAATTATGCAAAAGAATTTTTTAAAATATATCAATTTTAACAGGTTTCGCTAATCAACCAACGACAACAGAAAAATAATTTTATTTCACATGAAGAATATTTCAAATTAGAAATTTTCTCAAATATATATACATTTGAGAAAATTTCTAATTTGAAATATATATATATATATATATATATATATATATATATATGCAAATGAGATAAGAAACAGATGCAGTAAAATTTCACTGTACATAACATTTACTTTTAAAATAAGTGCTCAATATAAAGTGGAGCAATATATTATTACTGTTTTCATTATAAAAAATTATAATAAAAACATATTGAAAGTACGATCAAAATATTGAAACATGAAAGCATTTGTGTAGCGATTACAATATATATATATATATATATATATATATATATATATATATATATATATATTATCATTATTAGATTAAATTAATTAAATCCAACAAATATGTAAAAACATTTGTCGTATTTAATCTAATATGTTGTTATTGTTTATGTTAAGTTACGTTTCGGAGCAGAAATGAATAATCGAAAAAGATGTGTGTTTATAAGCAGTAATTTGAAATTTGCTAAGCGGAAAGTTGTCTATGTCTGTACACATTTCTGTATATATATATATATATATATATATATATATATATATATATATATATATATATATATATATATATATACAAGTATATGATTGGTGTATACGGAATAAATTACAATAACCAACAATTACTATTCATAAAAGAGAGCTCAATACAGAGTAGAGCGAATATAATAATTTATGGGGAAACGCTGAAACATGAGCTGAAATAACCAATCAATATTTCAGCTCATGTGAGAGCGTTTCCCCTTACCAGGGGTGGTTAATTAATTTGAACCTTTTAAAACATTTATTCTACAATCTACATTCCACATCATCACTTGATAAGACACCAGAGGTGTTGAAACTAAATGGCTATTTTTGTAGTGATTTATAACATATTTAAGTTATAATTTTTAAATAAATAATTATATATATATATATATATATATATATATATATATATATATATATACTAGAGTACATAATTATATATATATATATATACTAGATTACTAATTGTTTTGAGTGTTTCTAAGGCATTTCCATCACATGCATGCACACACACACACACACACACACACACACATATATATATATAAATGGACATTGAATTCAAAACACAGACGTGACAGTCTGGTTCATGTTACACGCAATTGTCAGGTCTAACTGTCTCTTCTGAGTGTTGACTTCAATTTCAATTTTTAACTCTCTATCCCTGATATTGAGTACTTTACCCATAAATATATCATACCTTACTAAAATTTATCATATATATATATATATATATATATATATATATAGCTGTGTAGATAGAGAGATAGATAGATCCACATTAGATTATTTCGTCGGATTACTTGCTTATCACATTTGGTTATCCTATATTCATCATACTGATGCCTATCTGATCGATATTATGGCGTTTGTTTTTCGAACAGGTAATCGATTAATAAAGTTGTTTCTATTTTATCAATTGTTATTGATTATTTCTTCATATTACTTGTCTTGTTTATTTTGTTTAATGGAAGAAAATTATAAAAAGCAAATTGATTCTTTTTTGTTCTGCTTGCGTTCAACTGTTATTTCCTTTATTCCCTAGATGACTGCCTACGAGGACCCCACTGATTACAAATATGTGTACACTCTCTACTACAATACATCATCTGGGGAGCTCATTCCTGTTGAGATGGAAGACGGTAAAACTCGCTACGGTATGGTTATCTACCAGGGTCTACTGGCATTCTGGGGTTTCATGTCCAATATGGTCCTGCTTATAGCTCTTGTTTCCTCAAAGGATGCCCGCAAACTCGTGGTGACGCTGTACATCACCAGCCTGACCGCTGTCCAATTATTAATGTGTGTCCTCAATCTACCATTTGCCGTCTACGACGACCTCCACAAATGGGGCCTTGGGCAAAGGTTTGTATATTTATATAATTAAAGTTTTCAGAAAGATGGAAGACAAGTAGAAAGAAAATAAATGAACCAAACATGACAAATAGACAAAAAAATTAAATCAGAAAAGAAAGAGAAAATAAGAAATTGCAGACAGACAGGAAAAATGGCGAAATGCTAACTGGTCTTTTTGTACCTGATGTGCGTGCAGTCTAAAAAGATAATTTATAAACTCGAAAAAGCATTCATAATATGCAGTGTAAATAGGATGGAGTTGAAATACTAAAATTAAAATAGATCACTACAAAACAATTTTCGAATAATCTTACTGATTTTTCATTAATAAACCCTGATATATATATATATATAGGTAACTACACTCGTCTCGGAAAACCTTCGGTTTCTTGATTTGCTAATGGTGAAATCAATCTCGAAGGAAAAAAATGTTTTAAAAAAAGAAAGAGCTTTGAGCATGAACGTCTGTCGAAAATAATCGTGCAGCATACAGGTCCAAAGCCCAAAGAAAAAAAAACGATACGAGCAATCAACTAACTTAAAAGTGCTCAATACAAAAGTAGAGCAGACCATATATATATATATATATATATATATATATATATATATATATATATATATATATATATATACAATTTAAAGAAAAACAAACAACTTTAAGCCTCCATTGTAATAATTTATTTCAGCAGAGAATTTTATTTTTCTCTGGATCTTCAGACTTACCTTTATTTAAAATTTACACTTTTGACGGGCAGTATTAAGCTTATATAAGTTGACATAGAGGGTGGTGAGGGATGGTATGAGAGACATGTTCGAGTTAAGAGAGGGAAGGGAGAGTTTTAAAATGTATTTTTATATTTCTTTTTATTATAATACTTAATATTGAAGAAGGAGGGGGTAAGGATCAGGCATTGACCTATTTAATTGATCAACTCAACCGAAATGATATGGGAAAAGGAAAAGAAGAAAAAAGTGAAAAGAAAATGGTAATTTACCCACGCACGCATGGACTCTCCCAGCTATAATTAGGAGCAAGTACTGCCTTTTGGTGAGGGAAGTTCCCAGCAGTCAGCTCTGACAGTCGGACCGAACATTCTTGCAGTAACACTTTCGTTTGTATGTGTTTGTATTGCTGTTTCAGTTAATATATTTAACTCAATTCCTCTTTTGTATCTTTATTTCTGGCCCTAACAAGGCCACAGCAATACACACACACACACACACACACACACACACACACACATATATATATATATATATATATATATATATATATATATATATACTTTTTTTGTTTAAACGCTATTTTAAATGGAATACTTATATTTGTGAGTAGATGCTCTGTTTTTCTTTATTTATTAAACAGTATATTTATTTATTTACATCTACCGGCCTGAATATTTGAGAAATCTTGTTGGAAAAATATGAGGCCTCCCATAGGAATCAAATTTGCTCAGGAAGTCCTACGTGGCCGAGTGGTCTAACGCACGTCATATCTAATGACCGTTTCCTGTACGGGACGCTAGATCGAATCCATCCTTAGGGCGCGAATTTTTCTACCAAGATTTCTCGAATTTTCCGGCCATTAGATGTAAATAAATATTCTACTAAAAATATGTCAGATTTAATACATTTCCCACCATATATTATTAGGAGGATTTGAGATAATTGGAATTAAGTAATTCATCTATCACTTGTATATACTTGCTTGAACTGGCTTTTAATGCTCTGGATGGAGCGGCTTGGGAATAGTAGTCGTGGCTCGTGGGGGCACAGTCCTATGGGTTAGGGAAACTCGGATGAGTTCCACCAAGGAATATGTGATCGAGTGGCGCTATATCGGGCCTAATTCGATACCTCTTCGTCACCGAGGCCCGTTGGTACAGTTGGTACAGTTGGTATGATGTTTGCCTGATAATGTTCGAGTTTCCTTTCTCGGTAGTGGATGCGCACTGCTGATGAGTCCCAAATATAGGACGAAACAGCCGTCTAGTGCTTTCTGCATTCTGTTGAGGTTTCTTCTAGACTCGATGAATTACTTAATTATAATTATCTCAAATCCTCCTAATAATTTCTAAATATTTCACACGCACATATATATATTTTCACACACACACACATATATATACACACACATATATATATACAAATTTGATATAATATAAATATACAAATTTAATATAATATTTAATATATTATTTAATATAAATATACAAATTTACAATATTTAATATATTATTTGATATAAATATACAAATCTGAATCGTGTTGTTAGTTGAATGATGTCTTATGATTACGGATAGAAGTTTTAATCATTATTCAAATTTGTATATTTATACACCGATAACATTTATATACAGTTAAAATGTGTAAGCAAATTAAACGGAAGATCTGAAAAATTATAATTCTATTCAGTAAAACTCAGAGAATTGAAATATGCAGAAAAAATCGATGTAAACTGTGTCGTGGTCTATGAATAAGTGAGATTATGCATGCAAATTACAGTAATCTAAGCCCATAACATGTCACATTGATCAACCTTTCCTGGGAATGTGGAATGAATGTAATGTCTTGCCTCATTATCATATACCCAACAGCCACCGAAAGATTTCGATGATTTAGAATTATTAGGTTGGTGCATAATTATCAGGCGTTTTTTTTTTTCTTTTTTAGTTATTATGAAAAAAGAAACATAATTCAACAAAAACATTTTTAAATGATTATTCCTGGGCGTATGATTATCGACACGCATTTTTATAGCCTGAAAATAAACAAATATTTTTATTAAAAAAGTAAACAAAATAGCGATTTTATTAAGAAATAACCTGTCTACTAAAACGCCTGATAATTATGCACCAACCCAATACGTGAAGACTATTTTTTATTTCTTTTAAATTTGCTAAACCATTATTTATTTTCCATTATTTTATTGTTTTACAGATTCTGCGAAGCTTGGGTGTTAATGGATGTGACTATGAGTTGTATCTCTGCTCTGATCATCGTTATGATGAACATTGATAGGCTCTTGTTTGTCCTTGACGTAAAACGATACGTAAAGAATATGAAAGTGATTGCCATCATTCTTATGATTATCTTCCCTTGGATCCTTGGGATTATCCTGGTCATTGTTGTTTGGGTTAAAGGGAAGCATGTTTTCCCCAACGTACCCGGCATGTGTGTCTACGCTCTGCATAAAGAATATGCCCAAGTGTCTCCTTTTGTCATGTATTTCATCCCGGCTCTGACTATCCTGGCCCTCACCTTGGCCATCCTCATCACTGTTATCCTACACCCGCTTCACCGGCGGCACCCGGATGGTACCCACATGTTTGACGAACAGGGCCACCCGCAACTGCCTTATCCGTACCGTGAGAGGAATTCGTTGTTCTCCGTGTGTCTAGTAAATTTCTTCTTCCTCGCCATGAGCTTTCCCTACAACTGTGAGAGTGCTCTGATGGCGTTCTGCAAGACCAACAACTGCATGCCACCCACAGATCGTCCTCATATATTCTACCTGTTGTCTATTTCTTTTCTAGGTCTTAACCCACTCCTCTGGCTCACCTATCAGGAAGTTCGATCTGCCATCTTCCGAGTGTTTGAGAGCTTATGTAAACGATAACGTCACTGACGTTGATTGATTTCAGAACATTTTTTCTCTTTCTAATGTTACGCTCATCTGTTGGATTAAGATATGTATAATGAAATTATCGATGACATATGGTTGTATTTCTGATTGGAGTGCCATCAGAGGTGGAGAGGATGAAGAAGAAGAAGAAAAAAACCGATTACTTCTTCCATCGATTTTTTAAATTTACATTCAACGCAAAAAAAAAAAATTATTGGACATCGATAGAAACCCCAACCTTCCCTACCCAATTACTGATTATAAAACATGTGAATAAAATGGTGTACATGTTCTTATTGATGAACAGACCCCAAAAACCCTAGTGGGAAATTTCTGTTTGTTATAGAATCATTTAAAATACAAAATTGAAAAAAAGGAGCTAATAAAATAAAAAAAAATACCCTATACGACGACATAGAAAATGCTTTTACTTCAACAGATTGACATAATAAAAAATTCATATTTACAAAAAGAATCCATTTCAACCTTCATTCAGATTTTATTACCATAGACTAATAATATTTCTAGAATAACCCCTACTAAAATTAAAAACATTGTTGTTTTTTTTTTGTTTTTTTTTCGCTTTTACTTGACGTCAGATAACGTGGCAATTCTTGCCTAAATCACAATAAATCACAATGGAACTTTACGAAAATAGAAAACTTTTGAGTGAATCATTCTCATAAATGAAATAAAATGTAGAAAAAATGTATGCTAAAAGTTCTCAGTTCAACCAAGAAAGGATTTTGAAACTCTGATGTTTTGACTTTGTTGTCAGATTTTAAGAAATTGGTTGAGCTGAGAACCTTTCAGCACCAACTCATACAATGCTAATTTAATATGTCCCACATAATGTTATATAATATTATAAAATGTTCCATATAATGTTATATCATATCCCATAAAATGTTATGTAATGTCCAATATAATGTTATATAATGTTCCATAAAATGTTATGTACTGTTCCATATAATGTTATATAATGTTCCATAAAATGTTATGTAATGTTCCATATAATGTTAAAGTCGCTCTTAGAATTGAAAAATATATAAACCGAAACAAAAAAATCCAAAAATATCTAAATTAATTTTTAAATAATGAATCCCAATATAATGAAACTAAATGAAGTGAAATTTAATGCAAAATTAACTTTGATCATATTCCCTCAGTTTATAAAAGTTTTCTTCGTATATACATATATATATATATATATATATATATATATATATATATATATGTGTGTGTGTGTGTGTGTATGTGTGTGTGTGTGTATGTGTGTGTCTGTGTGTGTGTAATTTATGCATAATTAACTGTTAAATTGTTTGCAGATGGTTTATTAATTTTTAAATTCAAATGTTACTTAAATGTTGTAAATAAAAAGACTGGTAAATACTGGCGTAATGAAACGCTTTTCTAAAATATGCCAAGAGAAAATGAGAAAAGAAAAAAACGTTAGAGGCTCTTTTTGCACATCTACAAAATATGACAAAGAATCTCCCTTGTAAATTGTTGGAGCAACTCCTGGCCAGCGCTAGTTTCATTTCAGTAAAACGAGGCAAAATTTTGGAAGCTGGCGTTAAATTTTCCATTTAAATTATAATGAAATATTCATTTAACAAATCAGATATCTTTAACTAAAAAATAAGCTTTTATTTAACCGGGGGATCGGGTTGTTAATTTCCTTTTTTTTTTTTTTTTTTTTTTGTTGCTGTCTGAGAAGAACAAGAAATCAATTAGTAAGGAACATCTCATTTTGTTTTTGTTTGAACTTAGCGTTGACTGAATTACTTCGTTCAAGATATATAGCATTAATCTGTTTTATGATTTTTGAATTCTTTGATTTTACGCTTCGGCTTCTCTTCAGTAAGGGAATGAAGAATTCTTTTGCGGGAATCGTGATTTGTAATCAAGATTTACTTATAATTTTTTTCATTACTTTTTTGAAGGAAGCATCGTTGAGATATGTATTTTTCTTAAACCTCCCGTTGGTCTAACGCCTCATAATGGATTGAAAGGAATAATATAATTGTATGCATTTCTTTGAGTATCAGAAAATGAACTTTTAATTAAATAAAATATTAATTTAAAGACAATTTCATTGATCACGTGAAAGTGAACATGTGTAGTATGAATAGATTTACAAAAAAATTTGTTTAGCAATAAAAACGCAAATACATATAGATTTACTCAGACATAACAATTGTAAGGTTAAGTGGTGGCAATAAGTATTTACGTGTGAACATCTATATATACTATTATACAATGGCTCATTTGAACTAGCGTCCTCGTTTTCTATCACAATTCTATCACAATTTTTCAGTCACCCTCTCGTCACTCCTTTGTCAGGTTTCAGTACAAACGTAATTTTGAACAGGACTCTTTTTTTTTATTCATGAGCGATGACAGTGTTTTCCATGCTTGCTTTCCCTCACGTCCGTACGAAGTGATTTTCTGAATTCGTAATTTGCTAATTTTCACTTTAATACGCCTCGGCTATCAGAACTGGATCTGCACTGTCTGACCAAGGAATTGAACTCGACAAGACGTGGTTAATTTAACGATGCTTTTGTCTATAAGACAATGCACGGTAGGAAGCAACCTCGATAGCAATATACCTTCTAAAAGTAATAAAATAAAATGTTTCAGTCTAAGTTCGCTGAAAATTATCGAAAAAAATCCTGGTTAGAGAGTAGAGGAGTCAATGTGATAAACAAAATAAGATAAGTATACTTATTGGAAAGAATAATTCTGCAACACAAACATTTTGTCTCAAAGATTCATACAAACAAATATATGTGATGGATGTGAATGAAAGAAAGTTTATATGACTTATTTTCTATTAAGAAATCTGTTTCTATTCAAATGTACTGGGAATGTTTGTATATATGTGTGTATAGGAAATATGGGAAATGGATAGAAATTAATATAGTCCTTCCATTATATATACATACATGCATATATATATATATATATATATATATATATATATATATATATATTAGGTTGGTGCAAAAATAATGACGTAATAATGTCGTTTTTTGACGTATTTTTACCGTCAAAAAACGACATTATTACGTCATTATTTTTGCACCAACCTAATACTATAGATGCGAAAATAATTCCAGAGAATAGAAAATTTAAAAATACATTCATGAATAGCATGTAGAGCTTTTAAGTTTAAAAAGCATCGCCCGACGAGACCGCCAGGTCGAAACCGTGGTCGAGGATTTTAATTGATATAATAGTTTTTTTTTTATTAATCCAACAGGTCTTTTTTTATCACTTTAAATGATATTTTTAGTGGATGTTCCGATTTGTTTACGTTGGAATACGAAACTGTGCAGATATGAAAAACTTCGAGAAATTCTATGACGGGAAAGCTTTAGCTTCAAGGGACTAACTTTGTCCGCGCCTGATCAAGCTTCCTCTGTCCTGATGGACGCAGGTTAAAATCCTGCCGAGGAGCACAAGTCTTCCTTTAATAAAATTACTTGAACATTCTGGCCCATAGATGAAAATAAATAAATATATTGTTTAATAAATTAATAAATAAACGGAGCGCCTACTAAAATACGAATATCTCCTAAAATAGGTGGTTTGTTTTGGTATACACACACACACACAGATATATATATATATATATATATATATATATATATATATATATATATATATATATATATATATATATATATATTAGATTGGTGCAAAAATAATGACGTAATGCCGTTTTTTGACGTATTTTTTAACGTCAAAAAACGACATTATTTCGTCATTATTTTTGCACCAACCTAATATATAATAACAGGAGTCAACTTATATTACGTGAATATAAAGGTTTCCAGAATCTATTTTAACGAAATCTTTTATTAATATGAATTAATAGTGTCATTAATTAGTCATTCAGTTATCAGCGTCCCCCCCCGGTTTTAGATACTTTTCTATTAATTTGTTTATTTCATCCTGAAAGAAAGATTCAATAAATTCTCCAATAAATTTTTCAGTTGTTAGAATTTCTTATCAGAGATGCGATAATCGGAAAGCGGAACAAATTTGCATCTCGAGGTAACATGACTGGAGGATATTCCGCATCCTAGCTTACTGCTAAAAGTTTGCTGTGTCGCATTTACAACATGAGGGCGAACGGTGTCATACAGCAAAATCCCTACTCGACTCTTCCCCATAAAAAAACATTTTTTTTTTAATGTGACATTCAGATGAGCCAGTTGTTCGCTATTTTGATGCTAAGTATCAGTTTAATCAGGTTTCAATAATTTCTTTTAATGAATCCCCACAAAATAAAATTGAATCCCCACAAAATAAAATTAATTTTGTGTATTTAGGCTGAGGTACTAAAAGATGCCGTAGAGCTTGCTGTCATTTGTTTGTTAATATCTGGAATGAATTCCTTTTTATCTTCCAGTACTTCCTGATCCCAAATTGATATTTTCATTGTTTCGATCAAAAATAAAGTTCGATTTTCATGAATGTATTTTAGTTTAGTCTGAAAACCAATTTCTTCATTTAGAAATCTCGCTTCTAAATTTTACCATAAGTTTTAGAAAATCCTACTAATTACGTTGATTACAATTAAGGAACGATCAAACTTCAAAAACACTTCTAAGAGTCTCCAAACATTGTAGAAAAGGTGGCGTTAGACATTTTTAAATTTGCCATTTATTTATGACTTTTTTTTATCTCATGCATATTCATATGCTCCTATATTAATTGTTAACATACACACTTATATATATATATATATATATATATATATATATATATATGTGTGTGTGTGTGTGTGTGTGTGTGTGTATGCATGCTTGTGCATGTGTGGGTGTGTGTGTGTGAGTGAGTGTATGCATGCTTGTGCTTGTGTGGGTGTGCGTAAATATAAATTATGTATATTTGTTAAGTATCCTATACACACAATTACGCATATACGTGTGTGTGTGCGTGTGTGTATGTGTGTGTCAAATGAGGTTACACATTATGAAGTTATATTATATTTGTCCATTTGATAATGTGTGACGTTATTTGTTTACATTTAGATACGCATCGAGCAGATATGCATGTACGACAGAAAATCATGGGCAATTGTAGTATAAAAACAGTAAAATCGACCTTGCTAACCGAAACGCTCCTCTTTGGCTCAATCGGTAAAGCACGTCAGGCTATATGACGGTTCCGTATAGGATACAGGTTCGATTCCTATGAAAATTTCTCGGACATTCAGGCGGTAAATGTCGTTAATACTGTTTATTATAAACAGAGCATTTACTTAAATATTTTATCTATAAAAAGAACGTATAAACATAAAAAATGTCCTAAAATAATTTGTCCATTTCACAATGTATGACGTCATATGTGTGTGTGCGTGTGTGTGTGAAGTTAATAATAATATGTATACTCACATAAGTATGAGAAATTGAAGATACAATGAATGTTAATCCCATTAAAGTTGTATATTTATCTATGGTTAACTTTATCAGATTGCATCGATATGTCCGTAGCCTGTCAGATATTAACTGAATTGTTATCGAAACATTTCACTCAGTAATGTTCGACTTATGTGTTCCATGAAGAAACGTTGGCTTAAACACATTGCAAAAAAAGGAGATAATGTTTTTAAAATGTGTTGTTTAAAATAAGTACATATTTGTCTGATAATTTATGTAATGTGCATAGATCAAACTCAACGACAAATATATATATATATATATATATATATATATATATATATATATATACATGCATACATATATACATATATGTATATGTGCTTATGCGTCTGTAAATATTTCTGTGCCCTTCTTATACTAATAGAAAAAGGCGGTAAGATATATTTGGCAAGTCAAAATGGCGATTATTAATGCTACCATTGGCTCAGTCACTCTTTCATATCCGCTTTCAAACAGGACAAGTGCCTTAGGCCAAGCTCCTTTATTTATCATGAAAATGAAATTATTCAAACAAGAGATGCGCGGGGCTGTCTTGACCGGATTAAATATGATCAACTATGACAATATTATGGCAATTGTTTTTATTAATACAAAAAATCAATGAAATTAAAAAAATCTATTAGAAAGTTGAAAATTGTTTTAACTTTTCAATGTGTTACGACTGTTATATTTTAAATATCAATAATTATTTTAAATATTAGAGTTGTTTCGGCATTTGAGATTTTAAATTAAAAATTAATCATAAATCGAAAAAAAAAAAACGTTGTAGAAAAGTAATAAATGTATATAGTAGATGTAAATATTTTCCGCCATTGATTCGTTTTAGCTTCTTAACAAAAGCTAAAACGACGTGTAAATAATTTTCGCCTGTAAAATTTTCGCCTGTCGTTAAAACAAAACAGACTGATGCAATTTGAAGTCCGTTAATCTTATTGTGTTTTTTTTTTTTTTTTTTTTTCATATTTTATTTTGCTTAATCTTCGTCTGGAGCTGGGATTTGGAACACGTAGAATCTTGAAATAATTTCGTCAGTAAAATAAATTTAAAAAAAAATTAAAATCTACATTTATAGATTCCTGCCGACATTTTTTTAAAAATTCTATTTGGTTTGTAATAACGAAAATTAACAACAACAATATGGACGCCAATCTAAAAAAATATCAGCATCTGAAATTATTGCCATAGCAAACACATTAACAACATTGATAGAAAAACAAAATCAACCTTTGCCCCATAATAATTGATACATTCAGAGATATGTTTCATACACTAAATTTAACAAATATTATAGAATATTATATGCATATTATATTAGAAAATAACTTGTAAATAATGATAAGTTTGAACATGATAGTAATATGTCAACCATGGTTGATAAATCTCGCAGGTTTATTAAAACATATGTATAAGATAATCTGCATTAGGATTCAATTAAAAGTCAGAATTTCAAAGGCTAAATTTTAAAAGCAAACAAACCCTCCACATCCTATGTAAACCCAAAATAATTTCCCTAGCCAAAACTCAAAACATGAGAATTGATTTTTACTGAACTCCGTAATCGTCGTCAAATCATTCATCTCCACTCTCATTTTTATTTATTTTATACTATGTTTCTCCAGGATTTAGGCGACCATTGTTCTCCACAGCTTCTTTTCTTTTATATCTGTAACTTCTAAATTCTCATGATTGTTTTTTGGTCATTTCCATGCTTCTGATCATATATTTGTTTTACTCTTTGATCGGTAGCTCACTAAATCTCGAGAACACAGTCTACCCTGCTATTTAACGATATAATGTATGTATCCATTCTTTTCACAAGTACGGAATTTGAACTCGGCTCTCTGATTTCATTTTTCGCGTTCACTTTTCAAGTCACACCACCTCAACTCTTAAGGTGTTTTTTTTTTTAACCCAACCAGACATATTTGATGTAAGGTACAGATAAGAAGAATATAAATTTCATAAATGGTGTAGGAGATTATTAAATAATAAGGTAAGTATCAAAGTTCAAGTAAAATGAACACGCCTACGTATAATAAGTGTAAATATTTTGGACAAAGCCAATGTTATAACATGAAGTCTTTTCCTTCTTCTACATAAACTTCGGATTAATGTTTTCATCACTGTTAAAATGTGACTTCATCTCTCAGTTACGTGATTCTTTTGTAAGAGAAAAAAGAGAATAAAAGTAAAAAAGCAAAAACAACACAAAACTTGTAACAAAGAATAAAAGAATAATTCGAAAGCTTATTTATATATAAATTTTCTTTTACAGAAAAGAAAGCCATTGCAAGATATTACTATAAAAGCAACTGTGCACTTTTTATTATAAGAGGGAAAAATAATTGTGAGTGTCATGCCGGGAGTTGCTAGAACACTAGGAAATGTCCTGAGGTATCTTGGGAATAAAACAGAACAAAAAAAATGCAGGCATAAAAACAGAAGAGACATAAAGAAAGTGATCAAAAACTAAAAAGAATTCTTATACGTGACATTAAACGCTTTAAAATTGCAATCCGGTTTAACGTAGACAAAAGAAAATGCTGCATTTATACGGCCTTAATTACGATCATGTTCTTTGCTGGAAATTCTTTTTCCGTTCGCTTACTTTTTGGCTTCATGAAACATTGTTCCCTTTTCATGACTACTCAGTATGATAATTGCTTTGATTAGGACATTGGAGATACACAACAATTGAAACGAATCTGGGATCTGGATTATAAAAATGGTTTCAATTGATGAAATCGCTTTTAAGAACATTGATTCAACCAAAATGAACATCTGGTTTGACAATATAAAGGAAAGGGTCATCAGAGACGATAATATTTCTTCACTTATTGTAAAACAATGTAAGAAAATGATTGTTGTTAAGACGCATATTCGGCATAAAATTTGTTAGACACATTTTTTGAGTCTTGTTTATTAAAAATGTTTAATATTGTTAAAGAATGTTTTGTTTCAATTAAAAAATTCTTCCTACAAAAAAAAAAAAAAAAATTTGCAAAGGGTTTTTTTTTTTTATTATTAACAAGAGAATACGGGGAAACGTTTTAATGAAAACGTGCGCCCGTTTAGATTATCCGGGAGAATGAAGGACAAATGGCAAAAAATGAATTATTGATGTTAGGGAATTCAAAGTCATTTCTCATATAAAAGAATTTGAACTTTTCAAATTTGTTGAAATTTCTGCTTAAGACGGATATTTTAATTTAATAAATTAAACATATACCAATGCACAAAGATGCGCATATATATATATATATATATATATATATATATATATATATATATATATATATATATATATATAGTGAGAGAGAGAGAGAGAGAGCGAAAGAGAAAGTGAGAGGGTGCGGTAGAGAAAGAAACTTTCCTTTTAACTAAAGTTTCTTAATTATAATATAAACCCAACATCTCTAATTTATGGTCAAGATGTATTGACCTTTAGAGAAAATAAACTTTGACAGCTCGTGCACGCAAACTTTACTCAGTTCACATGCTTGTAAAATCATTGTTAATGAATATATGTACCATATACCACGTACTATGATAATTATTGATGTGTTTGTTTTGTTTGAAAATAATTGATTGATTTGAAGGGTAAAGATTTGGGGTCAGATGTGAATTAGTTTCAAGATTTTGGCCGTCCTTGTCATACAGGATTGCAATACAATTCTTGAGAAATTTCATTTTTAACAATTGCAGTTCTGTATATGATAAAATCAATCCATAAGAATTTCAGTCAAAGATTTTATTAAATTTTTCGATCTATTTACAATTCTTATACGCGTGTCAAGTGCGTCATTACGTAGTCAAAACGAAACGCAATTCTGGAGACAGCTAAAAAGCAATAATTACTTAATAAATAATAGTTTTTACTTGTCTCCGTGAAAGAAATTCAATAATATATAAAAATCAGATAATATAAACACAATATAAACCCTGTGATTTTGGTAGCTGATAGATTAATTGATCTCTTCTAACGATTTTGTTTGGTAATTGTTCATCAAGAAGAATTTAAGAGAATTTGAGACGATGTTGAAACACTGACCTCCTGTTCGTTATGCATGCTGTGAGAAAGGAATTTTGAAGCAAAAAAAAAATAACAAAAAAAACTCTTACTTTCTCTCGTATTGAGATCAAGAACCAATCTGAATTCTTCAAATAAATAAATAAATAATAATAATAATAATAATAATAATAATAATAATAATAATTATTATTATTATTATTATTATTATTATTATTATTATTATTATTATTATTATTATTATTATTATTATCAACTGAGTTAACAGCACACCAGTTGAAGTTGAAGTTGAAACTTAGGTACAAATATACAAAGCCCAATGTATCCCTCATGACACCTAGTTGGACAGCTAATATAACAGCTAATAAGTCTCAAAGTTAAATCTGCGCCATTTGATGATATGTTTTAAATAAAATTGCAGTTTTGTTTTCGGTCTCTAATAACAATATCTGGGCAATTAGCTTTGATTATTTTATTATTACTTTTATTTCCTTTGATTTCTGGCGTTTACACATTTCTTTCCGGATCCTGCCCAGGGACCTAAGGTTAGAAATGGCAGCATGACACTTTCCACTGACAAAAAAAATGTTACATAGATAAAGCCCTTCGTAAAGTGTAGGCTGTACTTGTCAGAACAATTTATTGTATCTCTTTGAGGCATGGACTTCCAGGAATCCCTTCAATTAGTCTACTGGAATCTTTTCCAACCAATCCTAGGGCTCCAACTACAACAGAGATTGTTGATGTTCCCATATGCCACATTTTTGAGATTTCTATTTGAAGGTCCTTGTATTTTAACAGCTTTTTGATTATCTTCAAAGATACATTGCAGTCAGCAGGGACTGCCATATCAATAAAGAGGCATTTTTTTTGTTTGCGGTCTTTAATAACAATGGCTGGGCTTTTATTGTTTTGAGTGTGTATTGTGTAGTCCCATAGAATTGTAACAGGTACTATCCCCGTAACTGGCTCTGGGTGGTGTTCATACCAGTTTCTTTCAGTTTCCTTCCCTTAGAAGATACAAATTTTCCAGTACAGATATAGGCCAACACTGTCATATCGGGTTTTATACTCAGTGGGTGCCAATATCGTGCAACCTGATACAAGATGATCAATTATTTCTGGATATTTATCACAGAATCTGCATACAATATACTGCTAACACAATATTTTAGTATATGTGCTTGATAATTCCTAGTTAACAAGCATTAGTCCTGTGCAGCAATTATTGTTATTATTATTATTTACACAAGTCCCAAATTATTTTAAGAAATAAAACATGAAATACAAACGAACAAAAATTATTACCCCTACTGCTAGTCTCGGGTTTCGCCAATATACTGATCACACAATAAAATCAGATATAATATTAAAAGATTTAAAGAAATATAAGTGTTATATCATAGAAATATCCATTCCCTCGGTTAAGAACGTCTTACCAAAAGGATCTGATCAACTATTAAAATATAAGGATCTGGAAATAGAAATTGCAAGAATATGGCATTTACACACAACTACTGTTCCAGTAATAAGAGGAGCACAAGGAGGGATTAAAAAGAAGACTTCTTCACAGATTAAGAAAATCCCAGAAACTTTCTATTCTCTAAGATTGTTCTCACATACTCAGATAAACTATCTGAATGTAAATCTACTCAATAACTTTATATGAAAACAATTACTTTACTTTAAGTGCCAAGGTAAAAGATTGTATCAAACAGCAAATCCAGATATAATGATAATAATATCCGAAATGACGATCTTTGTAGCACAAGAATAGACTTTAAAAACAAATTCCATCAACCATTGATGAAACAATTGAATCACGCTGGTTATGCAGGTTATTGCAGGTTATGCGTGAAAACTACTGAAAATGTGAAACATACTGTGAATGGTTGCACTCAACTGGCATAGAATGCGTATAGACAACACCATAACAAAATGATTCTCAGAATATACTGGGAATTATGACTTTGATTGAGAAGAGAAGGGTTACGAGCATTAATGGCCGTTTGTTGCCGAGAATCAACAAGTAAAGCTCACGTGAGATACGACCAGCTTGACTGACAAGCGATTGGAGAGCAATCGCCCTGAAACTTGTGCAAAAGCGCAGCCATGAACATATCCTAATAGACGTTGTGCTACTTTGGGATAAGAACACTGTGCAGGTGGAGTAGTCAAACATATAGACATACCAAAACATGACAAGGTAAATCATAGAAATATACCAAACAGTAACTGAATTTGTCACTCCTATGCCGGCGCACTCGAAACTAACTTCAAGAATCTGTCTGCCTAGGAGAAACTTGACACTATTGGGAGTGCGCGGTGACTGCATTGCTTGGGACAATTCATGTGCTGAAGAGAGTGTTGTGTCTGTCGGCTGCAGGAAGGATTCGAGATATGGTCATCATCACCCGGTCGAAATTCCAAGGTCAGAAATGTCCTCAAATCAATAATAATAACAATAATAATAAATTAATGCTTCGATTAAATAAATCAATCACGTTTCTCAAAAATCTTTAAGAGTTGCCTTTATTACGTCTAGAACTGAAATCTAAAATTTCACGATGATCATTGCATTCAAGCTTCTGTTGACGACAAGATTTTTAAAAAAATCAATGTGCATTTTAGATTTTCATTGTATCCCTTCTAGAGGGAAATAAAAACAGATGGAAAAAGTATCGAACTATTTAACATTAACAGAATCTTTTCCAAGTGTAATGACGTACTTAATCTCCATTTATCATTCATTTTATTCTGGCATCATTTTTATTGTTCCAAAACAATACCCTCTGCCAAGTCGTCTTTGGGGATCGTCTTCAGCTGTTTCGGCGAGCTCTCCATAATCTCGTCGGTAGCGTTTCAGCAGCGATTTTAGGGGAAAAGTTAGAACTCGCAGCGAACAAATCAGATCAAAGACCAGATGAATGCAAAGATTTTCCAACATTTTCCAATATAAAAAAAACTTCTCGAATCGTGAAGAATCCACTCGTTTTGTCATTGTGAATGGTACGCTTACAAGCAAACTCGGTGGTGTATCATTGCTAAGTGAATAAGTTCCATGAGAAAAAAGTTTTTCTTCAGATTCAGACATACGCATTAAGTTGCTATCTGACTGACTGCAACATTACATCAACCAAGTCTCGAGATATTAAAAATGACTACATACGCTCCGGACATACCTCATATATATATATATATATATATATATATATATATATATATATATATATATATATATATTGTTAAATATGACAGAAAAGGGAAATGTAATTATTTTTTTTATTTACTTTTTCCCTGCGTTCGTACGTTTTTTTCGTTTGATCAGAGTAAGTGAGCAGAAAAATTTTGCATAATATCCATTGTCCCAAGCGTTTTTTCTACCATATTTAACGAAATATATTTAAAAGAAAGGTTCCTGTCAATATATATATATATATAGTGATGTTTGTGTGTGTGTATGTGTGCGTGTGTTTGTGTGTTGAATTTAATACAAAATGTTCCTATCAATGTCCTATCGATGCGCGTCAAAATATATTATCGGGACACAGAATTGAATACGACTTGTATATTGAGGAGTGCAAAATGACTCTATGCTTGCCTGATTAAGCTACCAAGTAGCAAATTGTGCTTTATTTAAAGGTCAAAGGTCAGTGTCTAAATTGATATTCTTCTCATTCATAGCATAAGTTAATCCAATTTATTTTAAATGTATCCCAAATTTTGCAAGTGCCACAGACCCGAGGAATTCGAAATTTAACAAAACTGAGTGTCGACAGTCTGTTTCACGCTAGACTGTGATATTTATTACACATGGCCTAATGATTATATTCAAGCATCCAACAGACTGTCGCTACTCGTTGTTGACCCCAGTGTCCACTTTAATGTATATAAACCAGATTATTTTAAATGTATCCCTAATGCTAGCACGTATCAATTTAAAAGTTGACATGACCGTGAAAAATATGGGAGGTAAATTGACCTTTGCATCTTAGTTTTCGTGTATGTCTGTTAATTGTCAAATTGCTAAGCGGGATTTAAATATTTGACGATCATATTCCGATTGTCGAATATTGCATATGCGCAGAATTTCTAAGAAATAGTTTATCGAAAGTTTAGGCAGATAAGTGCATCTTTTTGTCGTAGTAAACTATATACAAAACAATGATATCATTCTTCTTGCAATTTGCTGGTAATTCTGACCTTAATCTCTACTGTTTAAAAACAAGCGCTAATTGAAATATATTCCATACACAGTAAGAAAAATATGTCATTTTCTATTTTTGCTTTAGTTTGTTTTGCTTCTACTTTTGGGGGCTTGATGCGATCCATATGGGATGCTAACGAAAAGCTTGTAGGATTAATGGTGTATATCGGCTTCCTCAAAGAAAAGAATTGATATAAAATTCAGGAAATCTGTGAAAAACTCAACGAGAAACTCGAAATGCAACAAAACCTACGTAAAAAGATTGATCTTTTTTTTACCATTTCCTAAAAGAAGAATTCTATATGAATATATGTCACTGTTTTATATATTTGTGAGGAATTTCCTTTATTATTGTATAAATAGCATTGCCCTATCTTATATTCTTGTGTTTAAGGTGAGGTCTTTAAACTATTATCTTTCATGACTAGTTTTCTTTCATTTTATTATTGTTTTATCACGCGCTTCATCCAAAATTTTCTAAAAATCATATTTCCAATCACAAATGCCATAACCCATTGGTCTTAGGGACCCCCCACCCGACATATCTATGCCACAGCCGTAGCAGAAATGGGTGTGAGAGAACTCGTTAGGCTCGTTTTGAAATCAGATTTGTCCTTTTTCGAGACCTATTGACTTAACAAGGCGAAATAGCATTGCTATCAAACCGTAGCTAAAGGAAAAATGGATTCATGCCTTTCCAAGGGCAGTAGTAAATTGAACAAAACAGATCTGACAGAAATTGAACTCGGAGAAAATAAAACTAGTCAGAAAAATAATAAAACTTTTCTATAATTTAGAAAAGCCTGCATAGAATGACAAGTTGTAGAAATTGTCATTATAGAAATTTGCCTAAATGTTTCACGCTCGTTCTTGTAGAAGTGACAATATACACTTATGCATATAATTAATGTATGTTTTATTCGTTTTATAGTCACACATATGTATTTCCGCGTGTTCATATATATATATATATATATATATATATATATATATATATATATATATATATATATATATATATATGCGTGTATGAGTGCGTATTTGTATATGTGTACAATTATATATCTGCTTTTGTGTGTATGTGCTCCATTATATAAGTGTATGCCTGTCTTATAGTGTGTGTGTGTGTGTGTGTAAATAGTCATCCACAGACAACCTATATCAGTGGGTAATGGAATGACAAAATAGATGCAAGCACCTAAGTAGCGGATTTAGTCAAATTTTAACTGGTAATTACAAAAAGCCGTTATGAGAAAGACAAGTTGTAGAAATTGTCATTATAGAAATTTGCCTAAATGTTTCACGCTCGTTCTTACAGAAGTGACAACATACATTTATCCATATAACTAATGTATATTTTATTCGTTTTATAGTCATACAGATGTTTGTGCCCGTGTTCACACATGCATATATATATATATATATATATATATATATATATACACATATGCGTGTGTGTGTGTGCGTGTTTGTATATGTGTGTACATATATATATATACGTTTGCGTGTATTTGCTCAAATATATAAGTATGTGCCTGTGTTCATATATATATACATATATATATATATATATATATATATATATGTGTGTGTGTGTGTGTGTGTGTGTGTGTATGTAAATAGTCATCCACAGACAACCTATATCAGTGTGTAATGGAGTGACAAAATAGAAACAAGCACCTAAGTAGAGGATTTAATCAAATTTTAACTGGTAATTACAAAAAGCCGTTAAGGAGTTTCCATTTTTTTTCATTTGATTACAAATATATATATATATATATATATATATATATATATATATATATATATATATATATATATATATATATATACAGAGATAGATAGATAGATAGATAGATAGATAGATAGATAGATAGATATGGACTGACTGAGATAGATAGATAGATAGATAGATAGATAGATAGATAGATAGATAGATAGATAGATAGATATGGACTGACTGAGATAGATAGATAGATAGATAGATAGATAGATAGATAGATAGATAGATAGATAGATAGATAGATAGATATTAACGTAAACGTACTGGACATATAGACGTATTACGGAAATATTTTTTATTATTGATATTAATCTAGAATTTGAGCTGAATATGGTAAACTCTTTGGAAGTAGAAACAAAATTTTGTTTACTTACAAATAAATCTATTAATATATACAAGAGAATGTAATGTGATAATCTTTTGGGGTCATATGTATAAACAAAGTTCACTATTTACTGTCGCATTTGTTATTTCAAATGATGACTGTTTCAAACAATTTCGAAGCTTCTTGCACAAATGAACACCAGTTTATCTAAGTCCTCTTGATAAATTGCCTTAAGCTCATTCAAATTATAGAGATTCCTAAGATGAAGTAAAAGTTTATTCCACAGATCTGTAGGGTTTAGGTCAGGCTGGTGACGAGGTCACTTTGAAAGGCTTTTTTCTTTTTAATTCCAGTATGTTTAGGATCGTTATACTGCTGAATGATCCGAATTCACTATAGTTTGAGAAAATTTCAGTGAAGGAATCACGTTCTTCTACGGTATTTCACGATAGACATCATTATACAATATTCCTTCTGTCGCGTTTCGTGTTGCCTCCAGCTTCAATTCTTCAGACCACAGCGCTTTACTATGGACATCAACTGAAGACAATTTTATTTTTTTTCTCTCTCTTATCTCGTTTATTATATGAAGTATAAAAGTTGTAGGATTGTTTCTAGGAAGAAGGAATGAAATGATCGGGAAAGGGCATGCCGACTCTTGGCTAGGGTTCCATTGCCACGCTCTGGCTTGGCTCATTTAGGGCACTGTGTGGGGGAAGAGCATGCTTACACTTGGCGACCACCTTCCTGTCTTCCGACGTTTTAATCTGATACCCCCCAAAATTCCATGCAGACTGTGCTCTCTTATAAGTAGTTTGCCATTCCGACCCCAATCTATACATTCTGTAACACTTATGTCTGTAATATGTGTCACGGGAGGAAAAACAGCATCAAATCATTTATACATCCGCCACCATTTTAACGTTCGGGATTAGTTTTGATTGTCATATGAAGCAACTTTCCTTTCATTAGACTTTTCTACCCAAGAAGTTGATTTGAGTGTTGAAAAAAGATAAAATTTCAAAACGAAACAGGAAACAGTCTTCTCGCGGTGATGATGGGCAAACTGTTAGTGAGGCTGAATATGTCTCTGCTTCATCATCAACACTTTCGTACCAGCTGCCTACAGATCATATTAGGAAATTCTCTCCGGCTGTGAATGGCTTTGTGTATTATTCTCCCCCAAATGCATTTTAGCCGGTCGTTAATTCATTCAAATCATGAAGACGTTCTTCTCGAACCAAAATCAGTGGTAAAGCTCTTTAATTGCATTTACGAATGATGGCTATAATCATACTGATGGAAATGCTAAATTCTTTTAATATACGATTCCATGATTATGTTGGCCAATTATTCTTAGGAAAATAAGCTCTTTATCTTCGCCATTGTGAAAACCTTTGAGAGCCAGACTTAAAATGATCAAAGTACGCATCGATGTTCTTCGACGGTCATGTCTTGGGTTGATTCGTGGGCGGAATTTTATAAAAAAATAAATTAATAGAAGAAAAAATTATCCGCTTTCATTTATATTTACAGAATATGTCCAAAATAATTGTGCCTGACTTTTTGTTTTATTCATCAATATGGAGTCAAATATTTCTTTACTTCTTAATATATATTATATATTCAGCTCAAAGTTCAGTTTAGTCAACGATAGAACGATAATTTTCTGTTAAGTCTCTTTAATACTATGTGTCAAATATTTTTACATGTAACAATATATGCTTGTATGTATGTTATTTATCGTAACTCTTTTAGACATGCTTACAAGCTAATACATACATACATATATATATATATATATATATATATATATATATATATATATATATATATATATATATGTGTGTGTGTGTTTCGTTAAAGAAAACTGATAAAGTTGTGCGACTAAGTTTTTTTTTTTTATTTTTTTGTGTTCATGCAAGTATTTTCCTTTCTGGACACAAAGTGTGTAAAAATTGTCTAAAATTTCTGTATGTCTGTCCGAGAGCTCTCGGCTATATTTAAAAAAAAACATGTAAAAAGGATAAAAAATAATGAAAGCTCTAATAATAAAAAAGAAAAAGCCAGCACTCAATAACAATAGCGCCAACTGGTTTCAAGTTTTATGTTTTAACCTCAGATTTAGAATTCAGCTGATTCAACTTTTCAACCTTTCGGACAAGGACAGTAGAATGTTTTAAAATTTATTCTGACATTAATTCTACATTTTTCAAGAATACAAAATATAATCTGCTTTTTATTAGTGAAACTTGTACAGAGGTGTAAGATGTCTTTTCTACACATATACACACACGTACACAGAACTTCAATCACACACTGACATGTGTGTGGCATGTAAAG
>OZ010571.1:156293977-156313977 GCA_963932145.1 Acanthosepion lycidas
AGTAGCATAATTAAGCTCAAGTAGTCCGGACACCAGAAAAGAAACTAGCCAGAGCAGTTGCCATGAAAATATTTGCAGAAAAGACAGAGGGAAGCCACATCACATCGGTGAGAAAGTGACTGAAGTCGTGATGCCAAGTCAGGGTCGATTGCATTGCAGATCCTTCTTTGGATTTTGTCAAGAACCTCGAGATGAGTAGCATGAGCACCAAACCAGATAGGGCAGCAGTATTCACGGACGACTGTATAGATTTGTAAATGTGCAAAATAGATTCTGACGAGTAAAACCTTTTGGCACTACACAGTGAGCCAAATTTCCTTGCAATGGATGCAGCTATTGATTCGATGTAGTTGTTCCACTCCATGTCAGTTAAAAATTTGAGGCCAAGAAGACACACCCTGTTGATCTCGATGAGTCTAGCATCAGCCATGGTGATGGCAGGCAGGAAAAGATCTCCATGGGGGTTAAATGAAAGCAGTTTCGTATTGGGGGCATTCAAATTTAAGGGAAATAACCGATATTGAGAAATGCAGAAGAGGCATGACACCTGATACCAGAACAAATCTTCTTCTATTTCATCTTCCTTCTATTTTATTGTCGAGATTGTCTACGCTTATATTTCCACTTTAATTTTTTTTTATTTTACAAATTTTTCTTCATTGTCTTTCTCTACTTTATTTTTATTCTTTATTTTTGTATCTTGTCAAACAGAGGTCGGCAACCAATGGCACGCGTGCCATAAGTGGCACTTCAAGCAATTTCAAATGGCACGCAACCGCAAACGAAATCACGGTTCCCGAACCAATAACTACTACAACACAAAGAAGATATTTCAATTTTAATATATAATAAAGTAAATATACTTTATATTACTATATGAAATATATTGTAGAACAGGTATATTGATCTTGACTTGCATAAAAATACGTATGCTTTTGGCACACAGAATGATTTTAAAACAGAGAGTCGACACATAGCAAAAGTTGGCCGACTCCTGTTGTAGAAGATTCTCTCATTTCGTTCTGCTCTGTCTTACGCTCTTTTTTGTTTTTAGTTGTTGCCCTCTCTTTAAATATTCCTTTCTGTCTTTCTTTAATATTTCGCCGAAATTACTCTGTTTTTTATAATTTACAAATAATAATTACTTCCCTTTTAACCCTTGTTCTTTTTCACGCTCGTTCTTTCTTTCTTTTTGTCTTTCTTTTTGTCTTTCTTTCTTTTTGTCTTTCTTTCTCTCTTGTGGTCATCCTTCTTTTTTCATTTTTCTTTCTTTTCTTTTGTTTTTCGCTCTATGCCCTTTCATTTCTTTCTTTCTTTCTTTCTTTCATTTTTGTGGACATTCTTTCTTTTTACATTTTTCTTTCTCTCTGTTGTGCCTTTTCTTTTCAAGTTCTCAAAAACTTTCACACTTTCATACATTCGCAATTTTAGATAAATTGTCCAATTTACTTTCTGAATTAAAATTCACTTTCAATTTTTTTTTTATATATATATATATTTTCCATTCCTCTGCGTTTTGGGTTACCATTTCAAGAGTCTGTATTTTAAGTTTTTATCATTATTCTTTTCAAATTCTTTTTTAATTGCCCCTTCCATATCACATGGCCTCACCCCTACTTAAAAATTAGTAATCGTCGTCTGTAGCAGTACTCTCCCTCATCCAGGTTTTTATATACCGTAATTCTCTATGTATAATACGCATTTTTTCTAAAAATTAATTAGCAAAATTAGTGGTGCGTATTACGCACAACTACAAAAAAAATCTTTAAAAGATTGCCGTTTAATTGGTCGATTTCAGTTAGGAAATGACTATTTACCACAAACATACGACAATTTGACACTAAAACTCAGCGATTGCGACCCCATAAGGATATAAAATGCAATCATATGTACCTAAAAATACTTAAAAATGTAAAATAAAATAAGAATTATCATAAAACTAAATTAGAATAATATCATTTTATGTTTAAAACCATTTTTAAATATGAGTAGGAAACGCTGATCTTAATGAAATTGGAGAGGTACAACTTATTGGGTTTGATTACCAAACAAGGGGTACGTATTATGCGTGAGTAGAATCATTTTCCCACATTTTCAGCACAATCTTAGGGTTTCGTATTATGGATGAAGATGTATTATACATGGGAAATTACGGTACTTTAAATCATTCCACTTTTTTCTTTTTCTTTCCTTACATTTTATCCCGTTTCTTTCCCTGTTTCTCTTCTATATATCCTATCATTCTCATTTTGCTTTTTCTTCCTCATTCAAAATAATCCTTTTTCTTTCGATGCCTTTGCCTTATTTCTTCTTATCTCTACCTTTTTTTTTTTGTCCGTCTCTTCGAGGGTCAACAACTCTCTCTTTCAATCAGCATTCAACAAAATCGGCTCTAAATAAAAATCAGTATTTCGTTTTCTCCTTGTTTTCTTTAGTAATTCTATTCTTTTCGTACAATTGCAATATTGGACTTAATGAAATGCCACTTCCAAACACTATTCTTTTTATTGCGTTTTTTTTTTTATCAGTATGCTTAAATGAATACAACGTGAATTGTCATTCTAATCTTGTTTATCACTTACTTCAATTTGTTGTCAAGAAACGAGGCCCCTATTCCTAAATTATTGGACGCCATAGCGAGAGTAGGAATAGATGTTTAAACCTTGTCTACATGCATCACCATATAACTACAGCGATTTACTAATATGTGGCACAAGGCCGAAAATATAGAGCACCTAGTGAGGATGAAGCTCCCTAAATCGCAATTGATTGAGCAAGGCTCTTTGTTTAAGCTTAGCTTAGATTTAGCACAAAGTCAAAAGTGTGAGGCACGCAGTGAAGATCGAACTCAATGCTCAGTGGTAATTGATCGAGTAAGATAATCATAACACCACGTCAAAGTACCCTCACCAGACGCCTATAATAAGTTTGGGTGTGCAGGTGGTGTACTGGATAACAGCTCGGCATTGGAAATCGGAGAGTCAAGTTCCAATTCCAATCGGGTTCATTAGAGTCACTTACGCGCAAATACTCTTCTACTTCCAGCTATGAGTTAATTAGCATGGCTCGTATCATCAAATTTCCAAAGAATTCTTGCAATCTAAAAGAAAAAAAATCCCGGCTTTAACCCCATCATCGTGTATATACGTTTTACCTTTTCAGACACGGACGGGTAAACACATCCAAGCGTAACGTACAAAAAACCAACTATAGACGTGTTTATGCGTCGATCTTGATTTTCTTATGCAATTCTGGGCTTGAAACGAGACCAATTGTCAACTCATGTGTCTGGTAGAGATGTTAGCCACCACTGGGATACATCAAGGTGCCTCTGTTCATAGTCGATCTTGATTCTTTTTATGCCCTTCTGAACTTGAAGGTGGTCCAATTGACAACTCATACGTCTGGCAGAGGTGTTAGCCACCGCTCGGATATTTCAAGGTGTCTCAGTTTCTATTAAAAACAAATTGAAAAATTCGTCTGTAAATGAAACCTTTTTCCCAAAATAATTGGAGGGGAATGGGTTAATAACATGTTAAATGCTTATAAATCGTAAAACACAAAACAATCAATCATTATTTTGTAGAGGTTATAACATTGTGTTGGCCAAAACTTTCATTCGATTTATATCGTTAGGTCGCATTATGGTGGAAGGCATGTTTGAGTGATGGATAGCGGCTCGGTTTGACGAACCGTAGAGCCGTGTTCAAATTCCACTGGGATGCATTACATTCACTTACGTGCTAATAACCTTGGGAAAGGTATGAATCCTCTTCTTGTCCCCCTCCCATCAGCTATGGGTAAATAGCAAGACAGACTGGGTTCTGTCAACCGGTCTAGGAAAAAGAAAAACTCTGAATTTAAAACCGGCCTGGAGAGGGTTGGGCTCCTTCAGGCTATCTTACCCAAGAAACACCACTTAGCTGCAATACACCTGGTGGTCCTACGGGTCACGGGGTGAAAAAAAAAGCATTATGGGCTTTTAGATTACACTAAGTTCAAGCCTTTTTAAATGGTCAGAATTAGCGTATTATTGTTTAGCGATTTCATAAAAAAGAGAACAATTCAAGAAATTAATATAGAATAAATGCAAAAGATCATGTAGCAACAAAATAAACCACCACAAAGTATGTTAGACATTTGATTGTCATTCAAAATATTTGATACAGGTTATTTGGTAGAACTGGAATGAAGTAATCTACTATGAACCTCTTCTGAGGAACCGAAGGATTGATTCGAATAAGTACTGTTCCAAGTTATACAAATTTAAGGCAATCATTGAATTAAAACTTATGAAATGGAAAGTGATCTTTTCTCATATAATCAGGTAAAATGTGTCACAGTTCTCCATTCCCGCCAATTATCCTTAAGCTTTTTATAGAAGAAAAAAAAACTCAAATTTCGTGAAAGATTGAAAACGTTAGCTGTAAATTGTTAAGAAACATGTCCAGGGAAGATTGAATTATTAAATTTCCTGAAAGATAATAGTAGATCAGAAGAGCCTTCGGTATCTGTCTATATTTCTGAGATGAGGTATTATGTACACTATTTACATTATTCGGACTATTGTCCGCATCTTTGTCGACATATTTATTACAACCTTTCGGCCGTTATACGCTCCGGCCTTCTTCAGTATCCGCCTATATTTCTGAGATGAGGTATTATGTACACTATTTACATTATTCGGACTATTGTCCGCATCTGTGTCGACATATTTATTACAACCCTTCGGCCGTTGTACGCTCCGGCCTTCTTCAGTATCCGTCTATATTTCTGAGATGAGGTATTATGTACACTATTCGCACTATTTTCGTCATCATTGTCGCCATATTTATTACAACCTTTCGGGCTTCTTCAGATGCTTGGAATGTCGAACTGAAGCCTTTATTTCGCTCACTCGGGTAGACTGTTCTAGTTCCACGTGCCATGTTTTAATGGATGTCAGTTATCAGTTATCTCCTGTTAATTCCCCTCTCCAAGTTCTCCACTGTATTGAACTCACACTATTTGGCTCCTGTCACTGGATCTAACCAACACCTTTATCCACCGTGACATGTGTCTTTGAGAACATCTGTGTATGAATTTCTGGGTATTATAAACCTAATGTCTTCAGCAACCATTTTTTACAGGTGCTCATATTGCAATTTTTGCTGTTATCAAATACATGTTTTTACCAGAGCTCATATTGTATAATGTAAATACTGTACAAAAGAGTCTCGTACATTTTTCAATATAAGTAATATCGAAAACAAATACGAGGGTCATTCAATAAATAAGGTGAATTTTTCGGTATAATGACTTCTAATACAAATAGAAGGTTATTTTTTTTCAACGTAGTCTCCCAGCACTGTCACACACTTTTCCCATCTGTGCACAAGCTTCTGTATTCCCTCAGCGTAAAAATCTTTGGACTGATGTCTCAGCTAGACGCTCACAACACTTTTGACTTCATCGTCACTTTTAAACTTCGTGCCTCTCGTGAACGCTTTCAAGGGACCAAACAGGTGAAAGTCTGAAGGGGCTAGGCTTGGGCTGTAAGGGGGATGAGGGAGCAGTTCCTAGCCCAGCTCGTTGATGGTCTGCACCGTTTGGGCTGCTGTGTGAGGCCTTGCGTTGTCATGATGCAAGATGACTCCTTCTGACTGATGACCCCTGCGTTTGTTCTTTATGTCTTTCTTGACCTGCCTCAGCAGTTCACAGTAGTTCTTCTGTCAGACTGAATTAGGTCATTGACTGATTCGATCACCTCAGGAGACCTCACTTCTGTAGGCCTCCCAGGCCTGTCTTCATCCTCAACACTGCTCCGTCCTTCTTTAAAAAATTTAGACCACTTGCAGACATTTTTTTGGCTCAAACATGTGGCACCATACACAGTTGACCTTCTCCTATGAATTTCAACTGGTTTGCACCCTTCAGCAACCAAAAACTTGATAACTGACCGCTGTTCAATCCTGGAGCATGCTTCTTGGTCGGCCATCTTTGTTAATCGCCAAAACTCTCAAAGTTTTTTTTTTTAATCTGCAAAAGAAATTAAATCCATGTGAAAAATAAGTAAAACAAAAAAGAAATAAAATAAAAAAGTAAGCTTCTATCTGTATTTGAAGTCCTTATACCGGAAAATTCACCTTATTTATTGAATGACCCTCGTATATTTTAATTTTACATATTAAACCAAGTGAAAGTATTAACCAACTGTATCGATCACATATTTATTTGAAACGTTTTTCATATTTGTGAACAGATAAGCACCAATAATCAACATATTATTAACTTTTATGTCACAATGTGATGCACTATCGGAATTAACCCTTTCAGCCCTGCGTTCCTGAATAAACTTAACCCTTCTTCTGCCTGAGTTCCTGAGTCAAAATTCGCAAATAATTGATATGTAATGTTTCACGGTAGATATAAAAATAGTTACAAGTGTTTTCCACCGTTCAACCGGCATTACGTCATTTTTCTCTACCACCAGTGAAGCGATGATCAGGGCTCAAAGGGTTAAAATGAATGGGACTGTTGCCACTGTCTTAAACAGACATCAAATAACTGTATAGTTTTTGGTTAGATCTTTAATAGATAGATAGATAGATAGATAGATAGATAGATAGATAGATAGATAGGCAGAAACATGCACATATGTAAATATGCATACAAAGGTATATACTCTCATAACAGAGAAACTTAAATAAGTGGAAGTAAACTTGTATGCATTGGATAGATGCCAATTTCTCAGCGCTTATCTTTTGTACACTATTAATGGGATTACTGGAGTGTCTTTAAAGTTTACATAAACCATTACTGCTTGTGTGGCCATAATCCCAAACCATTGCTTGATTTTCCTTAATTTTGGTGAAAATCATGTTTGAATATAAATTATACATTCGATTTGATACGCAATGCCCTCCTGACGCATCTGTTGAAAGTTGAAAAGAGAAATTGGGAAGAATGTTCCAAATTTAAAAAAAGAGATTTTCTTTCCAAGAAAAAGTTTCGCTTTGCAGTTTTGGTTTGGTTTGGTTTGGTTTAGTTTAGTTTGGCTTGGTTTGGTTTAGTTTGGTTTGGTTTGTTTATTTTGGCTTGGTTTGGTTTAGTTTAGTTTCGTTTGTTTTTCGGACTATCAACCTCAATAGGTTATTTAATACCAACGAGATTTTTATTGCTGGTAATATTTTTTCTTCAAATATGTATTACTGGTATTAAAACCTATTTTTACACTTTCATAGTGTTTTGACCCCGGCTTGATAGGGGTTAAATATTTGCCCATAGTTGGGACCCTAACAGGTGCTACCACCCCGTGTCAGGGTGCACCTGGAAACAGCAGCAATTAAGAGGTGGTTCCATGCTCAGGGGCCTTGCTGCTGGATGTACTTTATCGTCTTATACAGGACGCGAATGTAGTTTATCGTCATGCCCAGGACGCCGTCGTAACTTGAAAACTCATGAATTAGGGATTATCTGAAGGAGAGAAACGATACAACCAACATGTGAAAACTGAAGTCACTATATTTAACGCATGTATGATGCCAGGAAAAAGTAAGATCGTTCTTCGAATTGTAAATCTTTTGCAGCAAATGTTCACGAACTATTATACTGGTCCGAAAGTCTTGTCACCCCATACATAATATAATTTTCTATTTCAACTGTCTGTGGGATATTATCAAGGAGAGAGTTTCACATGAACTATACCGGAATACCCATCAGTTGAAGGACGCCGTTTGGAGAACCTTTGCAACAATGACAAAGTATAGCTTCACAAAATATTACACAGGACATGTTGCCGCTTCATTTTGTGTCATGAAAATGATGGCGTTCATGCATTGTATTACTGTATTACTTGTTGTTCTATTGTTTTCATTACTTTTTGGTAGGAGTGACAAGACTTTCGGACCACCCCGTAGAATAAAAAAAAACAAACTTGCATATACGGTGTATTATGAAAGCCTGTCTCTCTTTTCTTTTCCTCTGTGCAACACCTTTTCTCTGGTCTGCGATTCTTCTTCTATGTATCATGTCCCTTCATTGGCGACCATGGCTCTCCACAATTTCCTCTCCTTTGTAGCTCTTAATAAACTTTTACTTATCTCTCCTATGCCCTGTTCTGCCATCCATTTACTTAAGCTCGAACTTCTTCTATATGCCGTATCTCTTCAAGACTTTTATGATCATGGCTCTCCACAGTTTCCTGATCCTTGTAGCTTTTAATCAATTTTGTCTTTTTGTTGTCGCTTCTAAGCCCTGTTCTGCCATCTATTTACATAAGCTCTAAGTTATACATTGCTTTTCTTCTCTCTCTTTTGTCTTCAGTCTGTCCTGTGGGTATCAAATTTTCCAACTTATCTGTTCTCCTTATGTGCATTTGAAATGTCCCTTGTTTCTTTCTGATGTTTAGTATAGCTGTACTTTTTGTTTCCATTTTCTCTAAATTTTCGCCGTTGCTCATATGTTCTGTCCATGGTATTCTCAGTATCCTTCTGTAGAACCACATTACTTCACCTGTGAAGAGACTGACTCAAATTCGCTGTCATATAGGAGGACTGATATTACGTAAAACCTCAATATTCTTTTCTTTGTTTCTATCGAAATTTTCCTGATTCGTAATACTTAGCTTAACTTTTGTAAGGCATCTTTTGTAACCCTCGCACATTCCGTCTTCTGTTAAAACACTTTCGATATATTTAAATTTTTGTACTTGATTGATTTTGTATCTCCAATTTTTAATCTGTATGTTGGGCTGTTCCTTTTTACTGACAGATCAATGATGACAAATTTAGAATATCGATGGATTTCTCAAAGAATTCATCGAGACAAAATAGTAATCCTTCTTTTATGATAGAATACTTAGTACCAAAAAAAAAAAAATTATTTTAATGTCAGTATAAAGATGATCTAAAGTGACATAAATACAAAAACACCAGTAAAAACAATTTGGTCTGTTCATCTATATAAATAAACGCGAATGTCAATGTGTCAGTGTTTCATTGTGTCACACTTTTTCAGCTTTACTGCTAGAGGCCGTAGTCCGACATATCATATCATTTCGGAGTCAGACCGACTTCGAGAGCAAATTTCTGAGCCAAAGATTTTGGATTCGCAAGTTTTCATTACCACGCTTGTTTTCGGTAAAAAATGTTTTTTTTACGTGATTTTTTGTGCGATAACTTTTTTTTATAACTTGGAAATAAATTTGAGAACAATTGAAATTAATTGCAATATCCAGCGAAAGTCACCCATGAAATAAAAATAATTGTTTGTACGGAAAGTAAGGACCTACGTACATCAAATTGTCTTCAAATTAAGTGGCGGCAGAAGAATTATCGTTGAACTTTTAAAAGGTATGCTCAAATATTAGTGCAATACTTAAATGAAGCGATCAACTTTGAGTTCTTCTGTAGGTTAATGTTGCCTATCGCATACGGCAGCAGTATACCTTGTAAAAAGAATTCTCCGCCAACAGACGACCAGATTGCAATCAAATGAGCCAAGGCTGCAAAGAGGAAAAGAAAGTTCTGTACAAATAAAAAGCCAGATAAAACGGCATCTAGGAGAGCTTCTAATGCTGAGAATATGCAAAGGCATAGGGACTCTCAAGCTCCTGAACAAGCCGAACGCCCAGTTAAGAGCCCTCTGCGGGAGTTAGTTTAAATGCCGCCCGATAGGACGGCTTTTAAGCTAGTCAACTATAAAAGTGAAAGCACCCTTAACTTCGCCTTGCACAAGTCTAAAAACGGATAAAATTATTTTGTCGGGTGAACTGCTTGAATTGAAATTAACAGTTCCAAATGATAGCTCCTATCAGGGTTCGAACACCAGCAATTGGGTAAATGAACGTTCATATAAACTAAAGAATAGACAAATTCGTAAGAATCAAATTATTTCATATTCATTTCGAGAGATATTTGAATCCTTTCTCTCCTCAGCACAGTTCTTTGCCATCGGATAAGAAGAGCTGTATTTAAACGTCATTTACATGATAATAATGGCAGCGATATTTCACCGGCTCCAGACCCTCTCACAAGGCCAATACCTGTTATAGAATGACATGGCCCGTAGACATACAGTTTGCTCTTCAGAAACGGCGTACGCGACAAAAGTCGGGAATTGCAGAATTTAATTTACCGCCAAAAGGATATTGTATCGGATTATGCAGTATTCAGGGCAGGCACTTATTGATCAGGAAATCGATAATAAGCAAATTTGGAGCCGATCAGTTTGATACTAAAGGTCTTCATCATTGGTAACACATCTTTATTCGATGCCGGTAATCCTAGTTAAAGAAGAAACGAAGAAAATCACTTCATTTCTTAATCTTAACCCATGAAAGCCAACCGTCTCAATTTGGAACGTTCAGCATTAATAATTTTAATTAAAAACTATAATTAATTACAGAGTTTTATAAAATTATTAATACCGGACTCTGATAGAAATCTGTAATTAAAGCTGTTTTTAGAAACTTATAATTAATACCAGATTTTTATTTTTTACAATAGACACTACTGAGGTAATATTTTTTTATAAAAAAAAAATATTTACTCTGTTTTTGTTTTGGCTTTTAATGAGAAAACAAATGAAATAAAACGAAAGAAAATAATAATATATTCGGATTTGTGAGGTATATGTCGCAGGGTTTTATCTTTATATAGTGCCTCTCTCTTCAGAACCTGTTATAGTCTGAATTGAATATAGAAATATTTAGTAAATATTTGTCTGCTTTTTGGTTAAATAATTTATCGTATAAACAAACTGCTTCCAACCCAAATAAAAAGGACGGCATTCGAATAAGGTAGTCAAGACCTATTCATGTTTGGATTATCACAAATTCAAATTTCCCATCTCAACTTAAATATTGAGACATTAAGAAAGTTTTTATGTCTACTTAAAAGAAAATTGTAATATCCGAAGTTATAAGAAGCAAATTGATTTTTGAAGGTTTGTTTTAAATATGAATCCTATGGCAGGAAAGAAGGTATTTATTACTCGCAGAAATAACCGATATCTAAAATGAATGGCAATCCCATGATTTCCGTATATTTCGTATAAACTGCCTTAAACTGATGCTGAGAATCTTCAGGTATAGAAATATGAATTCGCTTAGAATTGCTGCTTCCAAGAATTTACGAAAAAATATCTCTACTTGACTGTTATAAAAATTCGAAAAATCTCCAACAAAGATAGGACATAAAATTCTATTCCTAGATAATTTTTAATTTTCTGAAAGAAAAAATTTTATTGGATAAATACTGTAATAATTTACTTAATGGCATTAGATCAATTCTTTGTAATTAATTTTTATAATTAATTTTCAATGATAATTGCAGCAAGACGCATTTATATCAATAATAAGTTTCATTCAAGAAATTATGGATTAAGAATTTGCCAGAAAATATATATTAAAAGTAAAGAATATCTAAAAAGTATTATATATGTATTCATTTCTTTGGATAGACAGTAGTTTTAATGGGTTCACGTGTTTGAGGTGCTATCCTTTGTTTTTTCCTAAACGGTGAGATTAACACGTATACCAACTAAAAATCTCGTTCATTTTAGCAAGAAATAACGGATAAAAATTTAAAATTACTATTATTTACGTTTCAAGAAACTGAAGCTAGCAGATATAGATTCGTATCCGTTCCAACAAAAAATATACTTTTCTTAAATGGGTAATTCAAACCTGGCGCTGTGGTTAAACTGCTAGTGACACGCTTTGGCTAAAAAAAGTGGTTTTCCTTAGGGTAAAATAGAGATTATGGTTTGATTCCTGTGGGAAAATTTTCCTTAGTTGGAAATTTCACTGTTTAATAACAAAAAACCGGGATAGCAACTCAAACACGTGTCCTGACGTTGATAAAGTTTATAGTAATAAGAAATATCAGATTAAACATCCTTTGAAAAATTATATATTCATGCTCATATATATATATATATATATGTGTGTGTGTGTGTGTGTTTGTATGTATGCGCGCGTGTGTGTGTATTGTAATTTCTACTGGATAATCAGACATTTTCATATATTCAATCGTTACTATAGTGCATATTCGGCTTGTGAAATCTTAATAGGAAAATGGACTTTTCGGCGGGGATCGAACCTGCGTTTCACCGGACGTACTTTACCGCTCGGTTACAGTGATCTTCACAGCTCATCAAAACTCTATTTTTCTTTTTTTAAGGAAAGTACACTCTCTGATTCTGATATTTTCCCATGTCTTCTTAATTTCGTATGCGTGACATAAACAAAGCAATTTCTAAAGACTTAATGGATTAATTTTAATCAGACGCTTCTCGAATGTCCAGGCCGATAATACACACAGTTTAAAATAAAAATAAGGAGTCTATTTCAAATACGAGTATCCACTATAATAACTATAGTTGATACTCGTATTTGAAATAGACACCTTATTTTTAGTTTGAAGTAATAATAAGAATTATTATTATTATTATTATTATTATTATTATATTTCAATTTCTGCTATGGTCACACTGCCTACCATGTCTGCAGGAGGACCTTAGGCAGTTAGTGGTATGTTGCTATGGCAACATTTCATGATTTGATTTTCTCACACCCATAACATCACTAGCGTTACATGGTCAAAGTTTTTCTTTGTCTTGGGGCTGTAATTTTCAAGAAAATTTTTTGTATTTCTTTAAGGCTGGGATTTTCGTGGACTGTTCTAATGTGTTGTTGAGTTCATTATTATTATTATTATTATTATTATTATTATTATTGTTATTATTATTATTTTTATTATTATTTCCTTTGCTTTATACTCATTTCCTTCCGGGTCCCAACCAGTGACCTAAGGTAAGAAATACTTTCACGACATTTTCTATTGAGCATTTTCTAAAAATAAATAAATAAATAAATAAATAAACTGAAGTCACACACATTTGATAAGATCCTTCGTAAAGTGTGGGCTGTACCTCTGTGTACATTTCTTTTGTATTTCTTTCAATCCTTCCAATGAGTCTATCGGAACCTTTTCCAATAAAACCGAAGCCTCCAGCTACAACTGGGATTATTGATGTGTTTATGTGTCATCTTTTTAAGATTTGATGGTTTTTTGAAGATTTTCAAAGATGAATTAAAGTCTACAGTGACTGCCATGTGAGTAAGAAGGCACATTCTGTTTTTGTAGTTAGATATTCAGGTGATTAGAAATAGCAGTGCATTTAGTGTGATTTAGGTATAATGTGGTTTCTCCTATGCTATATTTAAGGATATTTACAATCACCGAGGAGACTTTGCTAGATTTTCAAAACCATATTACACAAGAGTGTTGAACTCTATCAAAGACTTTACGGTAATCTATCCATGTTATGCTGAGATTTCTACCTATTTTCCTGTAATTTTCCAGGATCATTTTGTTTATCGATAGTTGATATTTGCAAAAATATGAACATCACCTGCATCCCTTCTGTTCCAGTTTAAGAATGTTGTTTTCATCAAGAAAAGAGTACAGTTCGTCATACGTGATCAATTTATATGTGGTGGATAGATATTTTATTGGCCTATAATTTTTCGGATCAACTGTTTCACCCTTTTTTCCGTGACCATTTCTGGAATTTCAGTGGGTTTATTTCATTGGGGTTATTAATTGGCATTGATTAATCTTTCGCAAGAGTTTTATGGCTTGTTAACAGATGAAAGTGCCAAAAATTGGATACGTTTTCATTTACTGGGGATTTCCATTTTGGGGATTTTGGTAGAGCTTGTCTAAGATTATTCTTAATTTTATTTTTGCATTCTTGCTCAGGTTTATCCTTTATTTTTTCTTGTTACCGTTTGATCCATTCTGCATTGGGATTATATTCCTTTTGGCTGCTCCAAATATTCTCCCGCGATTTTTGCACTTCTTCAATAAATGGTGGCTTTTTGACTTCTATAATTTCTTTTCCAATTTCCCTATAAAACTTCTCGTTTGGAATATCTTATTTTGTCGAAAGAACCTACAACGTTTTTCATTTCGTCTTGTTCTCTGTGTTTTTAATTGCAGTTTCTGTTGAACTATTTACTTGATGGTTGGAATTTCATTTCGTAATTTAATTTTATATTTCCTGCTTTGATCTTCCTGCTTTTGCGTGTTGAAACATTTGGATTTCTTGAAATCTTATATAGTATCGATAATTCTCATCTGATTTCCTCAATTTCTCGCTTTAATTTTGCCTTCCAACTTTTGTCTTGTTTGATCTTTTCTTTGTCTTGCTTTTAAGCTTCCAAGTAGCTGCTAAAGCTGTTGCATATATGACAGTTTTACTTCTATGATGTTTCCCAGTGGTTTGTCCGTTAATAGTGTTTCCAGTGCAACGTTATATGTTTGCGCAATGTGTTTATTAGACTTTGTCATATGAACTTTCGGGAGCCTCTTTCTGACATTTGTGTTCGATTTATTCTGCTGAGCATTTGAATGATGCGATTTTTTAGTGATTTCAACTCTGACGTTTTCCAGGAATGTCGTTTGGTTCATCTTTAATGGATGAAGCAGAGCAATTGTTTATATCGCAGCTAGATTCTTCCATTTTATTTCCTGGGAGATTATTATTTCGTATCTCATTTATTATAGTTTTTACCACTTCTTCTGTCATATCATTTATTTCCACTTGTACCTCATTTTGGTTTGGGTGATGGGTTATTGTATTTTGTCTTATATTTCATTTTATCTGATCTATTTTTGCATTTGAGATTCTTTTATTTCGCATGATGTCCCTGCGGACATTGGCAAGCATATCTGGATTGAGATGAGGTCTTATTTCACTTCCTACTATATCTCTCCATAATACCTGATCCGTGATGTTCTTTTGTTGATTTTCGAGTGCAGTGAAAAAGGATGTAATGACTTGTTCATACTCTCTGTGATTCCATTTCGTTCGCTTTCTCTTTAGTAATTGATTTGGCATTGAGTCATTTGGTCCAAAGTTAGAGTTATTGCGTATTTGCTGATCAGGTGTCTCATTTTCTGCGGGAAGATTTTGTTCCGCTGACAGGTTTTCAGTCGTCAGACTGGTTGACCCGTCTGACGATAGATTCGGTATGAATTCTTTCTTGTAAACATTGACATTGTTGATTTCTTTTTCTTTTCGCGTTTTATCCTTGACCACCAAGAGGTAATTTTATTCAAGACACCAGCTCTAGGACGACTGTCGACTAAGACTAAAGAGCTCGTCTTATCCATGAAATAAGGGGAGTAATATTCAGATGTCCAGGGTTCCAGGGTGTCCTTCATCTCTTACCTACATTCAGGGAGGTAACTTAGTGACATGGAAATGGTATTGACTATATGTTTTAGATTAGTATCAATCGCAATAGGCATTATCAGATGAATGATCAAGGGTGGAATTTCATTGGAGTTATCACATTAAAAAAGAGGAAGGTAAAAATAAAATGCAAAATAAAATGAAGTAAAAATTCAAAAAAATATTGTTATATATATATATATATATATATATATATATATATATATATATATATACTGCTTAGGGGTAATAAAAAATAGGATTGTCAGAGAAAGAGCAAAGGAAGGAGGTCTTAGTTCTGATCTTTTTTAAAACTCCTGTATCTTTTAGACCTATCTCCATTTTTGTGTATTGCGAGGGCGAATTTTTTTGCTAGTATATATATGCATATTACATCTCCATGCATATATACTGTTTTATTATAAGGATTTAGTATATATATATATATATATATATATATATATATATATATATATATATATATATATATATGTTGAGTAGGGTTCGTGTGTGTGCTTGTGGGTAGTCTATTGCGTTTGTTTTTGACAGTATGTGTTTATATTTTCGTTCTCTATAGATACTTGTCTGTGTGTATGTGTGTATACGTGTGTATGTTGTTCGACCAGTGTATTCGGCCATTATGTGTGTATGCTGTGTGTTTATGTGTGTGAGATTATGATCTGTTTAATGCCGGTTTCATTTTGTTTATGAAGTTATTTTTCTTGTATTTGTTGGTAAGAATAATTGTCTGCCTGATATAGTGGCATAATTTTAAATTTACCTTGATTACATTTGTAGATGTGTTGTGATACAAAGAGTTTTCTGTTGGCTGGTAATTTGATGTTGCTTTTGTGAAGGGAAACTCTGTTGTTTAGTGCTTGGCTAATACCTACCTAGAACTTGTTTCATTTTCTGCACTTGAGTGCATAAATCTCATTTTGGGAGTTGCAGTTTAATTTTTTATTTTTGTGGATGTCGTTGTGGGGTTTTCAAAAGTGTAAGAGTTTCTTTCTATAATGATATCCAAAACGCCCACGTCTTTTTTATTGCATTTTTTGAGCCCCTGCATTGTGTGTTGGCTAAATTATGGAGTGACGTCAGTGAAGAGTTCTAATAAGGGGAGATAACTTCTTATAACTACTTATTACATCTGCTAGAGAAGATGTGAACAATAACTGTATGATGTTTATGAAAATAGATTTTATATAATTATTTACTAATAACTGAAATTTATTTTTGAACGATCATTTAAAGATAAGATAATATAATGGAAATGGTTTTAAGTCAGTTATCTCAGCCACACGCTTCTAAAATAAAATTTAAGATTTACAAAATATTTAGATTTCTTTTAAAACCCGGAGAAGTGAGCTTAAGTTGAAATTTCTTTCATTATTGTAATTCATGAACAAATATGCTCTTAATATTAATAAAAAAAAATACAATAAAATGAAAAAAAAATACTTACTGTAGAAAGTTTTTTATTGCATTTTAAATAGAATTGAAACTTTTCCGTTTAAGGAGTATGGCTGGAAGATGAACAACGCTGGGATTGCTCATTAAGTGAATGAGCTGTCTGTCTGCTTGATAATAATGCAGGGTAATGGAGGGTAATTTTAATGTATAACAAAAGTAATGAATGCAATGATACACTCATATCTAACTGTTTGCTGAACAGGATCCAATTATCCAGATTTGTGCATGAACAGATACGATATTAGCGCTCAATATCACCCAGTGGATGATGATGATGATGATGATGATGATGATGATGATGATGATGAATGAGTGAATTAAAGACTATTAAACAAAGGTCACCCATCCAGGACAAATTCTGGTTTGGCATCTTAACTTTTTCTGAACTCATAAAATACGTAGCTGAAAGAGAAAAAATATTTTTTGTGAAATTATGACAATTTTATAAAATTATGCAAATTGTATGTAATGTAAGGATTTCAAAGTTTTATGTTTATTTCATTTTCAAAATTCATTCCAAAAGAAAAAATGGAAAATAAATATTTTTGATGTAGCCGAAATTGGCATAATTTCACATAAAATATTGCTCTCTCGGTTCAATGGATAAAGGCGTTGGTTAGATCCAATGACTAGACCCAAAGAGTTGTGAGTTCAATACCAGACCACAGCAGATGAGGTATTATGTACATTATTTACATTATTCGAACTATTGTCCTCATCTTTGTCGCCATATTCATTACAACGTTTCGGCCGTTGTACGCTCCAGCCTTCTGCAGGTGGTTGGAATGTCGAACTGAACCCTTTATTTCGCTCACTGGGGTAGACTGTTCTAGTTCCACATGCCATATTTAATGGGTGTCAGTTATCAGTTATGTCCTGTTAAGTTCAGACCACAGTAGTAGACCAAAACTTGGAAAGTTGACTTAAAAGGAAATAACTGGGACATCCGGAAGAGGCATGGCACGTGGAACTAGTTCAATATGTTGCAGTTTTGGGGGTACTGTGTACTAGTGAGTTAGCCCAAATGACTTGACTCACTTTATAGTCCACCAATAGAAGGTTGACCAATCAGAAGACGTAGAACATTCAATCCGTCGTGTATAAAGGCGGCCATTTTGTCTACTCTACCCGAATGTCCAGTCCAGCTTGTCAGGCAAAGAGAAACAGAAGGACGAACTACGCTCTGCCATTTTTACCAAAATATCCACTGCTAACCTGAACAACGCTTTCCTACTGTCTTCAAAATATTCACCGCTAACCTCTGGATTCTATACTCGAAGACGACCGTCATCATGAAGAACAGAATCTACCTCGCTGGGCGACATGAAGGGTTCGGTATGAAATTCCAATCACCTGAAGAAGGCCTGAGCTTACAACGGCTGAAACGTTGTGAGTATGGCAATGAAGATGAGGATAACAGTCCGAATAATGTAAATAATGCAACTAATAATAATTCGTCATCTCAGAAATATAAACCTGTTTTGATGAGTTTATCAGAAATTTAAAAAAAGTCTGTTGCCCTGAAAGTATTCATCTTTTCTTTCTATATCCTCTTCTCCCTGCGCACGTTCATTCGACTTTGCAATCAGCTATAAAAGATTCTTCCTTCCAGAATCTTAAAATATCTCTTCTTCCAGACATTTCTTACGCAATAACCTGCAAGCCGTGCAATAAATATCCCATAAAACTTTTATACTTATCTATTACTATCAGGCGTCAATAAAGCCCAGGAAGTTTCAGCAGAGGTCGATATTAAGATCGATGAATATTGAAATGTGCCTCTCTAAGTCCGCTTTTCTTAATCATCGCCATTGCAATTTTAACGGACTAGACTTTTTCCAAAGGATCCGCCGCTTTTTTTCTTATCTTTTTCTTAATAATTATTCCCTGATAACAACGTTCTATATTTTGCAAGTGATGATCATGAAGGAGAATTAATTTTTCTCGTAAATTAATTTCTGCTATACGTTATTTTCATAGCGAATATTATCAATCCGACTTCATGACGTTTAAACCATACACAATAAAAAGGGAATCTACGCAATGCCGTAGTTATAGCTTAACCCATTAACTGTGGCAGATATTCTTCCCAGTCAGTTTTTTGGCATAGAAGGCAATGACGGAAATTTCCATCATCCGTCTTTCATGGGCGAATATTTTGGTTTCTTTAATTAAATTAAAAGAGGTTATTGTTTTAGTTGAAAATGATATAATGGGACCAAGATATATCGTATTAGAGATGACTAATAAAATTTTCTGAAATTTGAATAGAATATTTTCTACAGTGATTTTAAGTAAGTAATTACTCGCTTACAAGACAAAACGCTTTCTTCAAAGAACTGATTTTTTTTTTTTTTGTTCTCCCAGGTTTGTTTCTTTTCTTTATTCTTGCAATTGTAAAAACGATACACGTGCCACTACCTGAAAGGAAATCAATAAAACCTATATTATTATTAAATTCGATCAGATTTTGGGAAGTTGGTTAGCTTTGCAGCAGCCACCTTGTAAACCCGAACTCGCACACTCGCAACTCGTGATGATGATGATGATGATGATGATGATGATGAGGATGATGATGATGATGGTGGTGGTGGTGATGATGATGATGATGATGATGATGATGGTGGTGATGATGAGGATGATGATGATGATGGTGGTGGTGGTGGTGGTGGTGGTGATGATGATGATGATGATCATGGCAATTGAGGTAATGATGATGATTAAGATCGTGATGATGATGACTATCATCATCATCATCATCCTAATTGAAGATTACTTGCATTATTTACATTATTCGGATTGTTATCCTCATCTTCATTGCCATATTCACAACGTTTCGGCCGTTGTACGCTCCAGCCTTTATGTCTATGTCTCTCTATATATCTGTCTATATCTCTGAGGAGGTATTACGTTGGTGCAAAAATAATGTCGTTTTCTCACATATGTTACTATGTGAGAAAACGACATTATTTTTGCACCATCCTAATATTATGATTTCTTGCATTAATTAGATTATTCAGACTGTTATCCTCATCTTCATTGCCATATTGACAAGGTTTCGGCTTTTGTACGCACCGGCCTTCTTCAGGTGATTGGAATTTCGAACCGAACCCATTTTTTCGTCCACTGGGTATTGAACTCACAACTCTGTGGGTCTAGTCACTGGATGTAACAAACGTCTTTATCCACTGAGCCATGTGAATATGGCAATGAAGATGAGGATAACAGTAATGCAAGTAATCATAATACCTCATCTCAGAGATATAGACAGATATATAGAGAGACATAGACATAAAGGGCAA
>OZ010571.1:156318977-156338977 GCA_963932145.1 Acanthosepion lycidas
AATAAAAGAAAAGAAAAAGAAAATATATTTGGAAAGAAAGAAATAAATAAATAAAGAAAGAAAGAAAGAAAGAAAGAAAGAAAGAAAGGAAGAAAGAAAGAAACTGAAAATAAAAGAAAAGAAAAAGAAAATATATTTGGAAAGAAAGAAAGAAAGAAATAAATAAAGAAAGAAAGAAAGAAAGAAAGAAAGAAAGAAACTGAAAATAAAAGAAAAGAAAAAGAAAAAGAAAATATATTTGGAAAGAAAGAAAGAAAGAAAGAAAGAAACTGAAAATAAAAGAAAAGAAAAAGAAAATATATTTGGAAAGAAAGAAATAAATAAATAAAGAAAGAAAGAAAGAAAGAAAGAAAGGAAGAAAGAAAGAAACTGAAAATAAAAGAAAAGAAAAAGAAAATATATTTGGAAAGAAAGAAAGAAATAAATAAAGAAAGAAAGAAAGAAAGAAAGAAAGAAAGAAACTGAAAATAAAAGAAAAGAAAAAGAAAAAGAAAATATATTTGGAAAGAAAGAAAGAAAGAAAGAAAGAAAGAAAGAAACTGAAAATAAAAGAAAAGAAAAAGAAAAAGAAAATATATTTGGAAATAAATAAATAAAGAAAGAAAGAAAGAAAGAAAGGAAGAAAGAAACTGAAAATAAAAGAAAAGAAAAAGAAAATATATTTGAAACGAAAGAAAGAAAGAAACTGAAAATAAGACAAAAGAAAAAGAAAATATATTTGGAAAGAAAGAAAGAAAGAAAGAAAGAAAGAAAGAAAGAAAGAACATGAAAATAAAACAAAAGAAAAAAGGAAATATATTTGAAAAGAAAGAAAGAAAGAAAGAAACTGAAAATAAAAGAAAAAAGGAAATATATTTGAAACGGAAGAAAGGAAGAAAGAAAGAAAGAAACTGAAGATAAAAGAAAAGAAAAATAAAATATATTTACAACGACAGAAAGAAAGAAACAAATAAACAAACAAACAAACAAACAAAGAAGGAAAGAAGAAAGAAAGAAAAAAATGAAAGAACATGAAAATAAAACAAAAGAAACAAGGAAATATATTTGGAAAGAAAGAAAGAAAGAAAGAAAGAAAGAAAGAAACTGAAAATAAAAGAAAAGAAAAAGAAAATATATTTGGAAAGAAAGAAATAAATAAATAAAGAAAGAAAGAAAGAAAGAAAGAAAGGAAGAAAGAAAGAAACTGAAAATAAAAGAAAAGAAAAAGAAAATATATTTGGAAAGAAAGAAAGAAATAAATAAAGAAAGAAAGAAAGAAAGAAAGAAAGAAACTGAAAATAAAAGAAAAGAAAAAGAAAAAGAAAATATATTTGGAAAGAAAGAAAGAAAGAAAGAAAGAAAGAAACTGAAAATAAAAGAAAAGAAAAAGAAAATATATTTGGAAAGAAAGAAATAAATAAATAAAGAAAGAAAGAAAGAAAGAAAGAAAGAAAGGAAGAAAGAAAGAAACTGAAAATAAAAGAAAAGAAAAAGAAAATATATTTGGAAAGAAAGAAAGAAATAAATAAAGAAAGAAAGAAAGAAAGAAAGAAAGAAAGAAAGAAACTGAAAATAAAAGAAAAGAAAAAGAAAAAGAAAATATATTTGGAAAGAAAGAAAGAAAGAAAGAAAGAAAGAAAGAAAGAAACTGAAAATAAAAGAAAAGAAAAAGAAAATATATTTGGAAAGAAAGAAAGAAAGAAAGAAAGAAAGAAAGAAAGAAAGAAACTGAAAATAAAAGAAAAGAAAAAGAAAATATATTTGGAAAGAAAGAAAGAAATAAAGAAAGAAAGAAAGAAAGAAAGAAAGAAAGAAAGAAAGAAAGAAAGAAAGAAAGAAAGAAAGAAACTGAAAATAAAAGAAAAGAAAAAGAAAAAGAAAATATATTTGGAAAGAAAGAAAGAAAGAAAGAAAGAAAGAAAGAAAGAAAGAAAGAAAGAAAGAAAGAAAGAAAGAAACTGAAAATAAAAGAAAAGAAAAAGAAAATATATTTGGAAAGAAAGAAATAAATAAAGAAAGAAAGAAAGAAAGAAAGAAAGAAAGAAAGGAAGAAAGAAAGAAACTGAAAATAAAAGAAAAGAAAAAGAAAATATATTTGGAAAGAAAGAAAGAAATAAATAAATAAAGAAAGAAAGAAAGAAAGAAAGAAAGAAAGAAAGAAACTGAAAATAAAAGAAAAGAAAAAGAAAAAGAAAATATATTTGGAAAGAAAGAAAGAAAGAAAGAAAGAAACTGAAAATAAAAGAAAAGAAAAAGAAAATATATTTGGAAAGAAAGAAATAAATAAATAAAGAAAGAAAGAAAGAAAGAAAGAAAGGAAGAAAGAAAGAAACTGAAAATAAAAGAAAAGAAAAAGAAAATATATTTGGAAAGAAAGAAAGAAATAAATAAAGAAAGAAAGAAAGAAAGAAAGAAACTGAAAATAAAAGAAAAGAAAAAGAAAAAGAAAATATATTTGGAAAGAAAGAAAGAAAGAAAGAAAGAAAGAAACTGAAAATAAAAGAAAAGAAAAAGAAAAAGAAAATATATTTGGAAATAAATAAATAAATAAAGAAAGAAAGAAAGAAAGGAAGAAAGAAACTGAAAATAAAAGAAAAGAAAAAGAAAATATATTTGAAACGAAAGAAAGAAAGAAACTGAAAATAAGACAAAAGAAAAAGAAAATATATTTGGAAAGAAAGAAAGAAAGAAAGAAAGAAAGAAAAAAGAAAGAAAAAAAGAAAGAAAGGAAGAATATGAAAATAAAACAAAAGAAAAAAGGAAATATATTTGAAACGAAAGAGAGAGAGAAAAACGAAAGATGGTTGGAAAACTCTAAAGAAAGAATGAAAAGAAATGTAAAAAAAATCTTTTAAAAGAAGAAATCAAAATAATAAAAAGAAGTTCTGCGAAAGAAAATCTCATCATTAATATATTTGAAAGAATTGACGCCAAAAAAGGTATTTAGAAGAAATGGAATAAAATCTATTTCAAATCAATGAATGATAAAAGTGAAAATAGTGGAAGAAAAAGATTAAGCCATGAAAATATCAAACTTTAGAAGAATTTGAAGTCATTGCACCAACCAAGTTCACTCCAAGTGTAAGAACGAAAATTAATGCTTTGCGAATAGGAAATGGTATTGATATTTACTGAACGGTATCGTCATGACTTTGTTTCAGACAGGAAGATTTAGAAATGTTTTCCACGCCAGATACAATCTCCCCGAGTATCCATAGAACCCTGTGAGGGGGAGTCAAGTTTTTCCGTATCGGTTTCAGAAGATAATCAGTCAGCCTGGGAGGTTACCACCTTGCTGGGCCGCCTTTTATTTGCTGGACCGCTTTTTATTTGCTGCTATTTCTATGTAGTTTTCGAAAAAGTAGGGTAGAACTTATGTTGCCATATTTCCATGTAGGCGGCTCCTGTTTTCCACAGACTATAATTTATACCGCGAGTGACGAGGATGAATTTTAAAGAGTACTTGTATTTCTTCCGATGGGCTCAGCTTCTTCCCTAGCAAGAGTTGACTTCTCCAAACAGAAAAATGTCTTTGGGAAATAATTGTCCTCTATTCTTGACATCTGACCTACTCTCTACTATTTAATTACTTAAGCGATATAGAAGAATTTAGTTTGGTGTAAACACTAACCACTGATACACGTGTTAAATACAGAAGTATCTTTTCTACCAAGCAAGATTTAAGAGAAATATTTTGAAGATATTTCACGAACTTTAGTTTGCTGAAGGATTACCAATTGCCAAAGGGCTATATTGAATGAGTGAGATAGTGAAGGAATATTAGTTGAAGTTTCTTCAAATAAATCAATATATGAATGAATCTACAATTCATTCATACAATTGAATACAAATAGCAACATCATATTTGATTGCCTGTGTAAACTAAATAGAATACAAAAGTCTATGACGGTGTGCATTTTCTGATGTAGCTTTTCGTACGTACGTGTATGCAAAGTCCCTATGAAAGATTGATTAAGACTTTTTATTTGACAAGAGTTCTTTGTTGGTTTGGTACAACTATTACAAATGCCTGATGTGTATCGTCAATTAACCTTAGGGCATATTATGCTCTGTACTTTTTGTGTTATAGTTTAGCTCCTTGTACTTTCAAATGTTGCGAATCTGGCATGTTTGTTGAGGTAACTCATTTATATATGAAGTCACAAAGACTATAAATAGATACAGCTATTACCCATGAGGTAGTTGAGTGCATACTACTTCACGTAAGTCACTAGCACCACAATGGCATCGCTGATATCCCAACGAATAATTATCACTGGATAATTATGAATACGCACAAGCGTAGCTTAGGATGCTAGCAGCTAAAGCAAGAACAAAAATGCTGCGGGAGAAAACCAGATAACTGCTCTCTTTTTGGCAGCTGCTGGTTGTGGGGCCATTATAAAAGTATCAGCAATTGCACACCCAAAACAGTTGGAGGAAATATCGTTTGACGATATAAATCAAGAAATAGCACTGAAGAAAAAAACTAGTGAATGCAAAGAGAGAGCTAAGTTCATTAATAATTCTCAGAAAGTGAATGAACCAGTTAATGAATATGTTCTTCGTTTAAAAAAAGTCCGCTAAATATTCTGAATTTGAGAAGCTGGGATCGGAAAACCAGTCAATCGAAGAGAATTTGATCCAAATGAAACTGGTAAACGCCCTTCAAAATTAGAAGTATCGGCAAATGACTTGAATGCATTTACAATTGGGAAAGTTGTCACTAGCGTCGAATTTGTTCAGCAACATGAATTAATTAGAAAATTTAATAGAACAAAAATTAGGAATCTCGTAGAGGGAAGGGACATATATGCGATAAAGAAAAAAGAATAATGTGTACTTTTTATGATTATCAACATCAAAGAGAAAAACGAAAATTTCCAGCATAAAAAGAATGGGAAAAGTGTTTCAAAATGAATCGTTTTAATTGTAAGTGTAAATCCATAAAGACAAAAGTAGAGACGGTCCAACAAAATAAAGAGGCAATAAGTATTGACATTTTTTCACTGAAAAGTAAAAAAAGAAAAAAGGGTTATTAAAAAAATATGGCGTTTCCTAGCCGTGACGGTGAGACCTGGTGGAACCAGGAGATGAAGTTCGTCAGAGAACTTTCCATGGTAGAAGCGATAGAGCAGTGAGAAGTTCTCTACATCCCGCCTATGAGACAGAATTTTTTCCTATAAAGACTCGGAGACGCTTTTGAACTCTATCAAGATTGGAGAGTGAGGTCTAAGCTACTCATACCCAAATATAGCAACAGTATCCCATTTTTATAAAGGTAGAGGATAGCATGAGGAGTCAAGGAATTACTAGAGCGGTACAGGGAGCCAATCATTTTACCTGCATCTTTAGCGATTGATCGTATGTTCGAGTTCCACTTGAGGTCGTATGTGATTTTGAGGCCCAATATCTTTTCAAGGCACGTTTCCTTCTCGAGGGGACAAACGTTCATCATGATTGATGTTGATGGCATGTAACCAGTTTGGTTTTAGAGCCATTGAATGTAACCAGCCAGTTTTTTCTCCACTGGAAAATTAGTATTGGATCGGAAGGGAGATTAGCTGCCAATCTCTGATCGTCAAGTATATCGTCGTATCATCGGCATAGACGTTTACAAATGATTGGTCGGAAAAAAGTCCTCTAGGGGACGCGCCTGCGTTGGCCGCCAGGGTCACGGAGGACTGGCTGTTAATAATTACCTGTTAGGAAGGATTTTTATAATAGTGATTGCATTGCTGGAGAACTTGTGTATCAAACCTTTCTGTCACACCTTGTCGAAGTCTTCCGAGATACCTAATGCTATGGTCCTCGCAGTATGTGTATCGTCAAGAGCCTCACTAATTCTGTGTATGATGTTCGTTAGGACATCAGCAGTGGATCGGAATGATTGAAACCCATACTGCTCGTCGCACAAGAGGTTGTACCTATCCAGGTGCTCGACGAGCTTCTTGTTGATTAAGGCCTTAAAATGATATTGAGGAGACTAATGGGTCTATACTGGGAGGAAGAGGTTCGGTTACCTGCGTTCTTGAAATTCGGTCATATGCTTACCACTTTCACTTACAACGTGTCTGGAAAAGATTTCTCCTTCGGTTAAAAAACTTTGTTAGAATCGAGGATAATTCTGGGTTGATATTCTTAATGATGACTGCAGTATCCAGAATATTGTTAGTGGATCAGAAGCTAAACTATGAACCAAAGTGAAATAACTTGGGCATAAAAAAAGCGAGAAGGGAGTTATGAGTGTGTGCTTTGATAATCAATTCTCGCAAAAATTATTTATCTACGCAATTTATATAAACTATGAGAGGGTATAGACCAAAATCAAGATTCTTGTTCTAAAATACATAGGAGACTGTTTTGTAGCTGAAAACTTTCTTGGATTGAAATGATAGAAATGTATGAAGAAGAAGAAAAGAATTAATGAAAACAAATTCATCCGTGACAAAATTCCCTTAAAACGATCATTTAACCAAAAGATATCAAAAGACTTTAATTATTTTACTAACATGTCATGTGTACTGGATCGAATTAGACAGAAAAAATAAACAAGGTCTTGCTTACCAGTTAGCATTTTCATTTCTGGATCCAATTCAGGATCAGTCATCAGGAGGAAGCATAGCAGCGAATTTCGGCCCCATTCCCTCTACTGCATTTTGCTATGGCATGGTCCCTCTATTGTGGAGGCTTCTTCTGGATCGGTGCTAACTGGTCTTTCCTGCCATCAATTGTTCTCCAACCAACTGTCATCATCTCGCATTAAGCAGATGAAGCTCCGAAAATCGAACATTACTTCTATGCTAGGGAAAAGTAAACAAGGTCTTGCTAGCAAGTTAGCACCTCCATTACTGGATCCAATCGAAAAATCAGTCATCAGGAGGAACCATAAGAGAAAATTTCGGCCCTTTTTCCTTTACTGCATTCTGGTATGGCAGGGTACCTCCATTGTGGAGACTTCTTCTGGATCGGTACTAACTGGTCTTTCCTACCATCAATTGTTTTCCAACCAACTGTCATCATCTCAGTTTAACCAGATGAAGAATGATGCTTTTTTCGCTGTCTCCTGAAGATCTGGTAGCAGACATTTTATCTCCTTGTTGCTGTTGCCAAATCGTCTTCTGAGCACATTAGCAACATCTTTTCCTACAAAACCACGGCACCCCACAGCTAGATGGTAGAATTCAAACTTTCATCTACATTCTTCACATTTGTCTATCAGGTCTTCATATCTCTCAAATTTTCTTTGCTCTGCCTGTTCCAAATCGCCACCCAAAGAGACTGTCAGTTGCAACAACAATGCTTTTTTTTTGACAAAAAAGCATTTCATAACACTAGGTCTGGACGTCAGCTTGTTGCTACAATAGGAAAGAAAAGTACAGAATCGAGTTCTGCTGCTATTTTCCATTCTCCTGGCCATATTTGATCCTCTATCGTTTCCATTTGAGATCCTTTAATGGTGGCCTTGGTGCTTTCTTTGTGAAACTATACTTTAGTCATCACTTGCTTGGTAGGTCTATATATATATATATATATATATATATATATATATATATATATATATATATATAAAAGTGGACACTAAGTCAACAACCAGAGGCTAAATGCAATCGTCAGGCCATGTACGTTGTTTTTTGTTTTTTTTTGCTTAACTTTTTATATATATCAGTAATGCATTATGGCTATTGTTTAGTATTGAGGGTAGTCTGTTGTATCATTCTAATGGTTATTTTGGTGGGCGTGGTTTGTTAATTTGTTTATTATTTACTTGGTTTATTTATTTGTTTGTATTAAATTATTTTACTTGTTATTGTTTATTTTATTTTATTTATTTTCCTTTATTCTTTTCATTTTTCGATTTTTAAGTAACGTAGTCAAAATTTGTTTTCGTGTCTGCATTTTGAGACGGGTTCTGATCGTTTATTTAGTAGTTTGCTTTTAGTATGGGAAGGCTATTATTTCCTCCAATGATAGTTTACAGTTTTTGGATTGGATTTTTGTAGATTGATGTTCTATTTTCTTATTATCCATGATATTTTTGGTTTGATTTCTTCTTAATCTCCCAGATATGTTTAGAAAGCATTGTGCTCTTCGCGTATTTACTATTTGTAAATTATGTTTTTCTGGGCGTAGTTTCTTTGTTTCCAGGGCTCTTCAGTTAAGTTAGTCCTATGTATTTTTCTTCATTATTTGCGGATTTTACAGTGGCTTTGTATATTACATTGTTTTGCCAACAGGCAGAGAAACACCAAATGATTCAACACACTGTACCACAAAAACGTAAAAATAAACGTCAGAAAAATATGCATTAAACTCATCATTCTCTTTATTTCTCTCCTTCTCCATCCCTCTTTTTCTGCTTCCCTCTCCTATACCTTTTCATTCTAGACTCTCTATCTTTCGATGTTGCCTCCCTATTTACCGCTCATGTGTTGTTTAACAATCTCTCAAGCCATTACTAATATAGTTAGCTACGTCGTTCCTACATATCAAAAAAACTCTGGCCTTTTTTACTAAACGAAGCTAAGTCTACTGGATTGGTCAAACTCTTTCTATAGAACGATATTTGCAAACTTAGTATCGATGATGTGTTATTTACTAACTTTAGCTGTATGGTCATCCAGTTAGGATTGAACTAGCCTTAGTGGGAGTTATTATTGAATTAGAACCTCACAATGTTCTCCATTCTTTATCTCAGGTTCCCTGTAAGTGTTGTCGTTCAGATATAAATCAGAGAATCAAGGCACATCTTGAAGATTAATTCTTCCTCAGCTTCAACATGGTGCCTTGATTCTTTGTTCTTCTATCAGTTTCACTAAAGCCTAGCAAATATTTTCAGCACTGTGTGCGATACAACATATTTCGTATTTATATAAAGAGAGGGTTCTTAATTCATTTGTTAAGCAAAAGATTTCATATCGTGTCCTTGTTGAATTGTAAAAGTAACGCGGCATTGGTTAGACTAATGTCGAAAATGAAATTATTTCTTTTACAAATTTGTTATAAATATTGTGTATTTCCTGCTTCCTAACGCCTCCTGGCTTGTAAAAAAGAAACTTTCACTTTGCACATGGATGGAGCACCTGACCTTCTGAATCATAAAATTCTCGAAATTATAGACAATCAATGGTATGAAAAACCAGGAGCATGGTTTCTACAAGAACATACACAAAACACCATTGATTAACATTTAGACAATTGTTTTTCTTATCGTGACTGACAGAGAAATGATCAAAAGTAGAAAAAAACCATTGCTAATAAAATAAATGAATTTCTTATTGAGATATTACAAACTTTTACAGTGGTAGGATCCTGAAAAGTCTATAATATCTCGTCATGATCCAGAACAGTCCTTAACATCTCAACTTGATCCAGGACAGTCTCTAAAAGATCATTTGGGACGAAATCTCACGCGGAAATAAGTTTTGTTGAGATTTCTCAAAGGAAACTCTTATTATGAATATCTGTATTTTGAATAAAATAACACTGTACAATATAACTAAGCATGTTGCTTGACTGAATGTTACAGTTGGATATTAAAAATACGTTTTTGTGGGCACGAATTTGAGCCACTGATTTTAATTCAAATCAAAATGTTTCAATATTTTGGAAATTAAATGCTGTTAGATTATCTATGAAGCAAGCATTTGACTCAGCACATTCAATAATATAAGTTGTTCAGTATACTGTCATCATAGAAAACTGAATTATGAATTCTAAAGTTTCCTAGTAGGACATTATCAAAACCAGACACTACTTACAGCAGTTTATTGTTTTCCGACATTGCAACCTAATGACAACTCTTTACCTGGATAACGATGCACATCTCATTTGCCGTCTATCTTATTCAGAAAGTAAAAAAAAATTCTTCAGACTAAGCGACTTTCTATTGATACAAGGTTTAAATTCGACATTCACAAAACTCCACTACTAGAAACAGTTTTTTTTTTTTCGCTTTGATTAAGACCATCTGTAATTTGTGCCACGGTAGGTAATCTGTTGACTCGTACTTGGTAGAAAAAACATTCGTTCAATGATTCATATCTGCCTAATGCTTTGTCATTGATTACAGATTTCTCCTTACTCTAAATAATGAAAAATTGTAATGCTGTTTTAGAAAAGCTTTTAAATAATCTTTTAGTCAAAACAGATTTTTCTTTGTCAAAATCACTAAATTCCTACTTAAAACTAAGAACATACTTTAATAAAACAATGAATGCATCAATAGATTCATATTCGTATACAAATAGATATATATGTGCACAGATTTGTTCATATTGTATGCAGCGCTTTTGGAAGGTTTGGTTTCGTTTGGTTTGTTTTACGGCATATCAACCTCAACGGGTTATTTAATATCGACAAGATTTTTTTTGCTGATAATATTTTTTTCTTAAAATTTCATAACCTTTTACAAAAATGTATTGCTGGTATTAAAACATATTTTTACACTTTCATAGTGTTTTGACACCAGTTTCGGGGTCAACTATTTGCCCATAGCTAGGACCCTAACAGGTGCTGCCAACCCTGGTCATAGTAGACCTGGTAACACCAGCAATGAAGAGGTGGTTCCACGATCCTCAAAACCTCCATAAAAGAGGCCTTGCTGCTGGATGCAGTTTCTCGTTTTACCCGGGACGCGGATGCAGTTTATTGTCTTACCCAGGACGGCCCTTTTGCAAGAGCGTTATAAAAGTTTGCGCCCATTTATAAACGTATAATATATATTTATTTGTGGGTGCATCGAAAGGGTGTAATGTTAACATGCATATATTAGTGGATCAATTAAGACTAGATAGTAAGATCGATCCTTAGTTTGTGCACCATACCTTTGACTTTGTGTCACTTCTAACCTACGCTTACTAAATCATTTATATTTAATTATGTGTGTGTGTATATGTCACACTATGTATGTGTATATGTCACTATATGTCTTATATGTAGTCGACTAGATATGTAGACGCGTATATGTCTAATGGATATATGTGTGTGAATAAGTTTATACACAGGCAAACACTGAAAGTGTTCTGCCTACGTTTGTGAGTTTGTATTCGTGTCTATTAGCACATGTTGTTGAATAAGTGAACCTGTTGCCGATTATATGTTTGTCTGCACGTATGAGTGTGTGTGTCTGTCTCCCTCACTCTCTGTCTCTATCACTCTCTCCATAAGTTCGGATTTCATTGGAGATAAATAGAGAAAAAAGGATGAAAAGGAAAGGAATCCGGAAAGAAAAGAAATAAAATAATAAAGTTAAAGAATGCGAATTTGAATTGCAAAAAAAAAAAAGCCACAAAAGAGTTTTTTTTTTCCCCGTCGGCGCAAAGAATTGAAAATAAAGAGAAAGCCTGCAAGAAGAAAAATCTCAGAAGAAGATGCCAACGAGAGAACGTAAGAATAAAAAAAAAAGATTCAAAGCAATAAGACAATGAAAGAAAGTCGAATAGAAGATGGATAAATGATGTGCGTTGAGGGGAACAATGAAAAAATCCAGGATTGAAGAGGAGGGAGTCAGATAACTGCAAGGATTGGTCACAACAAGAAACAAATCCCATTTTGATGGACGCAGGAAATAAGTGGCGGTAAGAGGACAAGAGATAAAAAAAGGGAGAGGTAAAAAGTAGACAAGTTAAAGGTGGGGGGGGATGTACAACAAAAGGAAAATGGCGAAAATGTTAATGAAAAACGAGTGAATTTGGAAGGAATACAAAAAGAGAAAGCAAAGTGAGAAATGGGGGTCAAAGAGATGAAAAAAGTGAGAAGTAGAAACCAAAAGAAATGAGACGGGGAGTTTATCAAGGATAATTCTCATTCTGCCATCAGAAGAGGAGTAGCCAGGGGAACGCTATGAAGATTTAACAGAAAACAGATATATAGAATTGAAAGAACTATATATATATATATATATATATATATATATATATATATATATATATATATATATATATCAATATATATGCGTGTGTGTGTGTGTGTGTGTGTGTGTGTGTTTAGCCAGCAATCCTTCTTTCATGTACATTCCATTAAATACGACAGACAAGGTTCTTTGATTAATTTTTTTTTATACAATTTCCCACGCGATCTAATTTTTTTTTCTTTTCAGATGATGTATTATATAAAAACTGTCCAAATGTTCTTTTAATCCGAGCGCTTTCGGCTAGGCATTTAGCCATTTTCAATATATATATATATATATACACACACATATATATATGTATGTATGTATGTATATGTATGTATATATATATATATGTGTGTGTGTGTGTGTAGTTCTGTCAATTCCATATTTCTGTTTTCTGTAAAATCTTTTCATTATATATATATATATATATATATATATATATATATTGAGAGACAGATTGAGAAGGAAGAGAATAAAATGTCGATATAGAAATTGAGACTGCATGCCTCAATGTAAAAACCCCATTCATAGCAAAACATTCGAAATATAGCTTAATCAAAACAATACCTACCAATATATATATGTCTGTGTGTATGTGTGGGGGTGTACAGTTCATAAATATATATATATATATATATATATATATATATATATGTGTGTGTGTGTGTGTGTGTGTGTGTAGTGTTAATTTGAAATACTGTTTTTGAAGCCAGAATTGCTTGTTCTTCAGTGGTTTCCGGATAGAGATGCATTTGAGGCAAGCCTGCTTTGTGATAGAGTTCTCAATAGAGATAGAGACGAACGGACAAAGTGAGGAAAGAATAAAAGAGAAAAAAAGAAAAAGTAAAAAAAAGACAAGTGGTTATCCGTATAAAGCTATGAAACGCTGAAGTAAACATACGTTAAATGAAAAACAGATAAACTATAGTTTTACGGTATGTTAATTCATACATAAAAGTGCTCAATATCAGAGATAACATATGTAAATAAAAATAAGGGGACACTGAGATCAACACCGAGTGGCAACAGTCTGTTTCATGCTTGAACGCAATCTTCAGGACTCGTTCAGGCTTTTGATTGATAGCCTTTCTAGAAACGACGTTTCAGACCCTCTCTCTACTATTATCTATTGCGCTCTACCCGCATATATATATATATATATGTGTGTGTGTGTGTGTGTGTGTGTGTGTGAGTGTGCGCGCGCGCGCAATGCGAGAGAGGTAGTGTCTGCGAGAGACAGAGAGAGAGAAAAAAGAATCAAATGTGTATAGGTGGCTAAGTGATGGTTAGTTAATTCGGGTTGTGTTTCGTAAATGTGTGTCAGATAAAAGAAATAATATAACTACTCGAACCGTTAGCCAAACATTCGTGGGAATTGATAAAGTAAAAGTACCACTAATGTTTTCTCTTACAATTTATGACATCAACGGATACATACCCGAGCCTTTTATGACAATGAAAATCAAAATGGATGCAACACAATCGTCTTCGTCCAATTTTCGCAATATTTATTTAAACCATTTTAAGTAAAAGATAAAATAAGAAATGAATGGATAAACAAAGAGAACAGAGGAACAGAGTATAAGGACAGACAGAGCGAAAAGAGGAGTAGTCAGAGTTCATTGAGAAGGAGAGAGGAAAGAGGAGGAGGTTAAGAGATTTGATTGGATAAATGTGAAGGCAACCAAAAATAGAAGAAATGGGAGAGTAAAAGTTGGAAGTGAATGTAAAAAAAAAAATAAAATAAAATACGAAGAAATGGTAAATAAAGAATGTAGAGAAAAAAAGCGTCGAAAGAGAAAGTAATAACGTTCTTGGTAATCGACCGTTTCTATTTCTTGAGATCCAATCGAGGCGCGTCTGCTGAGAAGCCCTCGTAGAAAAGACATCCTACTGACAGATCAGATACCCACCGATTATAGATGCTGAACCTCGTCAGAATCGATTTGTCTGACAAAGCCGATCGGACTCAAAGCCAACAGAGATCCGCTTTTTGCTTGACTTCACACAGACACCGAAATCTAGCTTAATGTTCACAACGCTGGACTCAAAAACCAGAGTTTTTAACAAAGTATCGTTAATCCATCGGCGACTAGTCGTGCGATAATGGCCTTACTCTTCATTACTGCTGTTCACTGAGTTCAATCCTTACCGGGTGTTTCATACAGGTAGCTTTTTGCCAATTCTAAAGGGAACGTGGTAATCTCTATGAGATATCTCCTGTTGGGTAATGATTATTGAACTGGCTTACTCACCTATTACTGTTGAGTAAGGATTTCGATCCTCAATGGCCACGCCATCTTGTGGACTTTTAGCAAGGTAAACTGAACATAACCAATAACAAATATCGTTAATTCGCTCTAGCGAAAGAAAATTTTCACTACTAAGTCGCATCTTTGGAAAATGTAATATTCTTTTGAAAGTTGGCCATAGCAAATTGTAGATATGATCGCTATATACAGTGACATTAAAACAACAAAATACAAATTAACAATTGCATAAAACTCATTCTTTGAAAAAGTAGGAAGAAGCAGTTAATTCTTTTTTCTATGTCTCTTGTCATAGCATAAGCACAATTCCAAAGAAATGGTGACAATAATTATACTGAAATACTTCGTCATCCTACACAAATTTTGAATTCGGATATGTTAAAAGGTCACGTTAGAGATATTTACTAATCTTATCGTTTGGGTGGGTATATCTGGAATTGGATCGATCTCACTCCACAACAGTAATAATCTACAAAAGAAACTTATTAAACACTAGTTCCACCATAGAGTACAAAAATGTCAGATTATATGATTGTCTTATTTAACAGCGAAAAAACTCGTAACCAGAATGTCAAAAATTTGTTGAGATGCTTTTAATATAAGTAAAGATAAATAATTATTAAAACTATTTTATTCTTCTGTCATAGGAATTAACGACATCTACATTCCTCTTTTAACACATATACACTATTTGGGCGCATTTTCCTGCCATTTTTAGTGTGTTAAACTCCTTCACTATCTTCCAGTAAATTACAGAATGTAGTTTCACAACAGTGTATATATTTGAATTGTGTTTAACGGAGTAGGCATTTTGCTTAAAACTGATCCATGGCATTTCTAGACGCGTAAATGTAATAGTATTTATTCTTTTAACAATCCCTGCCAAGGTTGTTATGCTTCATACTTTGTACCGTTATTGTATTATGTCACTAGATTAAAAGCCCCGTGCGAGCTAGCTACTACTGAAGGCTAATTGGGTCTCCGTCGCAAAACTAATGAGACCTCTGGTCCAGCTTAAAAAAAAAAAGCAAAAAAAAAGAGTTTTGAAAAAATAACTTTGAATTCGTCAATTCAGTCCATGGAACTTCAAAAACTAACTTTAACTCTGATTCGGGCTATATGTCCAATTTCGGCCAAAAGATCAATTTGAGCCGAAATTCCAATTCAGGCTGAAGAATCGAGTTCTTCAAATCACAGCCTCCGTAGAACTCCAATTGAGTTGAGATCTTCAAATCAAAGACTACTCTGGCGACCTTCAAAACCTCACGTCACGGAACTTCTCACTTTAATTGATTCCGTGGTATTTTAAAGAAATAAAATTGATTTCCTTAATTCACAAAGTTTTGGAGATATTTTAAACTGAATTTAAAACAAAAACATTAAATTCACAAAATGTTTGTTATTTTAAACTCAATACAAATTAAAAACATTTAGAATAACTAATTTTTTTCAGTTACTTTAAAATATGAGTGTTTAACTGTTCCCTTTTCATCCAAACACAAACCGCAATGTTACCTGTTCAGGCATCAAAGGATGAGAAAATTTTCAATCCAAGGACGCCTTGATTCTAGAAAGGTATAATACGTCTATGGAGAGCAAATGTTGCCTGAGTTAGAGAAGCTTCAGACACACGGACAGACACAATTTGCCATTTATTTATTTAAATTTATTGCGTTTTTCTATCAAAGCTTTTATTTGTTACGTTGTTCGTGTAATTAACAAGATGTCTCTTGTTTGTGGCTCATCTCAAATTATACTGAATAGTGTTTATACTCTATTCAACATGAATAGAGAAGATGGTTTATACTAGCGTGTGTTTGAGTGAACATTCTTGTCTTTTAAACAGTGAAATTAATGCTTACCGGCCTAGTGATTCTAATCTTGATAAAGAAATTGTCCCTTCTGACAGAAATCGGACATTTATAATAACATTTACCGAGAGTCTAGTGCTGAAGAAATTTCTTCCCAATTTCTCTCCATGAAGACCGTGACTGTTCTATCTATCTATCTATCTATCTATCTATCTATCTATCTATATATATATATATATATATATATATATATATATATATATTCACACACGTGGAAATAATTGTATTCGGTCAACTGCGTTTCTCAAAACAAATCGAATCCTAGGTTCTCGTGTTACAAATTGTGGTACATACTAATACCTCTTGCAGTCCAGTAAAATGTTTCATTAAAACTAAAACTTTGTTAGGACACCTGTCGTTGAATGATAGTCAGATAGTTAATAAAATATATATTCTTATTCAAATGCAATGCAAACTGAACATAGAATCTCAAATCATTTGTTACTGTAAAAATGTGTTGTTTTTTTATATTTTACTGATTTTTAAAATGTTAATAAAAATTGAAAATTAGGCACAGCAGGTGTGTGCAAAAATCCTCTCATTTGCTAGTCCATTGATCTAACCGTCATGATTCATATTTTCTTTGTAATGAAGGCCATCTGCAGCTGAATAATAGAAAGGCTGCAAGTGGAATGCGAACTTGAAAGACAGCAAGAAGCTTAATTCATGCGCGTTGTGTGTTCGATTTGGCAGGAAGCCATTATGTGAAGATGAAGTCAGGCCTCCCGTTGGAGATGTCGATTCATTGTTCGATTTCTAGAAAGATGCAACATATGCTTAAGACTGATAATATCCAATTGAAATCCTTATGAAAAGACAAAGACATTAACAAGCTGAGATTGACTGATCGATTGATTGATTGATTGATTGATACAAACAAAGAAAGGAGTTATGCTATAGATAGGTTCCCTGCAAACTAATGTCAATTACAATTACCTGTGTAACAATAGGATCTCATGCGTGTACCTGACCGAGATAAGAATATTACAATATCTTAGTCCCCACTATAACATAAATTGAAGATTAATTTGTGGTTTTAGTAAACTCGATCCTTACTTTGTGACTCACTAGTCAAGCCTTGATTCAGTCTAAGTCAAGCGTAGTAAATAACTACTGATATTCTGATATAGATACCCAGATAAGAACAGACCGAGATAGATAGATAGATAGATAGATGATCAGACTGAAATAGATAGATAGATAGATAGATAGATAGATAGATAGATAGATAGATAGATAGATAGATAATGATCAAATTGACATAGATAGATAATGATCAAATTGACATAGATAGATAGATAGATAGATAGATAGATAGATATGGGCGGGCTGTCCCGGACAGAGAGAACACCTTTTTTCAGAGATATATACATGTCGATAAATAAAAATAAAAAAATGCATTAAGAAAGAATCAAATATTTAATGTAGAAATTGAATGCCTTATTTACACAACGACTTCAGTGTAAATAATGAACGATACGTCAATATCTTTCCTCTACAGACGTATTTCCTATTCGTTTAATAGTTAACATAGAATAAAATTATATAAAACGATTTCGATCAATATAAAAATGGAAGTCATCGATTTTTGTAATAATAATTTCTATGCGATTTCTCAAGAGTACCTGTGTTCAATCAACGCTGGAAGTCACGTTTCGTAAAAGACATAAATGGTCAGATCATTATTTGAGTGCGCAGATTCCTTCTCGATATTCAAAGGTTCGGAAAGCGTTTTAAAAAAAATGGAGACGCAGGCAGACAGTAATTCTTCTGTAAGATTAAAGCAACAAAAAATAACAAAAAACGTTAATTAATACGAAACTTAACAGTAATTATGGCAAAATATCTCTGACGTCCATTTTTGTTGGAAATGCAAAATATTTGTCTGCGTGTTTCCTTCGTTTTCCAACTGATGACGCAAGACTTAATCAATTCTTCCTATTAATGCTATTCAAATACCATGTTATTGAAGACAAAAACAATCATAGCTCTCTACAGCTTCGTTTTCTTTTAATATCTGTAGACGAACTACCAACCAAGGTTGGAAGGATAAATAACAAACTTGAAATGTCAATTATGTTTCAAAACTACAAATATGTCTCCTCGGGCAATGCTAAACTACTGGCGAGTGAAAGATTGATTTAATTTCAAAGCAGAATACTTTTAAAATAGTTCAGTGTGCTTTGCCGTGATTAACCAATTGAATGTGATCTATTCTAAAATCATATTCACCGGAAAAAAAATTAATATAGGTCATGACACGAAGTTGTCTGCATACAAATCCTCGACAATTTCCTCGCCCGTAAATAAGTGTTGTAGATTTTGGAAATATTTTTTAATATTCAATGTCAGTATTTTTTTTTTTTTTCGCTATTTGCTACTTTGACTTTCTTTTATTATTCTTTGGTCTTTTTGTATTCCTCAATCATGTTGTTCTATGTTGGCCTCTGAGATTTTCTCAATTATGCCGTCTTACAATTACTTACATTAATTCCCAAACCGGAATTAGATTTATTCATGATTTCATGTATAGGACTTTTTTTCTATACAAAAATAAAAAGTCTACAATACTTGCTTTTTTTTAATGATTGTTGGTATCAGTCATCTAAACATTAAAAAATTCCCACTTATTATTCGAGATTAAAAATTGAATTCATCTTGTTAGCATTAAATTTAACATTTTGTTTACTGTAGTTATTGTACAGGCAGCGTCAGGTGGCATTCATTTTACTAAGACCATTCGCTACTGTTCCAAGATATAAAAGCAAAAGATGAAAGGATCGACATTAATAATAGCTAAAATGTATTTAAAGAGTCACATGTGTAAACCTAATTATAGTAAAGACTTAAGAATATAACAATTTCATGCATTCAGTCAGTTTTACGGTATATCCAAACTAAAATAAATATATATATATACTCGACTCTCCCGTCGAATACGACGCATGAGGGTCAAGCAGATCAGTTCCTAGGAAACTGACAGCCCGACACTAGCACAATGTTGAGATACAAGACTGCTACGTGCCATAGAGTCCCCAAACGAACCTCCGCATGTTTTGAGTTTTTCAGAGTTGTCATCCAAGGGTATAGAACTCAGTCTGTCCTGCTATTTACCCGTAGCTGGAGGGAAAAGAAGAGGATTCACGCCTTTCCAAAAGCATGAATATTAGCACGTAAGTAATGGATTCGACTGAAATTCGAACTCGGCTCTCCGATTCCTCAATCCAAGCCGCTATCTATTGCTATATAGCCTCCTATATATATAAAAGAAAAAAAAAGGCTAAAATGCCGACCAACCTCGCAACCCGGGTTTCGATCGTAAGAAAACTACACCAATATATCAGAACACTGAAAGTGAGAGGGTAAAAGTGTCTTCAGTCTTCCTTTATACCTGCGCGAGTGTGTGTATGTATGTGTATATATATATATGCATATATAGTCATACACAGACAGACTGCTTCGCCGTATCACGGCTCTTCAGTGTGGCTAGACATCCGATTGCTTCAAACCGGGATCGAAACCCGACCGATTCGGCATTAGTCCGAGATCCTACCCTTAGTCTATCGTCGCACAGCTGAGAAAAAAGGAAATTTGAACGTTTTCTATACGAAATACGCCAGTGGCCAGGAGAGCTTAATTCAGTTCAAGAGCAATGCGTTAATAGCAGCAGGAGCCATTGTATGTATGGGTTATATATATATATATAACGAATATTGTTTACACCTAACAAAACATGTGACTAGTGAACAATTAGTCAACGAATGTGTTCAAGCGAACGAATTTTGCAAAAACAAGTCTGAATAGAGCAGAAAATACTGAATATATAAATAACAATTCAAATGATTTTATCTCCCGAAATTAAATACCGACTTGAAACCCAGGGAAAGACAAATCTACTGAATTCATTGACAGATATCTCATTTATTATTTGTTTGAAATACCTTACATAAACTAGCGTTAATTATTAATGTCAAGTAAATT
>OZ010571.1:156343977-156373977 GCA_963932145.1 Acanthosepion lycidas
GGACAATCCACAAAGAGGCCCTCTATATTCATTAAAAGAAAATTCCACAAAAAGAACAATAAATAAATCGTCTAAGGAAGAATATATTGATGTAATGATAGCCTTTTACATCGCTACGATAAATCAAACAACAACGACTAAAGCCGCCTATAATATCTAGCGAGAAAAAAAATCTAAAAACTAAACATCGATGCCAACAAACTAGCCAATGTCAGATGTGACATCATCAGTAAAAAAAAAAAAAAAGTATACCTGACATAGAACTCGAACTCATTCGAGAAATCATTAAAAATAGATTAAACGTTAAAACCGAGAGGTTAAATGTCAAAACCCATAGGAGACACATACAGAGGAACAACTAGAAACCAGTTGTAATAATCCTTCTGAAGTACACAAGCAAATAGCAGAAGATAATAACGAATATGAGAGAGAAACAGAGATAATAAAAACATCCGATATAAATGGGAGAATGTAAAGGAAATGTCTTTCGAGGAAAGGGTAACAATTCCAAAAGTAAGAAATAACCGTCAAGTGAAGGAAACAGTCAACCTCGCTAATGAAGCAAAAAAATAAGGGACAAATTGGAAAGACCGATGAAGCAGACAAAAATTAATTATCTTATACACATGGTCTCGGCAACGATCGCAGAAACAATAGGTGACAAAGTAAAAACACAATGTAAACGGAAAATTCCAGTTTGAAAAGAAAAATAGAAGCCGAAATAAATAAACTTCGAGTACAATTTTCACTGATAAATGAAGTAGACATGGGCTCCAAAATGAAAGGAAAAAAAATAAAAAGGAAACAACTGAAATGAAGCTTCGACATAAAGAATAAGACTGACGTACCAAAAATTAAAGAGAAGCTAAAACAACAAATTCAAGCTAAGGCACAGAAAATCAGGCGTTATGAAAGAAGAAAAAGATTCTTCTGGCAAAAAAAAAATGCAAAGAAGGTGCCAAGAAACTATATGGAGAACTGGGAAAAATAAAATAGAGTTAAATGACCCATCCTATATCCAGAAAGTCGAGTAGTTCTGGTGTACGACGTTGGAAAACTGCAAAATGCACAATGAAAGCGCGACATGGATCAAGCAGCAACAGGAATAACACAAACGTATAGAATGCCAAAAATGGACGGATATCAATATTACTGAAACAACTGCTGCCATCTGAAAAACTATAAAGCACAATTTTGGATAAAAAAAATTCTAGCACCCATTATGTCCTTGCACGGCCATACAATGATATAATCATAAACCAGAAAAATGCCCCAAATGGCTCACGTGGGAAGTAACATACCTACTCCAAAAAACAGAAGAGACGCAGAAACCCGAAGAACTATAGGCCCATCACCTGCCTACCAACAATATACACGATCCTCTCTTCTATGATAATCGAGAGGAAATATTAGAGAAAAATAATTTACTCCTAGCAGAAGATAAGGGATGTAAAAGCATAAGTTACGGGTGCAAGGACCAACTAATTATCAATAAAACAAAACTAGAAAAGGTGAAAACAAAGAAAAGAAACTTATCGACAACATGGATCGACTATAGAAAGGCGTTCGACAGTGTTCCATACTCATGGTTAAAGAAGAGCTTAAAGATATACAGAGTATACCCCACAACTGTCAAATTCATAACGGAGAGCATGAAAAACTGGAAGACTACACTAAAGCTAAACCATACAAATGATCATTAACATCGAAACCAGTCAACATCAAAAGCGAGATCTTCCAAGGAGATTCATAGCACAGAATGGCACAGAATGGCAAACTGAATCACCTATTCTATGCTGATGATTTTAAAACGTTTAGCAAGGATGACAACCAGCAGAAAAACTTACCATTGTCAAAACCTTCAGCGAGGACATTGGGATAGAGTTCAGAATCAACAAATGTAACAAAGCCACCTTCGAAAGCGGTAAACTAACGAAAACTACAGATTTAGAACTTGATATCAACAACAAGATTAAGGAACTAGACCATGATGGTCTGTATCTATTTAAAATATGTGCGTTGCTTTTTTCAAAACTGCTCAGTGGAAAATGTCATTATGCCATTTCTGAGCTTACATCTCTGGAGGGAACCCGGAAAGAAAGAAATATACACCAGAAACCAAAGAAAATAAAACAATAATATGGAAAAATGCAATATATGGAAAAAATTTGACCAGAAAGAATACAGAAATAATAATAAGTCGTGACGTGGGCAGTTAATCCACTGGGAATTGTGAAAGCGATTATATTTAATCCATACACAGTAAAGATATATTCACAGATCAGAATTTATAATAGAGAAACACGAAAGATAAGAATAAATGAGATACTGGGATTCGAATATATCACCCCAGTCCGGGCATGAAGCCTGGATGTGTTTGTGTAGAGAAAAATGGTGATGAGGTGGGGGGGTCAAAAAGTGAATTGCAGTGCTCGCCGACAGGCCAGCTATTTTTTTATTATTTTTTTTCTTCTTCTTCTTCGGTCGCCTCAAGGAAATGGATTGTGTGGCTCCCTTTCTCAGCCGTGACACTGGGCAGTTGTGAAACAGACACCAACTCAGACGCGCCTACTTCGACTTCCTTTACGACCGTTTAACAATCCTTACGTCCAGCTCTATTGCACGCTGTCCGCCGAATGACTTCAGTTCTGTCGTGCTGCTGGCGCCCTGCTTTTTATGCTATTCCAATACGACCAAAATTTGCATGTGTGCAAATATCGTCTCATTTTGGACGAGATAGGCACGCATCAACTGTGTCTTCAATAGCGGCCATATTTCTTTTTGTCATCACTTTGCAGGCAAGACATGTTCGCGCTCGTTTCGAATTCTGAGGTAGGTCATGTCTTTTGTTACAGTTTGACATCGACAAAAAAAAACCAGATCAACAATGGATCTTGCTATTAATAAAGATTGCAGAGAGAATCTGAAAGTGTATCTCAACATTTACAGAGGAGGTGTGGGACATGAAGACAGTTTAGTGGAGTTGGAAACGACTTCAAGAAATTTAGAAAAAAATCGCTGCAGGATTGGAAATCAAAATAAATATCGGGTTATCCAGATAACAACAGCATTCCAGAAAAATGCTCCAGAAAACGCTCCTCCGACCGCTCGACCTCTGGTGGCTCAGTGGTTTGAAAGATAGACTTGTAAGATTCAATATGCCAAAAAGCAAACAAGTAACATTCCAGCACCACCGAGCAGACCCCAAACTTTCAACTCTCATGATGGATGGGTGTTTTCTCAAGGAGACTCATTGCTTGTATGCTTGTGGTAATAAAGTTCTCCCAAACCTCAAGTGGAACTCATATATCCAGTCTATTGCTAAAGATGCTGGAAAAATATCTGATTCTTTGCCCCACTCCAGTAAGGATTTGATTCCCTCTGTTATACTTTATCTACAAGATCCAGACCAGACCATAAATGGAACATTGATGCCATATCTGGATTGGTACTGCTCAGTCCTCCAATACATGTCTTGACTGAGTTCAAAATCATCTACGTGGCCTTGTAGGTAATGAGTTATTTTCTACTCTACAAATCCTTAGGGACAGACAAAATGTGGTGAAACTTTCTTGCTCTGTCGCTATTTCCATTGATTGTGTTCTGATGAGCTAAATTGCAGAGTCCCACAAGCCCTGATCTTTTCAATTGGGACCCAATATCCTACGTCCACAAGAGGGAATCATCTCCATTCCATTCGTATTCCAAAAGTATGTTCCGTTTGGACAAATTCTTCCAAAGAATTACTGCTTGGTGGAACAGACTCCTGGTAGGATCTTTTCCCAATTTTGACCAGTTAAAGTCTCAATATAAGCATTATATTTCCTGAATAACCATTTGAACTTCACTTCTTGTCTTTTCTTGCGCTCACACAACACCACACATAAGCATATAATTCGAGTAGCTCTTCAAAGCCTTGTAATTGGTGAACATTAGTATAAAAAATTAAGAGGAGTAATGGGATATTAAAACTTCTCAGTTAATCTGTAGTGTAAGCCGTTATTTACTGGATGGATAGAAAAAATATGTGATAGATAATAACTTTATTATAAGGAAGTGTGTATATGTGCGGGCATGCGTGAGAACTGGAACCGAAGTTTAGCATTAATGTACACGCTTTCGCATAGCAAACGCGCCCATGTTTCCTTAAAAGAAAAAAATAGCGTCAACAGGAATGCCGAATAAAAGCTCTTTTCATTCGCTTGTTTTCTCTTTCTCGGCATGAAATTCACGAAGCGGTTTTATTTTCGCATTTTGCTGTATACATTATCTTCACTGTCATAACACTCCGTTTGTTTTGATAAGTTTATAACCCTAAGCATGTTTTGGGGAGAACAGGAGAAAATAGTTGCAACATGTGGAGCGCCGTTGGGAACAGGCGCAGTTCTTACAGGTCTTGTTGCAGACATCAAGATTGTTTTTGGTTTCTTTCAGTTCCATAAAGAAGATTATTGAAACCTGTAGATAACTCATATGGAGAGGGAAATAAATTAGCTGTAATGAGGAAGTGTTTGATAGGTAGATATATATAGATAGACAGAGAAATCATAGACAGAGAGAAAAAAAACAGAGGGAAAGAGGGAGAATGAACAAGTTGGTTGTCTGAGGCAGAGTGATGATTTTGAAGGTACTCTCGAAGACTATCGATCCATCGAAACATCTGCCTTATGAAAGAAAGAAAGTCAGTATTTGTCTATATTTCTGAGATGAGGTATTATGTACACTATTTACAAGGACACATGGCACAGTGGATAAAGGCGTTAGTGAGATCCAGTGACAAGACGCAACGAGTGTGAGTTCAATACCTGTTTAAGGCGGTGGAGAGTGGAATTAACAGGAGATAACTGATAACTGACATCCATTAGACATGGCACGTGGAACTAGAACAGTGTGCGAAATAAAGGGTTCAGTTCGACATTCCAACCACCTGAAGAAGGCCAGAGCGTACAACGGCTGAAACGTTGTAATGAATATGGCAACAAAGATGAGAACAATAGTCCGAATAATGAAAGAAAGTCACATTTTCTTTCATAAAGCATTGGATAACCCAGATCATTAGATGTTAGTTTCGCTGTCAACCCCCACCGAACACCTCCAAAAAATAAGGATACAACTCAAACACGTGGACCCACTGAATAAATTATAACTTTCTGGCGTCTGTAATAAGAAATAATGTCGGATTTAAAAATCTATTAATTGCATATAATGGATTATATATATTATATATATATATATAATCCATATATATATATATATATATATATATATATATATATATATATATATATATTATATTTATATATATAATTTATTTTAGGATATTACAACAAAAAGATGTAAGAATCGCTACACAATTGCAGTCGTATTTCAACACATATCGATCCGTCTCCTCAGGCGATTTTACATTACAATCGCCTGAACAGGAATAGTATTCCTTTACTATGTACTGAGCGCTCTTTTAAATTAAATGTTACGAACGTTGGAAATGTACTCTATTCGTTCTTATCGTATCTGTATATATATATATATATATATATATATATATATATATATATATATATATATATATATTGGCCAAAACTAAAATACGTTTCTCTGATGACACTGTTTTCAAAATAGTACCATATATTTATAATTTTGTTGGATTTTCATATAAATTTAAATCCTACACACAAATATATATATATATATATATATATGTATGTGTGTGTGTGTGTGTGTGTGTGTGATTAAAGTAGGCTATATTTATGACCTGACGATTTCGTTTAACATGAAACAGACTCTCTCTATGTAAATAGGAGTGAGAAGAGAAAGACCGAAATATGGCCGTAGGGACATTTTTTTTTTTTTTTTTGGGACGTCTGTGTAGTTATTGTATTTTGGTCATATGCAGGATAATTTGTGCATTCGATGTAGTGTCATCATGGTTAGCAATCTCGCCTCGCTAATTCCTCACTGTGTGCTCCACACTTTCTGTCTTGTGCCATATTTGAGCTACGTTTTGGTAAGCATTTGGGCACCTCGGCATGGAGTAAGGGTTAACATGCATGTCTCTCTAGAACAATTACGAGTGAGTTCGACCCTCACTGAGTGCCTCATATTTTCGGCCTTGTGCCTTATCTAATCTCCCCCTAGAAAATTAAGATATGCGGATTAATTCCCTTTTATTTCGTTTTATTCTTGTTTAATCCACATTTTTCTTTCGAGAGATTTCTTTAAAATTCAATTTCAAACACATGTGAACGTCTATGTGTTTGTATGCGTCGATAAACATCAGTTTATTTTCCCTTCCTCTTTAAATTTTGGATTTTTCTCACCAATTCTATTCAAATCTGTTTAAATATGTCTGTCTGTAAGTCTATAAAGAGAAATGGCGGTTCATTATTTCTTCTTCGTCTTCTCGCACATATATTATTATCGTATATCATTTCAAAAGAAAAGATAATCACTCTCCTTACTCGTAAATCTGCGAATTTCAGTTCGTTACAGCTTAAGAAAGAATTACGAACACGTAAACACAAGCACATACATAAACAGTGCTGAGTATGACAATATTTCGTAAAATAGATCTTTTCAATAAAGAGAAGAAAGTCGTCAGCGAAGTGATATTCCTGGGTATCTCGAGGATTTGGGTTCTCTCAACATCGTATTCATTCCCCCAAGAGACCCAGTCAGGGCTGGTCGGGCCCTGATTCTCCTCCCAGCAACAGGCTTTTACAAATTTCACCTCCATTTTGTTACTGGTAAATTTTGACCTTAGGTGGTTCTGTACTTTTACACGTTTTGGTTACGTTAACTTTAGCCAATGATGTTTGCGTTCTACTCGGCCGTTATCCTTATGTAAGCTTTTTCGCGCCAATTTAATTACCAGGATAATAATGCACGGTGGTGGGGTCTCACTTTGGAGAGATATCTGCGAAGGTAAGGCTTCAAAAAAGAAAGAAAAAAGAAAGCTGTAACACTAGGACATCTGCAGATCTTTTCAGATAAGAATAATAAAGAATTTAATGTAATCATTATTTAAACATAATATGGAAAAAAAGTGATTTGATTTGATTTCAGCATCAGAGCTAAATGCCGTGTAAGTGTCTCGAGTTTCAACAAATTTTGCTTTGTTCAATTTCTTGTTAGCAAAGGAAATTTGCTTATTGGAAGGAAGAGGAGTAAAAACATGTAAGCAAATCTCTATCTTCCATGAGAAGCAACTTTGCAATCAGGCATTTGAACATCAGACGTTCATTTGACATTAGTCTCTTCTTTAACCGCTAAACTTCGCCTGCTACTTGAGAATTTTTCTGTAAACAAGTTTGCGTGATGTTTTGGCGGAAGAGACAAGCTGATCAGCACTGAAATATCTTGGATTACAATCGTAAGATTTTTCTAAGATCTTTGATCGAATCTTTCAGTTGAACCATAGATGCTCTTCTGTATCAGATGCACATTGCAGAATTGCTTCAAGTTTGAATGAAAATATTATTACTATTCTAAAGAGCACTTTATATTGACTTAAATGGTAGAACTGTTTTTCATTTAGCTTTGTAAATTAATATTTACAGCATATATATATGTGTGTGTGTGTGTGTGAGAGAGAGAGAGAGAGAGAGAGAGCAATATAAGAGTGGTAATACGCATATATGTATATTAGGGTGGATCAAAATTATGTATTTTCTTTCTTTTTTAATTCAACTATTTTCCATTTAAACTACTGTTGTCCATATATTTTTGCCATATTCACGACGTTTCGACCATTGTATGCTCAGGTCCTCTTCAGCTGACTGGAATTTCGAACGGAACCCTTTAGTTTGCACACTAGGGTAGATTGTTCCAGTTCCACATCTCAGTTATCTCCCTTTAACTCAACTCTCCAAGTTATTGTCGACCACTACAATAACCAGGTATTGAACTCACAACTATTTGGGTCAAGTCGCCAACACCTTTTTTTCTACTGGGCCATCAGTGTATGAGACTTAAAAGCATTATTCTTACCAGAGCTCATATTGAAATTTTTGTTGTTATTATTGCTTATCTCTACCTCTCATTATTACTGGTTCCCATATTGTATTCATTTCTATGCTTGGCCTGCTTAGGACATTTTTGTAGCCTAGCATATGTCCTGAGTTTTCGTATTTTCCAGTGATGTTCTCTGTCTATTATTTCAACCTCATCCCAAAGGAGATGATTTCTCTTTTCCCTCCATATTTGGTCAGCTATGCCTGATTTTTCTATTCCCCCTCGTGTTACGGCTTTACGATAATATTCTTGCAGTCTTAGCTTAAGGGGCATCCTGTTCCTTTATATTTCTTACCACAACTGCACGGGATGGCGTACGCACAGTCCTTAGTCATGTTCTCCTCTATGGGGGGAAATCTTACTCGGAAGAGGTATCTGGAAGTGCTGAAAGACATTTGAAGGTCATCCTAATGTTCTATTGCTCTATTTTATTTTTTCTGATAAACCCTTCGCATACAGTAGTCAGACCGAAGCTGTTTTTTGAGCATTATTATCCTCTACCCTTGTATCCCAGTTTGTCGGAGCTACTGCCATGTACTCCGGGTAGTTGTTACGTTGTAGGGTACTGATTATACTGACCACTCCTCTTCATATGCCACTTATGACATAGGTCATCACTTATGACTTTTACTCGATGTTGTAAGCAGAGGAAGATCCCTTTCTTTACACTGTACGGGTGTTAGGAGTTGAAGTTGCTATTGTCCGGTGAATTTTGGCTTGCGATATACGGATGTTTTGAACCCATGCTCTATTCGAGATATTCGTACATCCAAGAATACAAGTTTTTTTTTTTTATTTTCTCTCTCCATATTGAACTGCATCGATGATCTTATTGAGTTCACATGTTCCAGTAGTCGCTGGACCTCTTCCTGGTGTGGCCAGTGTATGAAGGTGTCATCTGCGTACCTCAGCCATAGTGTTGGTTTTAGTGATCTGGATTCTGATGCCATTTCTTCGAAGTATTCCATGTATATGTTTGCCATTGCTAGTGATAATGGTGAGCCCATCACTAAGCCCACCTCCAGCCGATATATGTCTGATCCCATTCCGAAGTGTGTTGTTTATGTATAGAAAATCATCAGCTCAAGTTCTGTATTGAAATACTGGTCCGTTCTCCTTGGGAGGGACCCGAGGCCATTTTGTCTCTGACTACCGAAAGTGCCTCCTCCGTGGATAACTTGGTAAACAAACTGACCATTTGTCTGAGTTGGATGGAAGCATCTATTACCACGAAGTGGGCGGAGTTTCGGACATATGAAGGTGGCTTTCCTAATAGTGTGTCAATTGTATCTATAAGGAAGTGGCTCAGAGGATGGTACACATACTTGGCAGCTAACAAGAGGCCTGAGTGGAATGCTGTCTTTGTGAATTTTGGCGAGACCGTAATATGTGAGGCAGCTTGGTGTAACGCTTTGACAACTGCCTGTATGTCTTAAGTAGGAGGGGGTCCTTGTACTTGATTAGGATCTGCGACAATTTTCGTAGTGTTTTCATCGTATGATCTTTCTTTAATTTACTGTAGCTACGATTTCTAATAAGGTCCTCCAGTTTTTCTGTATATACTGTTTTGTCCATCATCATAGTCGTATTGCTTTTGTCAGCTGGTAGGATGATGATTTTTTTATTCATCTGTAGAGTTCTGATTGCCAACCTTTTGTTTCGTGATGTTTCATTTGGGTGGCTTAGCGTTCACCAGTATTCTGTCTCACTTTCCATCTTAGCTCATCTGCCTGAGCCTGAGGGATGTTCAGGGATATTCCCGCGATTCAGTGATGTCCAAGTATGGTATATGCCTGATGGTTGTGGCGAAGTTGAGATCTTCCTCAGAGGTACTCAGCTGGTGTTAAATTGACCTTGATTACTGCCTTCACTGATGAGTGATGGCCCTTTGTGCGTCCACAACCGATCTTTCAATCTGTTTAATTTCTGTACTTGCCGGGCCTTGACTGCATTTAATTTGTGTCTGAAGGATTTATCCAGGTCATACTGGATTCTCTTTCTGTCTTTTTCGTCGAAAATTCTGTTGAAGGCGGCCTCAAAACTCTGAGAGATATCAGATTGCAGTTTGTTTTATCCAACAGTTGTACTGGACTATTTCTTGGACAAGGGCTTGTCTCGCTTTTTCTGTGACCAGACGGGATCACCTTGAATTGACGGGAAGTCTTGTTGCCAAACCTGAAGGGATGAGTCGTAAGTCGGTACAGGAATATTAGACGGTTCGATATTCGTACCAGCTTCTGGTGGGACATTTCTAATTGTCTCTATATTTTCGGTATATCGGGTCCGTACCGTACCGTACCGATCCTTCAATATCTGTCTATATACATGGCCCAGTGGATAAAAGAGTTGGTTGGATCCAGTGACTTGACCCAAAAAGTTGTGAGTTCGATACTTGGCTACTGCAGCGATGAATAAAACTTGTATAGTTGAGTTAAAGGGAGATAACAGACATTCGGAAGAGGCGTTGCACGTGGAACTGGAACAGTCTACCCCGGTGGACGAAATAAAATAAAAATAAATTCCAGCCATCTGAGGAAGCCCGGAGCATACAACGGCCAAAACGTTGTGAATATGGAAACAAAGATAAAGGCAACGGTCCGAACAATGTTAATAGTGTAAATAATTACAATACCCCATCTAAAAAATAGAGACAACTATTTTTCAGTTGACAATAAATTGAAAATAATTTATTCCAGGTTTTATGCAGGTCTTGTAAACGTTGCACATGCCTCTTGAAAATATATTATTAGGTTGGTGCAAAAATAATGACGTAATAATGTCGTTTTTTGACATTAAAAAATACGTCAAAAAACGACATTATTACGTCATTATTTTTGCACCAACCTAATATAATGGATGGCAGTATATAACGCGAGAGCCTTTGAAAAAAGAACTGCGTGAAAGTGCTAGAAGAAGCCCCGCTTAAATTAGGTAAAATATTTATTTTTAAAATGTGGAAATATCTGTTGGTAGTGCAGCACACACACACACACACAAATTGATGAGGGCCGGACCACGATCTCTGTTGCTAGTTTAAAATTTTGGTACTACTCCTTAAGTGAGACGAGTAGAGAACATTAATCCTTATACACAAAGCGTGTACTTGGCATGTCCGGAAAGTACCCAGCCATTTAATATTAACAGAAAAATATACTACCCGAGGTCAGTGGAACTTCATTGCAAAGAGCTCTTTGTTCCTCAAACATCATTTATACTGGTTGTCCTTTATATATTTTTAAAGAGTTTACGTTCCGAAGAGGCAATATATATATATATATATATATATATATATATATATATATATATATATATATATATATATATATATATATATATCTTCCATGCAAACAAAACAACCTATCATTGTTGCAATGTCCGTATAACCAATCTAAAACAAAAATTACCATCTTTGTTATAAAATTTATTATTTAATTTATTGTAATGTACTTGTAATCTCTGATGATGGCTTATGTAAGCCGAGGGCTTAGACAGGATTAACAATTAAAGCATGAATCAACATAGTGATTTTCTTTCGTGTTTCAGTGATAATGCTAAAAAGCTTATTTGACAATATGAAAGGGATTTACTTAAAATAGACAAAACTTGTCTATATTATTTAATCAAACATGCATTAATATATATATATATATATATATATATATATATATATATATATATATATATATATATATATATATATATGAAGATTGCGTCTAGCATGAAACTGCGTCTTGCCTCTGACTTCAATGTTCACTTTTATATTTATATTTACATACGCTCTATCTCTGATATTGAGCACTTTATCCCATAAATATAGTACACCTTAAAATTATATTTCATCATAATTATTTTAAAAAAAATTATTCAAAAATTGACTTGAAGTCCTAAAATTTAAATTCATGATTAAACTTAAAATTTAGAGTACAGTTTCATTATCAAGCAATATTTAAAATAACTATAATTATAAAATAGTTTAAGCTTTACTTCTGTATTGAGCATTGTTTCTTTAAAAATAAAGACATAAATACTAAAGAACTTTGGATCATTAATCTAACTGTTCTTTCCTATTACATCAACACACACACACACACACACACACATACATACATACATACATACATACATACATATATATATGTAGTTGTGGATGCGATTACAAAGGTAGAACGACACAGAGGTTGGACGTTAGAATTAAAGAACACGTACCTGCTATAATACTGAATAAAAAATTTTCGTTGGGCGATACCATTCGTAACACGTATGGGTCTTCGATTGCGGATCACTTTATAAAGAATCCCACTTGTGCGATGGATTTCAGTCTGAACTGGTTTCCCGTTTTGGCCAGTTCGCACTCATTATTCCATCTTAAGCTATTGGAGACGCTTTGCATCAGGTCCATGCAACCTGCTCTTTGTAAACAAAGAGATTGTTTGCTTGGACTCGGTGTGCTGCGTTTCTAGCATCTTTTTTGGTATAACTTTTATGATTTTTTTCTCCCTGTCAATCATTCATTTCATCCATAACAGACTTTTTCTTTTTCTTTTCCTCATAATTTTAGTTCCCCGTTAACAGTTCTGATGAGAGGGAACGAAACCGATCGACTGGTGTGTGTTTTTGTTTTAAATCTTTAAATCTATCATGGCCTACAATATAAAATTTCTTGTTTTTAATGCCTTAATACGCTTCTGTACTGTTTCAAACATATATATATATATATATATATATATATGTGGCACCATTTTACGAGGCAGAAAGGGAAAAGAAGAAAAAGAGAGGGTAAGAACCGAATCGTGAGTGTTAAAGCAAGAACACACACACAGATAAGAGACAATGGATAAAAGGATATTTTGATAAGTAACAAATGGCGAAAGAGTGTCATTACAATGACAGGGAAATTCTGAGTAAAAAGAAAGGGAAGGAAGGAAAGAATCAGATATGTTTTGGCATCGGCCGTGTTATCTAAGGGTATGAAAACAAACTATTGGTACGGGAACACATCTTATTATCAACTACAGACCGACTGGCCAGAGAGAGAGGGAAAAATTCAAATGAAAATGTTGTTTCGTTAAGAAATGAATAAGAGAGGTTGCCACGAAAATGTGGGGAGGGCAGTTCACGCCCCTCTGAAGTATGATGAGAAGGTGGGAGTAAGGAAAGGTTCCCAAAAATGGAAAAAGGTGGAAATTCCTAACCAGAGAGGTGGATATGTATTTAGAATTATCGAGGAACCCCCCCCCCAGCGCCGACAAACTCACCCCGGTTTGGGTCGGTGCCCATATAAACGAAGCCACAACGAGCAGAAATGAGTCGAGACCCAGCAATTCCCAGAGTCAGTCTCCGGTTGAGGCAAGCCTCGCAGGATTCCCGCACATTTTCCGGACCCACATCTTCAAACCAAGAACAATTATTTTGAAGAGCGACTTAGATCCAGATCACCGAAATAAGTTTTTCTTTTGACTTTCGTCCAAAGACCCACCGAAACACCAACTTCTTAGAGAGCAGACGACTTGAAGTGTTAAAACTTGCCTAGCGGAAAACGACGTGTCACAATCCATAGAACGGGTCGGGAGATAGATGCAGTCCTATGTATGGAACAACTAGACATAAAGTTTGTTACCTTTTTCTTTGATACTTTGAACTTTTGAGTTTTCATTTTATTGCCTTGTATGCGTATTTTTGTGGTATCACCCCCGTTGGACTCGGTTTGCAGTACGGCCCCGATGACTGATTGATTTCCTCTGCCTAGATCAAATCAGAACGTGGGTAGGCAGACTGGGAATCAAAGTAGGAGGTCACCGTTGGTGCCGAGGTAGACTGGGATACAACGACACGGTTTGCGCTGCGACCAGGGGACGACGTCACAACTGGTACCGTGACCACAGGATAGGACCCTGGAACAGCCACTGCCACAATTAGTACCGTGACAGCAGGACAGGATCCTGGATCGACCGCTGTTGCTGAGAAATTTCGAATTGGACTCAAAACGACCCGGGACCGAGAGGAACGAGAACAGAATCGTCTGTAAGGTAGGACACTTTGCTTGATTTCCCAACCTCGATTGTTGCTGCGTAGATTGTCTTTCTCTTTAAATATGTCGGACTATGATTCAGATAGAGCAGTGGGGGATGAAGAGGGGGTTAGACAAGGGTTGTCAGCTGACCTGAGAAAGTTGTTGGGTGGACCGAGGGTCCCAGCATTTGACGGCAGTGGGAAAGATTTCAAAAACTCGCTGGCAATCCTGGAGAAGAGCGGAATTATATATGAACTCACAGATCAGGAGACCCTGTATCTGGCATATGATGCCACAAAGGGGAAAGCCTCTGAGTTTATGAAGGAGCTCTTGGAGAGTCAACCCCACTTGTCTTGGGAAAGATTAAAGGGACTATTGACCAAAGAATTCAACGACGAGGGCACGGCTATAGAGGCCATGAGGGCTCTCTTAAAGCTGACACAGCTGCGGGACGAAACCCCTGGAGAATTGGGGGCCCGAGTGGGGAAGCTGTCATCATTGGCCTTCCCAGAGTGGTTAGAGACAATGGGTTTATGCAGGCCCAGTTAGCAGACCTGTATATGCAGGCCCTAAGTGACGAGCGTGTTCGTCACGACGTGCTGAAAGAGGGGCCGGTGAGACTATCGGCAGCAATAGAACTGGCCAAGGAGAGCCAGGGCGTATGGTAAAGGGTAAAAAGGTGTGGAAGGAACCGGATACTAAGTCAAGAGGTGAAAGGGGGAAAGGCGGAAGAAACCCCGCGTGGAATCGGAGGGTCAAGCTAGAAGTAAATCAGCCTGAGGTGTGGGAAGAAGACCCCAATAGAAAAGCATGGTCAACCAGGCATGGATTTTATAAGCCCACGCCGGGTAGATACGGGCTGGTCTGCTGGACCTGTGGCCATGAGGATCACAGAGCGGCGGAATGTCCGACGAAGTGGGGTTTGCCCCCAGACTTCGAACAAGACAGGTGCACCAGATGTGGAAAGAAAGGACACCTGGCCAAGTGATGCGGGCTGAGAAAAGGCGCCCCACCGATATTAACAAAGAAGGCCGAGCCCAAGAGACAAGACCAGGGAAAAGCCAGCGGGCCACCCCGGAATTAAGAGGGAGGGTGGCCCAGTTAAAAAGAAGGGAAATAAAAGCTTGGACCAGTGGTCGGGCGAGCCGCTTGGGTAGAGGACAGGTCCCCCCGGGAATAAACGAGAGGTTAGCCCAGTTGAAGAGAAAAAGAGCAAAATGTTGGACATGTGGTCAGGTGGGCCACTTTGCGGCGAACTGTCCGGCAAGAAGGTGCTGGTTTTGTAGGAGACCAGGGCACTTGAAGAGAAGCTGTATCCTTAGAAACAGCCGCGGGAGACTGGGAGAGGTCCAGCCTGGCCCGCCCAGGTGCGAAAAGCGCAGAACTTCCTCCCGTAAGAATAATGAAGGTGATTTATTGCTGCCGGCGCCTATGGCTGGGATGACCCAAGGGTCGGGGCCCAGGAAGAGGAAAGCCCAAGTGTTCTCTTCGCTGACGCAAGAGAAGGAGCTATCCTGTAGAGCAGAGATAGGGGGTAAGGCGATGAAAGATCTGGTAGACACAGGAGCATCTGTGTCATTGCTGAGAGAGGAAGCATACAGGCGGGTGAAACGGAAGAGTAGGTTACGGGAAGCGGACATAGAGGTCACGCAAGTAGATGGAGCCCCCATGAAGATAAAAGGGATGGTGAGGCTCCCTGTGAGGATTGGGAAATTAAGAAGCACCCAAATTTTTTACGTAACCCCGACCTGTGTACGGAGGCAATCTTGGGAGAAGATTGGCTCCGGAGCCAGAGGGCCCACATAGAGTTCTACCCCACTGTGCTGATAGTGAATGGCGAGAGAACGCCATTGGAATGCCCACCGGAAGAAGATATAATAATAGTGGTGGAGGAAGATGTAAAGCTACCCCCTAGAACGGCGGTGTCGGGAAAGGGTAGGTTAATGTCAGGGAAGAAAATAGGAAAAGGACACCTGCAGTTGGTCCCTGGGGAGGGGAAGGGCCTAGAAGAGAATGAGGTAACTCTGTGTGAGACGGTGGTGGAGGCAGCTGAATTAGTGCCCATTATGATGGTGAACCAGGCCCAAAAGACTATAAAAGTTAGGAGAGGGGAAGAGATAGGGAAAGCGCTAACCCTACGAACTCTGAATCGGGTGAGATTCGAAGAGGAACGAAGAAAACTTGTATAGCAAGCAGAATGAATAGTGGACAAAGATATATTAGCACCGGATCAATTTAGAACCAGGGTGGGAGGTCTGCTGAGGGATAATCGAGATGTGGTAGCCCAGTAATACAAGGAATTGGGCCAGACCCACACAGTCAAAATGAAAATCGACACCGGATATCACCCCCCTGTGAAATTAAAACCCTACCGGACACCTATTCATAAAAGACCCCTTGTAGAAGAGGCAGTAGAAGAGATGTTGGAAGCTGGGATGATCGAAAGATCGATCTCCCCTTGGAGCTTCCCAATCGTAATAGTAGGTAAGAAAGATGGCCGGCACCGTTTTTGTATAGATTTTAGGAAACTAAATTCTATATCGAAGCCGTTGGCGGTGCCATTGCCACTAATAGATGACATATTCGCATTATTAGAGAAGGCAAAGTACTTCTCTACGTTGGACTTGAGGTCCGGGTATTGGCAGGTAGCCCTTGATGAGGCTGACAAGGAGAAGGCCGCATTTGCGTGTCACCTAGGACTGTTTCAGTTCAGGGTGATGCCATTCAGTTTAGCTAATGCCCCGGGAATCTTCCAACAGCTGATGTCAATAGTGTTAGGAGGATACGAGAGCTTTGCCATGGCATATTTGGACGATATATTAATATTTTCGGAGACAGTAGAACAACACTTTTTCCATCTAAAACAAGTGTTGGGAAGGTTAAGAAAACACGGCTTAAAATTGAAATTGTCGAAGTGTCAGTTTCTGTAGGAGGAGACTAGATATTTGGGCTTTGTTATAAACGGAGACGGTATTAAACCCGACATGGATAAGGTGAAAGTCATAAGGGAAATGCCAGAACCTAAGACAGTGAGACAGGTAAGAGGTTTTATAGGAGCTATAGGTTACTACCGACGCTTCGTCCCGGCATTTTCGAGAATTGCCATACCACTAGTAGCCCTGACAAAGAAATACGCTAGGTTCAAGTGGACAGAGGATTGTCAACAGGCATTTGATACGTTAAAAGAACAGTTGACAGCCGTCCCACTGCTGACGTACCCAGACCTCAGCAAGCCCATGGTACTATACACTGATGCCAGTGAGCAGTGTGTAGGAGCAGTTCTTACCCAGCCGTGTCCCGATAAAGAAGGACCAGTGCCAGGCATACCAGAGGAAGTACCGATATACTTTCTCTCTCATAAGCTCTCAGAGACACAACAGAGATGGCCAGTAATAGAAAGAGAAGCATATGCTATCCTGTATGCTCTCCCAAAACTGGACTACTACTTGAATGCTGCGGTCTTTACTATAAAAACAGACCACAAACCTCTGCAGTACCTATTGCAGGCAGAGTGGACAAATAATAAGAAGATTCAACAGTGGGCCCTTAAGTTAAGTGGCTACCACTGTAAGATAGAGTATTTGGCAGGGAAGGAAAACACGTGCGCAGATTTACTCTCAAGAATACCGAAACAACTAGAAGACAGATCTGTAAAAGTAGAGCAGGGAGTAGATGATAAAGCCTATAGAATAGGAGTAATTAACTCTAATAAGCTAAAAGATCGCCCTATGTTAGAATCGGACGAAGAAGGAGACACACAGATAATAACCGATCCCTACTGGACAGAAGGAATTGAGAAGGAGCAGGCAGACAGTGAAATAGCTGCCCTGAGAGAAAAGGTGAAGGCAGGAGAGACCACCAAGTATGCCATAATAGAGGAAAGGCTGTATTATCTCTCAGGCAGGGATGAGGAAGTCAAGCCCAAGTTGTATGTGCCCAAAAGTTTAAGACCAGAGGTATTGGAACAGTGCCACGAGAGGTTGGGTCACATGGGAATTGATAGGAGATGTGATCTAATAGGAAGAAAGTACTATTGGCCCAAATTGTACGGAGAGGTCACTAACTATGTTCGCAGAGCAGAAGGCAGGAGATGGCACCATTGGAGGAGACGGACGTGCCGAACTTCCCCTTCGAGAAAGTGAGTATGGATGTATCAGGACCATATGGGGAAACTGCGCAGGGAAACAACTACATAGTGAGTTTTGTCGATTGGCTAACAAATTGGCCTGAGGCATTTGCAGTACCAGACAAGAAGGCTAGAACTGTGGCCGGTTTGATAATAAGTGAAATCTTCCCTAGGTATGGAGCCCCTGTGCAGTTGGTAACAGATAATGGCACGGAGAATATAAACAGCATAATGAGAGAAGTGCTGACAGGTTTGAATATAGAGCATGTAAAAACATCTCCACATCACCCCCAAGGAAATGCTGAAGTGGAAAGGTTTCATAGAACCTTGGGAGATGTATTGGCCAAGCTGGTCAGAGAGAACACTGGAAACTGGGACTTGTATTTGACACAGGCTCTGGCGGCCGTGAGGTTTACGATAAACGAAACCTCCAGATTTTCTCCTTACTTGATGTTGTTTGGCAGAGACGTGGTCCTGCCTGTTGATAACCCCGAAGAAAGTATATGGGAGAAGATCATCATCAGCTGTTGCTAGAACAACAACATAAAATATTTGTTCAGGCCAGAAGTAGAATAAAGAGGGCCCAGAAGAAAAGAAATGAGAGAGTGAATGCTGAAAGAAAGGTAGTAGAATTGAAGGTTGAAGACCCTGTCTACTACAAAATCCACCAGAGAGAAGGAAAGATGGACCAAAGAACAGAAGAAGATGAAAAAGAACATTACATTGCATGTAAAACAGAAGAACTTGAAAGAGAACATTACGTTGCATGTAGGAAAGTAGTATAGAATTATTATCAACTACAGACCGACTGGCCAGAGAGAGAGGGAAAAATTCAAATGAAAATGTTGTTTCTGAAAGTACCAGTCTGTATTTTCTACATGTTAAGCTTAGTGATGGCTAATTTAGTAGTGTCTTTCAGTTTTGGTTTACTTCAATTCTGAAGAACTGCGTTTGTAATAAAGTCACTCTAGTGCACAGAAACTAGGCGTAGATGGCGCTGTTCGAAATCCTCACAATTTGGCACCATAATTGAGGGTAGAAAGCACAGATGATTTTAGACTATTTTCCTGTTTACTTAAGGATCCTTATTGCTTCAGGAAATCTTCACAGTCTATTAAATACATATTTAAATATAAGTAATTATTATTATATTAACACTTTGAACGTTCCAGGAGATATAAAATATCTCTTCAAATTTTCGGTCAATAAGGGTTTTGCCTTAACATTAAATTTAACTGCTGTTAATTGTTTTAAGGAAAATAAAGAAAAAAATTCAAATTCAACTTTTTCAACTCGGATAAATATGATAGATGAGACCATCTGTTCCACTAAACAAAAACTATTTTAAATCATATGAATAAATTTTATTTAAAAAAAAAACGAGATTCACAACTTATTTTTTTTATTTATTTATCTTTATTTATTTATTTTTTTGTAAGAAAGATTGTTTGAGCTTTGTAATGTCTAGAGTTGTATAAATAGCCCCGTCAGCCTTTTGTAATCAGATTCCGTCCTAGAGCCAACTCAGTAAACATAAGATTCTCACGAATAATGAAAACTTAATATACGCGTCTGTATCCAACATCCAATCATTGATTCTGATCTCAATCCATCTCAGCCGTAATTTCTATCTTCTTTCAAATCCTTTGAAAAATTTGTGTTTCTTTTTTTTTAAAAAAAAAAAAAAGAGATGAGACGCATTAATTTTTTTTTCAATCAACTCGATTTGAACAAAACATTAAACGCAACAAACATGGAAAACTGGTTCGTACGAAGGGGACTGATTTTTTTTTCCCTTTCCATTTGTATAGTAAAGCTTACCAAAATGAAAAACCCACACAAAGGCTAAGTAGAAACATGATTAATCATCTCGATAGTAACCTGAAAACCGGCACACGAACAAATACTCTGCAAGAAAACGAACTGAATGCGTGCATGGTTGCTTATCTACATATGTAAATATCTGTGATTATCTGAGTAAATACATATTCGTATATATTTACAGACATAGCAAAAGGCCACACCGGGAAATCAGATTCACTCCTCTTGCGAATTGCCCGGCAAACAATCATACCACAGTTAATAATACTGTGTGTATGTGATGTGGGCAATACTTTTCTATTCTTTCTATTCAAAAAGCAACTAAAGATTTGATAGACAGTAGAAAACAGTAGATAAAAACGCAATAATAATAACAAAAAATTGCAATATGAGCACTGGTAAAAGAAATGATGACTGAGACATGAGGTTTATTAGTCCCAGAAATTCATACACAGATGTCGTCAAGGTCACAAGGCTTAGTGGATAAAGACGTTAGTTAGAGTCAGTGACTAGACAGAAAGAGTTGAGAGTTCATTACCAGGCCACAGTAGTGGTGAACCAAAACTTGGAGAGTTAAGTTAAAGGGAAATAACTGAGACATAGAACAAGGACAATCTACCCTGTTGGACGAAATGAAAACCTCGGTTCGAAATTCTAATCACCTGAAGAAAGCCGGAACGTACAACGGCCGAAACGTTGTGAATATGGCAATGAAGATGAGGATAACAGCCCGAATAATGTAAATAATGAGAGTAGAAAACATTATTTTTAATAATAGAAATACACTTAATAGATATGTTTTCTTCAGCTGCAATTAGATATTTTTTTGACGTTGTCTCATCATTGATTCTTTTTTTCCTTTAGTGCCAATGGTGAAAACAAGGAATGAAAAAAAGCAAAAGTTCATCTTTTCAATGGTAAGAATAACCAAGTTGAAAGTGCATACTATTTACATTATTCGGACTATTGTCCACATCTTTGTCACCATATTAATTACAACGTTTCGGCCGTTGTACGCTCCGGCCTGCTTTAGGTGTTTGGAATGTCGAACTGAAACCTTTATTTCGCTCACTGTTGTAGTTCCACGTGCCATGGATGTCAGTTATCAGTTATCCTGCTTAATTCCCTCTACAAGTTCTCCACTGCCTAATCAGGTATTGAACTCACACTCTTTGGGTCCTGTCGATAGATCTAACTAACGCTTTTATCCACTGTTCAATGTGTCCTTGAGGACATCCGTGTATGAATTGCTGGATATTATAAAGCAACCATTTTTATCAGTGTTCATATTGCAATTTTTGTTGTTATCACTGCATGTTTTTACCAGAGCTCATATTGCAATTTTTGTTGTTATTATCGCTTTTATCTGGCACTCCTTATTACTGGTTTCCATATTGTATTCACTTTTTGCTTGATCATAGAGCATTGGAAAATTCGTAAACTTAAGGAATCATCACATATGCTAGGCCACAAAAATGTCCTCAGGCGACCAAGCATAGAAATGAATACAATATGGGAACCAGAAATAAGGAGTGCCAGAGAAAAGCAATGATAACAACAATAATGACATTTCAACCACCTGAAGAAGCTGAAAGGTTCTAATAAATATGGTGAAAATGATGAGGACAATAGTCCGAATAATATAAATAGTGTACATAATACCTCATCTCAGAAATATAGACAGATACTGAAGAAGGCCGGAGCATACAACGGCGGAAATGTTTTAATAAATATGGCGACAAAGATGAGGGGAATAGTTCGAATAATGTAAATAGTGTACATACCTCATCTCAGAAATATAGATAAATACTGAAGAAGGCTGGAGCGTATAACGGTCGAAACGTTGTAATAAATATGGCGATAAAGATGAGGACAATAGTCCGAATAATGTAAATAGAGTACATAATACCTCATCTCAGAAATGTAGACAGATATTGAAGAAGGATGGTGCGTACAACGGCCGAAACGTTGTAATAAATATGGCGACGAAGAATGAGGACAATAGTCCGAATAATATAAATAGGGTACATAATACCTCATCTGAGAAATATAGACAGATATTGAAAGTGCATATATGTACGTATATATGTCCCGGGATAGATATCAATATACACAACACAGTAATTACAAGAAAAAGAAAACAATGACTTCTATGAGTGTTCGAATTTGACCTGTATCAGGTTTTATAATTTTCATTTATCGCTTCCGTGAAAATCAGCCTTCGTAAAATAGGGAAGCGAAATGGAAGGAAATAAAAAAATCAAACTATTTAGGACTTCACATAAAATAGTTTACACGGGTTTGCGTCCATTTGATAATTCCTTGCTGTGACTAGATCAGTTTTCAGTATGAATAGATTTTTGTGGGGTGAGTAGGAAGAATTGGTTTTATTAAGATCCAATAACATCGATCGTAAAAAGATTTGTATTTTGATGTTCATGTGTTTGAACGCATTTCTATCTTCCAACATGCGAACAAACTTCTATAACAAATCAATGTAAAACGCTTCTATTTTCTGAAAATGTGTGGGCATACAATGTTGCCATAAACATTTATGAAAGAAAGTGTGTATATATATATATATATATATATATATATATATATATATATATATATATATATTAGGGTGGTGCAAAAATAATGACGTAATAATGTCGTTTTTTGAGGCATATTTTAACGTCAAAAAACGACATTATTACGTCATTATTTGAGCACCAACCTAATGCACACACACACACACATATATATATATGCACATATATCGTCGTCGTCGTTGACTCTCCCGTCGAATTCGACGTATGAAGGTCAAGCAGATCAGTTCCCAGGAAACCAACAGCCCGACAAAAGCACATGAGATTTGTGGTGAAGGTTTCGTGCAGGACCATCCACACTTTTTGAATATATATATATATATATATATATATATATATATATATATATATATATATATATATATATACACACAATATTAATCATGTAAATATAAGTAAGTATACTCGTCCAGAAAAACCTCAGGTGTTTTGACTTGTAAAGGAACAAACTAATACTCAAGAAAAAATAAGGAATAAAAAAGAAAGAACTAAGAACATGTAATTCAGACGAAAACAATCGTTCAGAATCCAAGCTCAGAGTCCAAAGAAAAAAAAACCTCCAACACGAGTAAAGTAAAATTAACTAAGCAAAGTGCTCAATACACTAAGTAGAGCAAATCTTTAGGTTCATAGTTACATATACATATATATATATATATATATATATATATATATATATATATACATATATATATATATATATATATATATATATACATATACATATATATACATATACATATATATATATATATTTCGATTATAGGTTCAGTTCAATTTATAATTACATGAATCATTCATACATTAACCTCTATATTTGTTTTTTGTATGAACGATTCATGCAATATATATACATATATATATATATATATATATACACATATATACATATACATATATATATACATATATATATATATACATATATATATATATATATATGTGACACTATTTAGCTATGGTAATTGGCTAACTAATTAAGCATGGAAATTAAAAACGAGAAATACTTAAGGCGAGAAAGAGCTATAACGAAAGACATACCGAGCGATATTATTTTTTTTTAACAAAAAAAAAATGGATAAAGTCTTTATTTTCATTTACGAAGAAAGATATTTTTTCGCAGAAGACAGAAAATTTGTAACAGAAGCAGGTTTAATTTCTGTCGGAATTAATTAATGTCATGATAAGAGAGTGACGCGCCAAGGGAGATAGAATACAGGTAAAGAATAACACACACGTAGCAACAGTAAAAATTTCGATTCGGTCAGCTGCATGTAGGCCGAAGTAATCGAAATTCGGTTATCTTATGAATTCCAGGTGACCCAGGATAAGATAAAAAATTAATGTCCGCAATGTGCGATTCATAAGAATTCTGGCCAATAGAAAAGAAAGAAAAGGGAAGGTAATTTTTTTTTCTTTGGGCGATAATGTAAACCAAGAGATCATTGGCTAAAGTGGTAGCATGGGTCATAGGCGGAGGTGAATGTATGAGAAAGAAGGAAACTTGTTGACGCCCACTGAAGGGATTGGTATAAGATACCAATATGAGAATGGAAGAGTTTAGGAGGATAATATTCCTCCGACCTCTCCTCACAGAAGTTGGAGAACCCCTCTAAAATAGAAAGTAATTGACTTCCAAAAATGGGAAGTGATAAATTTTCCTGTTCGAAGACAAAGTGAATCGTTATTGGGGATTTGGAATTATCGATGAACCCAAACCACGTCCGGCCCCACACCGGCTTTTGGTCGGCATCCATATAAACGAACGTCCACGTTCAGTCTGAGTTTCAGTGAGTAGAAGTTAAGTTCAGTCTCAATTGGAGACCAGACGGAGAATAGCGCCTCGCGGAAGGGGACCACAAGATTCCACGCCTTCTGACTTAGACCTTTAACCAAAAGCAATTTTTAATGAAGAACGACTTAGACTTACACCACCAAAGCAAGTTTTAATGAATATCGCCTGAAGATACCAAAAAGCAGTTTATTGAAAAACAACTTAAGATATCAAGACTCGCTTAAGAAACACAAAAGTGTCACGAATCCATAGAAGCGGGTTGGGAGAAAGACGCACTCCTGTGTTCAGCAGATAGATATAAAGATACTTGTTATTTTTTCAACACATTTGAACCTCCTGAGTTTGTTTCATTATTTTTCTTTTACATACACTTGTGTGATATCACCTTTACCTCGGATTCCGCTGGCACGGCGGTCCGACGCCGGATTGATTTCGTCTACCTAAGATCAAATCACAGGTAGGTTAGACTATAGATCAAAGCAGTTACTTCGGTAACCAGACGTTGGAGGCGAGCTGAGAACGACAAAGCTGATATCGAATCTAACCAGACATCGACCGCGACCAAGACAACCATGGTTCCGTGGTAAACCAGGTTTTCACCCAAACCAGCCAAGGGTTAGATCGTCACAAATGGTGCTGCAACCAGCTCATGTTTAGAGTGTCATATATACATATATATATATATATATATATATATATATATATATATATATATATATATATACATATATATATGTGTGTGTGTGTGTGTGTGTGTATGTGTGTGTGTGTGTATACTGATGTATGTATACTGATTCAGAACACTAGCAGACGATTATAATTTGCCTGAATTTCTAGGATGACAAGTGATCAATATTTGCATTATTTGGCGCTGTTATATCTTCGCACCTCACCAAGCTTTACGTGCATAGCTCTAACACCTGTTGTCCACCGATCGCGAATAGCTTTGTGGTCCATACTGACTGCTAGCAAACCATAGTTATGGCACCAGTCTATGTAACTATCAATAGTGTTGTAAAACTGTGCTGCAATATTCAAAATGGTGATGTTTTCAAAAACCTGTTGATTTGGAACACGTTGAATACCAGCCATAATATTTGGTTTGAAATGAACAGTGAAGTAATGAATGTAAGCAGTGCAAAAAAAAAAAGAAAAGTACAGCCAACAGGAAAAAATTATTTCTTGGGGAAACAGGTCGGCTGTGTTAGTTTTATTTTTCGCTTTTCTCTTTAATCATGAAAAGTAAAATTAGTCTAACCTTTTTTACTGTTATAATAAAATCCCGTACCCCGCAGAAAATTATGAAATATATACAACTCAAAACACTTCAGTCCACTTTTTGATCGACACATTGTTACACAAAGCTCATGTAGCGTTGAGCTCTATGTTGCACTGGTAAATTGTTTGCACTAGTTGAATAACACATTTAGTAACATTTAACACAACTACAAGCATTTCTTGCTAGAACTTATTTTGATCCACTTTCTGTCAGTGTTTCTCTATCTTTCTCTATCGACATTTTGCATTGTCTTTTATTTGGAAATATGCTATGAGTTTCCATGTTTTTAAACCGGATTCAACTTTTATGTGCTATATAATTCCAGGTGTTGCCATCAATAATTGATTAAATTTTTCTTAGTTTAATTTCTAAAATGTAGATTTCTTATTGTTTACATTGTGTATATGCGGACTATTGTCCTCGTCTTTGTTGTTGTTATCAAAACGTTTCGGCCTTTGTGCCCTCCGGTCTTCATCAGGTGTATGACGATCTGGTTGAGCTAGGGGGAATTCCGAAATTAGCGCTTTATTAAATCTATGCGGTAGACTGTTCTTGTTCCACTGTCCATAGGGATATCCCATCTAGTTCTTATTTTTAGTACGGCTCATTTATTGCTCGCCCGTTTTCAATGAGACCGAGTCGACACTGCCCTGGCCAGGGATTGAACTCACGGTTATTATATCACTAAATTCACAAATCAACACTTTAATGCCCCTGATGAGTCCTGCACTGATCAGCAGTCATGTTATTTTTAAGATTCCAAGTTCTCCACAAAGAATTTTCGCACGGGACAATTGCCTAGTAACACAGTTCATCATTGAGTGGTTCCTTGAGAAATCGGTCGCCATCAAGATCCTTCACATGATCAATGGTACTAAGGAAATTTTCACTTCATTTAATAAAAGCTCGAACGACACATCAAAACTGGGTAACAATAAATTCCGAGGGCTGTCTGAACCGAACGTAAATTGTTTCCAACATATTTATCTGCACGACTCAAGATGTTAAACGAGTCAATGCTAAAGTTAGCGACAAAATTTTCATAAGATGCTCCGCGATAGAGGAACCATACATGTTTTTCAGAACGTTCTTTTGTCGCAATGTTCCATTCTTGACTTTTCTAGGTATATGCTGCTGTATTCTAGCATCTAAATGTTGGGTTGTTCTACCTATGTAGTCGGCATTGCAACTACATTTAAAAGGATAAATAACATTATTAATATGGTGGAGGGAAATATAATTCACCGGTACATACCAATGATTTTAATAAATATCTAACATTTATCATTCATTAGAAAAATCTGTAAACATCAAACTTGATTATAACCAAAATAACACAGGGCTTCAAAAGTCATTATTTGTCTTTGAATTCTCGTGCCCGTCATCACTAATTAAATTCGTACGTTGATCTCACAATCTCCACACTCTCTCGAAGGCTAACTTGCCAGTGATTTAAACTTAATACAATTCGTACAAATATCCATAGGCACATTAAAAATACGTAAAATAGGATTATTATCACAAATAGAAAATAATGTCAAAATTTATGAATTAGTTAGATAGGAAAATTAATGAAAAAGTTTACGTTGATGTAATTAGATATGCACAAGAAGAGGAGGGGGCACTGAAACTTTAAACTTAAAATTCAGTATACCTTTCCCTTCGTTTAGATATATACTTATACCAACGTAAAGATCACTTTAGTCTGATAAAGTCCTACGGGACAAAACGCCTCTCAGGAAAAATTATTTCCACTTTGTCATTAATTCTCTTAATATTGGGTCTGCTATGTAAAAATGTTCTCTCACACAGTATTTATTGTAAAAATTGTCTCAAAATAACCAAAATGCAAAAGTAAAAACCATTGATATTTTAACTCCTAATGGATACTTTAAAAAAGTCTTAAACATGACGCCACTTCTATTCAGTGTATTTAAGTTAGAAATATATATTATGAAATGAACTAATTCCGACAATTATTTTAATATATTTATTCTTCATACGTTATTTTATAGATACAAATGGTTAAGTAAATGCTCTGTTTATAATAATTGTCCATTTCATAATATATGATGTCATTTGTTTACTTTAAGATACGCTTCGAACAGATATGAGCGTTCGAGAGAAATCATGGGAAATTAGTAGATTAAAAGCAGTAATTCGAACTTGCTGACAAGACGCTTCCTCTGTAGCTAAATGGTATAGCACGTCAAGCTATATGATGGTTCTGTGTAGGATACAGGTTCGATTTCTGTCGGAGGGCACATATTTTCTATGAAATTTCTTGGACATTCAGGCTGATAAATGTAGTTATTACTGTTTATTACAAATAAAGCATTTACTTAGATATTTGTATCTATATAAATAACGTATAAACAATATATATATATATATATATATATATATATATATATATATATATATATATATATATATATATATACACCCACGCACACAAAGCAGGAATGGTGGGAAGTTCTCACCACGACCGAAAAACCCTTCACCCAAATTGTGATGTTTGGTCATATGATCAGAAAAACTGGTGTGTGTGTGTGGGGGGGGTTATGTTCGTTACATGGTAATGTCTTTGCATCGGTCGAGAAATCAAAGTCCATGATGCCTGGCCTTGTCCGAGAATGACAGCTACAAAAGACAAGCGCTCAGCGTCTTGTATAAAAGCAAGAAAGCAAAGAAAAGCAGACAGGGAAATAAAAGAAAGAAAAAAAAAAACTCTCTTTGAGATTTCACTGTAAAGCGCCACGGAAAAGAAGCTTCACATCTGCAGAGACAAGTAAACATGCAACCGTGTAAAAGGCGAAGAGAATGCACAGGAATGGGAAAGGATTTATACACGTGTTATTCAGACACACATATACACAGAAATAGATGCAAAAACATATACTTCTATATAGGAACTATATATAAAAATTTATACATATTTATAAATTCAAACGTGTGTGTACAGTTCTGCGCAAAAGTAAGTGAACCCCTAATTTTTTTTCAGATAATCAACAAACCTTAATTAAACAATATATTCGTTAAAAAATCTTTATTATCAGGCCCGTCAATCTGAACACGGCCCGTACGCTCAAACACTCGGTCACGATGACTTGTAATTTCGTGCTAGCACAACCACGGACGACTGCTAAATAATTCTTTCTACCCAATTTCACTAGCAAGAGTCGGGTTAACCCGTGGTATGTTTTTTAAGTCCTTACCAAAGGTGCCGGGTGAGACCACCCCCCGCAGGCCGATAACATCAAAAAATCACATTCCTGAGAAAATGACTATGTTGAGATTCGAACACCCGGTTGGAAAATGAACATTCTCACTACTCATGACAATAAGGCCCATTACAATTGTCGTAAACCATGGAGATGGTATCCAATTTTTCTTGGCCTCTGTCTGGCTCTTCACCCTGGAACACACATTACAGCTGAATCCAAAAACTGATATCGGGTGAGTCTATCTGGAACTGTACAAACACTTACCCACGGAGAGAAACTCATCATTATGTCTGTCTATACATCTATAAAAGAAAAATAATATTTCATTAGTACTAGTGTTCGGTGAATTATAGACACTCCCGAATGAGAGCCAAACAGAGAGACAGAAAAAGAGAGAGAATAACAGAAATGGCAAGAATGAGATTGGCAAAATTGAGAGAGAGAGAGAGAGAGAAAGAAAGAGAGTAAGAAAGACATGGTGAAAAGGAGAGAAACAATGAATTGGAAATTAAGAATGAGAGAGGCAGAAAGAGAAGAATAAATAACAGAGGGAGTGAGTGAGTGAGTGATAGAGAGTAGGTAACAAAATGAGAGATAAAGTGAAAAAGAATGAGACAATGAGAAAAAGATACAGAGAAGATAGGATAGAAAGAGGGTGAGAGAGAGTAGAAAATTTTTTTCTTTGTTTTTTTTTTTGCTTATGTAACAAGAATAAATGATTAACGATTCATATTTTTACTTCTATTTTTAATACGATTTTTCGTGTATTCATATTTCGTTTTGTTACACTGTTTTCACCAAATCCTTCACTAGTCTTATTCCAGCTTTAACATTCTTTCATTCAGTGGAAAAAGTCATCATAATAATTAAAAAGTTCTGAATACACATCCGTACAATTTGCGGAATAAAAATATTACTTACATAAGAATTCCAAACAATATTTATAAAGTATGTGAAATATTTTAGAGGAATACGCCATCACTATTTTGAAAATGTTGTATCTTCTAATTCTAGATACTTGTATCTTTATGCCTACATAAATGTTAGATTGAGAAAATATATATATATATTCGAAGACGCGATGATCTTAATGTCTAGGTGCGTGGGCAGGCAGCTATTATTTAAGATACGAAAGCGAAAA
>OZ010571.1:156376477-156408977 GCA_963932145.1 Acanthosepion lycidas
AGTGCGCAGCTCGGTAAATGTATTACATACATTAAAACGGGGCGTCTGTTTCAAATATGGATATCCAATAAAAATAACGTTTGAACTAATAAAAATGTGCAATTACAAATAAATAAAAATAAATTCTTTAGAAACACACACACACACACACATATATATAGATATAGATATATAATATATGTTAAATGTTCTCAACTCAGGAAATTTTCCGGATGTTTGACCTTTTGATCAAATTTTTGGAACTGAGTGGAGCCGTGAATTTTTCAGCATACATTTATATCTATCAATCTATATATATATATATATATATATATAACAAATCGTAATTCATACACGCAGAAATACAGAAGCTTATAAATATGCATAAATAAGTGTGTACGAAAAATCGATATTTTTCCATCTGTTTAGCGACAACGAATTCCCACGTAAGAATAAATAAAATAGAAAAAGAAAATCTTTCATATTTATTTTAAGTAGATAGCAGACGACCTGGATATTTTCGGGAAATTTATAACAAGCAGAGATATTTCTTTTATTTTATGCCTATTCTTTCAATGCTTGCTTTCCACGTATAACAAATAGAAACATTTCCATATTTTGTTCGTTTAGGTTTTTTGTTTGCGTTTTTATCATTGCATCTGGATCATTTTACGATAAACAGTCTAAATCTGAAATAAAGAATTTACCTCCAGCGAAACTTGAACTCGAATCCTTGTGAGACTGCATAGTAGAATCAGTATCGTACTGATCATTTTATCCTTCAAAAAGTACATTTATTCGTATAGCTTCATAGATTCTACAATACATTGTGTGTTGCAGTCTATCGTTGTAGGTGTAATTTTAGTCTGTTATGTGTCATGCGTGATACACGCTTAGGCGATCATGTATCTTTCGATACATGACTGACGAGGCAGATTTTATCCCGCAGTAGGTTGCCATTTCTTTCTGCGGTAGACCAGTTGCCATTCAAGGTTGTAGGTCTGTCCTGCTATTTACCCATAGCTGGTGGAAGAAAAAGAAGATTCATACCTTTCCCAAGGGTATTGGTACGTAAGTGGATGTAATGGATTCGACTACATTTCGAACTCGGCTCTCCGATTCCTCAATCCGAGCCGCTTTCCACTACTCCACCGTGACTCGTAGGAAAAAAAAAATCATTGCATTGGAGACGCCGGGGTTTGAACCCGGGGCCGTTCACTTGCGAAGCGAACGCTCTACCACTGAGCTACATCCCCGTCGACAGTAGAGTTTCTTACATGAACATTATCAGTTTTCATTAGTTTTTCTTATTTTGTTAGTTTTTAATAAAAACACTTTTTGTTATCAATACCATATGAAGCTAATTTTTACTAACTGTTCATCCAATACAAGGCCTAAGAGCCACTCAAGATAGGGGTTTACTAAATGATACTATTATATGGATGTAAAAGGAGGAAATATGTACGACAGATAAAGTTTGCCCCAAACTTGAAAAGGCTAAGATTTTTGTGATCAAAGAAGCATGCTCTTGGGAGTCTGTTCTGCAAAGTAATATTTCTCGGGAAGAAGTTTTCTGAATGGACTTTACCAATAGAATATGAAGGAAATAACGGCGATTCAACTCTGTGGATGTAGCATGACGTGCGCTAACAGTAAAGATTTTAACTGGTGACACAAAGGAATGTAGCTCGTCTAAATATTTGCCATGAAAATAGAGAGACAGGATTGAGACGATTCGTCTGTAAGAAAGGAATTGCAAGGTTGAAAGAATTCATCGTCCATAAGCCTTTAATTTCTACAAATTTAACGAATCCATTCTCTCAACTGTTTAGAGTTCGATCTCCACACGTGTGACATTGTCCAAAAAACTAATTTAAGCTTATTAAATAATAGTTCTTCAGTCATAAAAACTTATTCTCTTCACCAAAGATTTCTGTGTCTATCTTTAAACTATGATTATAAAAATTCTTAAACTTGCCAATGTAAACATTTTAAATTTAGCAAATTTGCACCAGTGACGGCGAATTTATACAAGGAAAGCTTCGAGAAATTGACTTCGTAAACGGCTACAATATACAAGGAATACTTCAAGGCCTTGGTTTTAGGAACGGCTCCATTATACATTGAATACTTTAATGAGTTTTTCTAAGTATTGTCTCCACGACACCTCGAGGACTTGCCTTTAGGAACGGCTCCACTAGAATACTTCGAAGAATTGTCTTTAGGAACAGTTCAACTATAGATGGAATTCTTCGAGACACTGGTTTTAGGAAGAGTTCTTGTGAAGTGAACCAAATACTTGAGATACATAGGAGACATTTTCATATACTGGCCTCATCACGAGTATGTGGAAGTTCTTCTGGACCATGAGAAAATATTAGCAAGTCCTTCGTCCCAGTTCACAATAAATCAACTGCTGGCTTTTTTGGACGTACTAATAACTCGCATAGTCAATTTGTTCCTGGCATCCGTATATCATAAGCCGATCTTCACAGGACAATACCATTTCAACTGTTGCTATCTATGATTCTTTACGAAATGAATTGTGCAAAAATGGCATCAAACAAAAGACGCTCATCATCAAGTATATTTTTCAGGTAAACAAAATCAGTTTTATGCAGGCGGAGACCGAAAGGTGAGAAAAATGCTATGCTATGCTACTCTCTCTCTCTCCCTCCCTCCCTCTCTCTCTCTCCCTCCCTCCATCCATCCCTCTCCTAAACTTCTGCAGATATAAACATTAGAGCAATATCCAGAATCACCTTACTTAAATATTAAACTGGAGAAAGGTCGAAAATTCATGAATAAAAGGAAAATGGTGCATACCAGTCCGTGATGTAAAACTGATACACGGTGTTCCAATAACTTGGACCGAATTTAAATGTGGATTATCTTTAAGCGTCTAGTGATTTTACTTTTATTTATTTATTTATTTTTATTTTTATTTTTTTCAGATTTAACAACCTAAGTCTTTGACAATTTCAACCGTAGAAAGAGTAACAATCAAACAAGATGTACGGACTCGGTGAAAAACAGGACCAGTAGTAACTGGGAAATATTAAATTGACAATTAACCAAGAAGTGATATCCCTAGACATGGACAGCAGAAACAGAACAATGGATTAATTAAAGGATCCTGTTCGAAATTCCCTGAAGTTTACGCTCACCGAGAGATATCTGAAGAAGGCCAGAAGTTAGAACAACTGAAACGTTGTGACAGTAACACAAAGATGAAAATGACATAAAGTCTTCTGGCATTCAGTTGTTATGAAGTGGCCATTGTATGGATTTAAACTCACTATTCTTATCAGTTAATCTGAGAATAGCAAAAAAAAAAAACAAAAAAAAACATCAGCGACATCCACAACTGCAATTATCAGGTTGCCTTTTTTTTGTGTTGACAAAGAAATTAAAAGCGCGCCCATTTTAATTTTAACATTTTTGCAAAATACTTTTGTGAAATTTTAGTCGGACAGCCAGGCCGGAAATTACTTTCATTAGACGATTATCAACGGAAAGAACCTGCAATGCAAAATAGAGGCACGAATCTTAGCTTCCTGTCATGCGCATTAATACAAATGTTTAATGGAGAGACATGTACTACAAAATATGAAGTAAAAAATTTTTAAAAGCCCAGTGCACATTTTGATTACTTTCTTAATGTACCTAAGCTGTCGACGTGATGATTTTCGCTATGCAGCAACAATACTAGTGGTTGGAATTGAAGCATAATTATATAAACATTGCTGCCTGAGGTTTATGTCGTTTGTCGATGTTCCATTAATAAGAGAAGTCGAACAATATTTGTTGGCAAATTTGAGTCCACCATTTTTTAAAAGTAGACGACTCTGTACACATTAAGATATTGACAGAAATATACCACTATATACATTTATATGTTGTCATCTTCACCCAGTGAGAGAGAGAGAGAGAGAGACAGAGAACTGAATGTGATATATTAATTGATATAAAATTGTTCCCATAGATAGATATGAATATAGAGAGAGATACATATAATTATAGAGATATAAAGAGTTATGTGTATGGAAAAAGAGAGAGATAGCGAAATTTGAAAAAAGATAGACTATAATGAATGTAGAAAGGGAGACACATATGAATATATATAGATATATGAATATAGACAGACAAGCATATATATATATATATATGTGTGTGTGCGTGTGTATTATTTCAAACGTTATTTTTAATAGATACCTGTATTTGAAATAGACTCCCCGTTTGTATTACAAACACTATGTATTATATCTGTTGGTTTGCACACTGGAGAAATCTAAATAAATGAAACGTGGTCTACGCCAGAGATTATCAAGTGCGCGGGACGATAAAGATATTACACAATGTTTAAAATTAAAACGAAGCGTATGTTTCAAATACGAATATCCAATAAAAATAACATTTTAACTAATAAAAATGTAGAATTACAAATAAATAAAAAATAAATTCTTTAGAAATATGACGATCGCAATATATATATATATATATATATATATATATATATATATATATATATATATATATATTACTGTTCTTTCTTTTTATTAATATACATATATATATATATATATATATATATATATATATATATATATATATATATATATAATTATTTATTTAAAAGTTATCACATAAATATGTTACAAAATCACTACAAAAATAGCCAATTTGTTTCAACACCTCTGGTGTCTTATCAAGTGGTGACGTTGAATGTACAATAAAGAGTTTTAAAAGCTTCAAATTAATTAACCACCCCTCGCAAGGGGAAACGCTGTTACATTTAGCTGGAATGTCCAATCAAAATACAAGTATACGAGAATTCAAAAAACTTAAATAATTATATTCGCTCTACTCTGTATTTAGCACTCTTTTAAGAATATTAATTGTTGGTTATTGGAATTTATTATATATATATATATATATATATATATATATATATATATATATATATATATATATATATATATATATATGATGGAGTGTTAAAAAGCAGATATTAATGTAAATAGATAGACTGAAGGATAACTATACTGGTTACGCTTTTTAGCCTAATAATTCTTGGTTGTATTCTGGATCACTAAAAGAATGTCTCGTTCTATAGATAATTTCAGTGTTGAAATTGTGAGAGTCAACCGTGAGTTTTATGCTAATAATTTCTTCTTCCATATTTTTTGATTGTGGATTAATCTTCCGTCTTTTCTGCGAATTATCATCTTCAAAAATGTAAATCTCCATCTTCTGCTCCCCTTGAATGCTTATCTGTTACTGTGGCGCTATTACACTTTGGCAGCCCCCCCCCCTCCTCCGCCATGTTTTTTTTTTTCCCGCGACTATTTTATTTCTCTGATTATTTTTTTCTCTTCCTTATTTCCTGTACATCATGTTCAGAACATCAAACAAGTATTTTTTTAAAACATTTTCCTGATTTTCTTTACCATTCTGATGGTCGTTGATGAAATACTCAATGTGGCACACATTACGGCAAAACTGATTCCAGTCAACCATACTATTTGGGCTGGAAATTTCTAAATCCTTTCTTAGTGCTTCCACAACTGATCCTCGGCCTCTTCCAAATGCATAGTGTCTTTCGGCAAGATTTACCTTTTCCCATACAAAGGCTGTTGCAAGCAATGCAGTCTATACTAGTGTGATAGTAAACCCTTATATCATATTGGCCTTGTTTAGAATGAAATGATTCTAAAAGAAATACGTGGTAATGTTAGACCATACATGTATTATTGTTTGTACCCTCATGTCAGATCATCCTAGGAATCAAATAAAAGGAATTTTTTTTTACATTACTGATCACTCATTTGGTCGGACATTTTTAGATGAGGAATTATTATTATTATTTGTATTGGGACCAATATTCTCATCTTGGTTGCTATACTCATAACTATTTTGTCGTAATAAACCCAGGCCTTCTTGCAATTTTGAAATAGACACTTTATTCAATCCATGAGCATAGATATTTCCACTTTGACTGCTTAGTGGATCTTAAATACAGTTAATACTCACCAGTTATATTTGCCTTTGTGTTGCTTGTCTGTGTCGTCCACTAGACCAGAATATATAACTCTTCATCACTACCATACCTTGGGATTGAGGCTCACTAATAACAGAGAACCAGATAAGAAATCGATCATATATCTCTTTAAAATCGATCATATATCTCTTTAAAAATCTAGTGTTCAAATTTTGGCTCCTCAAACCTAATTTCTATAATCAGTTATTGGGAATTCAGGTATTGAAATTGTTTTGAGGATCCTTTCTTTCTTATGCTTCTACATGGCACTAATCTCTGCGCTAGGACTACTGAGGTGATTGTCAGCGTTTAACGTTTGAACTGACTCAGTCTTCTTATCTCCCAATGTTGTTCTCGGTCTATTATCTTCACTTCATTCCACAAAGAAATATGAACGCCCTTTTCTCACTATAAAATGACCAGCCATACATAATTTCAATCACTCTCCCCGAATAAAACTTATATGAAATATACATTATATATGAAAATGGGAATGAAGTAAATATCGACCGACCCATCACTAATAGATTGAATAATCGAGATTACAAGAATAACGAGTAAGAAGATAAACACCTGAAAAATACCGGAGAGTAGGACGACCAAAATGTTGTAAGTATAACAATAAAGATTAGCGTGCTAATCCAAATATATCGCAATATTATCAATAGCATTCCAACAAAATCTTATCCATTTTTTTATTTCTTTCTCCGATTTTTATCTTCTCTAAGTGTTTTATGAATGCATTTTACACAATTCTGAATGATCCAATTATTATGAATATGGCTTTTAACGTCATTTTTGAGAGTTTTGTACGAGTCCCCATAGCAAAGTTTTAACATTTATATTTTCTGTCTTTCCTTCCATCCTAATATCATCAGGAATGACTTCACCCAATCCTCTGAGACGTTTGCAAGGAAATCTATTCTCACAGATAATCAGACAGAATCCTAGTGTCTCAAAGTATTTTATATTCATAAATCTGTTAGAAAAGTGAAAAATGGGATATTAATACCGGTAATTATTCTTATTAATTTTCTTAATAAATATCTGGATGTGTGAGTATATATATATATATATATATATATATATATATATATATATATATATATATATATATATATATATATATATATATACATCCAAGAGAAAGAACAGATGGAGTAAAATTCCACTGTACGTAGAATTTACTTTAAAAAATGATCAATAAAATGTAAAGTAATATATTATAATTATAAGAGATTATGAAAGCTTTTGTGTAGCGATTTCAACATGTTTTCATTTTTATATATATATATATATATAAAGTGAACATTGAAGTCAACACTTAGAGGCGACAGGCTGTTTCATTCTAGACGCAATCGTCAGGTCTGACGATTGCATCTATCATGAAACAACCTGTCGCCTGTAAGTGTTGACTTCAATGTTCACCTTTATATTTACACACGCTCTAATATTGAACACTTTATCCCATAAATATAGCACACCTTAACACTATATTTCTTCACACACACGCGCGCGCGCACACACACACACACACATATATATATATATATATATATATATATATAGGTAAATACTAATTGAATTTGTAAAAGTAATAGTAAATAAAAGAGTGAATTTTTGGAAGAGATAGTAAATATAACAGTTGACCAACTAATACTTATGTGTTTGATGATGCTTGTAAAATATCAATTTCAGAGTTGGTCCTAGAAGATCCAAATGGAATATTTTATTCCTTTACCCCACAGAAGTTTACTTACAGAAGCCAATGTTACTTTAATGAAAAATCATCATACTAACATGATCACATGAATGTGAACTTTGTAGTTTTGACCAATGTTTTGTTTGCAAATTACATCAAGGAATTCGTTTTGAATTGAAAATGAAAAAGAAAGGAATTATTTATTTTGTAGATTATAATTTTCCAGTTTAATTTTTTTTTCTCTTTTTATATGTACAAAAGGGAAAACAAAAACTTTTTATCACAGAATGACCATTAGTCTGTGCACTGATCATTGAACGAAATATACAAACTGTCCTCATAATCTTTCTCGGAGCATTGAAATCTATTTAAACCATACTATAGTTACCTATTATGAAACACAAAGACATATCTAGAATCACATAAGGTCATCAGTTGTTCTTAATTAAATAATTCTTAATTAAGAAAATCCGTTACAAAATTATAACATGTAACCGCCTAAATTGTACTAAAGATAAAATCGTGTTTGTTAGACGGATTATCTTTTGGTATTGAAATTGATTAGATTTCTGGCCACTCCTGTTTCTTGCAATACCGAAACATGAATTCCTTCTTTCTTTCTTTTCTTATTCTTCCTTGCGGTTCGGCGAGCTTTTGAGTGAACATCCTATAACATTCCAGGATGTAAGGGTAAATAAGACGGAAGCAAACGGACCGAGAAAAATGTCTTGGAGGAGTGTTTCCTGGTTATAAGAGAATTTTTCTAAACAAGATTTGTTTTGACAAGTCCAGGCTTGATTTTTTTTTCTTTACTAGGGAATTTGCTCTATTTGAGCCTGTAACACTCAGTGTCTTGGCTATCCTCTTTTAAATATATGATGCACTTTATTTTTTTTTTTATCCAAGTTTCGTTCCAATGCCTTTTATAAGCGAAAACGACCGGAGATAAAAGTTAGTCTTTTGAAGCTGATTCTCCACTCCTTTAAAAGTTTTGATTTTTATAGACGTTCAGCGCACCTATATTCTTTTAAATCTTTATTCTTTTATTCTGCTTTTCTTGTAAATGCATTGGTATTCGAATAAAAATACATACATCATTATATGTTGTATATATATATATATATATTAAAGACATTTTTATGTTTAACGTTCTTTTTATAGATACAAGTATTTAAGTAAATGGTCTGTTTATAATAAACAGTATTAAATAACATTTACCGGCCTGAATGTCCGAGAAATTTTCATAGAAAATATTCATCCTTTGACATTTCTCGAACTAGCATCCTATACGGAATCGTCATTTAGCCTAACCGCTCGGCCGCAAAGGATCGTTCGGTTGGCAAGGTCGAATTTTCTTAATGTATGACGTCATTTGTTTACATTTGATACGCCATGAGCAGTTATGAATGTACGAGATTCATGGAAGTTTGAAGTTTATAAGCAGTAAATTCGACCTTGCCAAGCGAACGATCCTTTGTGGCCGAGCGGTTAGGCACGTCAGGTTAAATGACGGTTCCGTATAGGATGCAGGTTCGAATCCTGTCAAAGGATAATTGCATCTATATATATATATATATATATATATATATATATATATATATATATTACTAACACAGAAAAAATAGAATGTCTCATATCGAGAATATTTAACATCGAAAAACGTAAAGGAGAAAGAAACAAATTAATTATTTTTAATAATACGTAGTAATCTCCACCTTTTACCTGATGACGGTCGCGAGACCAGAAAAACGTGTAGTAAATTATGGAAAATAAAGCATACTATTTAAAAAAAAACATTAAACCAAAAACATTTACGGTATCTCTCTTCTTTTTAATATATATATATATATATATATATATATATATATATATATATATATATATATATATATATATATATATATATATATATATATATATATATATACGGCTTCGCATGAAACAGCCTGTTGCCTCTGATTGTTGACTTCAATGTTCACTTTTATATTTATTTATATACACGCATATATATATAAGGGTGTGTGTGTTTGTGTGTGTGTATAATGTACCATAACTAAACATATTTCATTTTCTATGAAAAACTACACATTATTAAGTTTCTAAATAATAAAAATCTATTAAACAATAGACAGGAGTTAACGGTCTTTTGCAGACATCGTCAAATTTTCGCATTAAATCATTAGCATAAAAATAAACAAACAATAAAATAATTTTTAAATTCCATAGTCTAAATAAATAGTTTAAATGCCCTATATAAAAAAAGACAACCCTTTATGAAGTCGTCAAAAAAACAAATGTTAGGGATTTACGACAGTTTTTTTATATACACAAAACCCTTTCAGAAAAATAAAAAATAAAATAAAAAAATAAATAAATCTCTATAAACACTTAACCAGACTAGACGATGTCATCTTCCGCTTTAAATTAAGACACCCCAACCTTACCCTGACTTGACGTCTGTGAATTTTACTCAGATATTGATACAAATTATTAACCCTTACGCCCCTTTTCTTTAAACAATTGCTCTAGCCGTTACCATAGTAATCTTAATTTCAATAATGAATATGCTTATAAAACGCGTAAATTTCAGGAATAAGTTATTCCAGTAAAAATTTCGCTTGAAGATGGAACAGAGCTTAGTACTTTAATTCAATTTAATTCAAATAATTATATTGAAGTTTTCGGCTCTTGTTTTGAAACATGAGAACTCTTATGTAGCGTTGGAATCATATTTTTAAATAAATAATTATATATATATATGTGTGTGTGTGTGTGTCTGTGCAGTAAAAAATTTGGAGTATACCTTAGGTTTGGTACGCCAGTGTCAGCGTACACAGCGGATGAAAGGGACAATGTTATTCCTTCCCATGACAACGTGAGGCCGCATGCAAGAAGAAGAATAACGGAAATACAAACTCGGTCGACCTGTTCTATAAGCACCCACCCACCTTTTCACCTGACCTTTTCACCTGACCTTTGCACCGACCGATAAATCACCTTTTTTCAAAATGCTTTGATGGGGAAAACTTTTTCTGATGAAAATCATATTCATGACTTTACTGAAACCTTTTTTTTTTTTTTTTTTTTTTTGCAACAGAATTTTACTCAAAAGGTAGCAAAGAGCTGCCTGGCAAGTGTCCACAAGTCGTTGCAAATAATGCCAAATATATAGTTGATTAAATGTAATAATTTTTTTATTTTCTTAAAAAAGAATTGATAAACACAAACTAAAATTATTTATAACTGAACATGTTATAAAGTTTTCTCTTTATATTTTTAGTTCACTTTTCTTGCTTACCTACAAGCGTATTTTGGGGCCCTACAATTAGAAAAGTTTTTGAACGTTTGTGATTGTGAACTTTAAACCCTAGTTTGGTGATTTTTCAATATCCTGGATTATGTCGACGTCTCTTCTTTCTCAATGTTTATCTCCTTCCTGTGTTTTCAGCCAATTGTTATTCATTGCATCTTTCTAATATTTTATTCAAACCTCAATGGTAATCTATGAATGATTTTCTAATAGCGATTGATTAGCAAGAAATAGATTGCTTTGACAGTAAAGTATGATAAATGACACGCCCACAAAACAACCTTCGCGACTAAAATCCTTTTTGTAATTTTCTGTCGACAGATTTTGGCCAAGTTGACTGGGACTGGTACCACCGGCCAAAAGATAATTTTCGTTCAGCAGCGGAATTAATAAAAGAGAAAATAATTGTTTTCTTTAAAAAAAACTATTTCTCCTTTATCTTACTGTTCAACTAGTACACACACACACACACACACACACACACACACACACACACATATATATATATATATATATATATATATATATATATATATATATATATACTAAGCTTAGTAAGGTAAAAGGTCAAATATAAGGAAATTGAAATAGGCAGATTGTCCTTCTTCACTTTTCGAAGTAGGGGTACCTGAAATTAAAGATTTTAAATTCCTGATCTCCGGTCTTTAGCATTGTTATAACATACATAAGTATTTCAGCTACAAAGAGACATAGTAAGGTTTTGGAATAACTTTTGCAAAATTTTCTCAATATAAAGGGAGCGATGGGTAAGATGTCGCCATTTTATATTTTTAATTTCGCGTATGCGCGTTGTATTTTATTTTTTTATTTTGTCGACTGCACAATATAGTATGATCAATTGGACACCGTCTGTGAGAAAAAAAGAGCACCATGACGCAATAAGCTCCACCTGAAATTTGGGGACAGCATTCAGTACTGCTTGGCATTCGCACCGGAAGCCTCGATACAAACATTTCAGTATGTTTGGAAATCAATCTGAGGAAAACGTTGGATGATTCTGTTATAGTGGAACACACCTATTCTATAGTTAATAGAATCTCCCGCCTATAATAAGTAGGAGTAGTAGCAGTCGCTGAGGGGCTCAGTGAGTTGGTCAGTCAGTCGATGTCGGACGACCGTTAGTCGGATATTAAAGTATCAGCCACCCCAACTAGATTACTGCGTCATTACCTATTATATCAAGTTCATAACGTTTTGTACGTCGAACCTATTTTATTACCGACTTAGTACAAATAGAAGCCTCCACTGTGAAACCACTCTACAACACTTGACGTCGAGGATTCGAACTCATACGGAGGAAGAAATATTTTCGTACGCCATACAACACTTGGCGACCAGGATTCGAACTCATACGGAAGAAAAAAAAAACTTTCGTTCGCCATACAACACTTGGCGATGGGATTATTCGGATTCATACGAAAGAAGAAAAACATTCGTACTCCATAACACACTTGCCCACGAGGATTCGAAATTCATACGGTGGAAGAAAAAAAAAAATAAAAATTTCACCCGCCATAACAAATTTGGCCACGAGTATTCAAACTCATACGGCGGGAAAAAAAATTTGCTTTCGCCACAGTATTATTCGGCGAAGGGGATTCGGATTCATACGGAGGGGAAAAAAATCGCTCGCCACATTATTTGGTGACGAAATTCGTACTCATACGGAGGAAAAAGAAAAAAAAACTTGCTCGTCACAATTTTCGCCGACAACATCTCGGAGTCACATTTAAAAAAAAAAAAAGATCTTGGCAAAGTTTTTCGAAAGACAAGAGAAAAAAATTGGCAGAGTTTTTCGAAAGACAATACGTCAACTTAGTGACGAAAAATATCAGTCGTATTCTCAACTAAGAAAATAATTTTTTCTCTCGATAAGACAGTTTGCTCAAATAGGTCACGAATTGCAAATTCGTAGGAACCCCCCCTCTACAATATTTAAGCATTGTGCAAACTTTTTGCGAAGATGGTGGAACGCAAAAATATATTCCAGGAATTTTTTAAGTTCCAGACGGAAAAACAGATGACAATATTAGAGCAACAGAAAATATTCCAGATACAACTACAGGAAGAAACTTTTAATAGACAGATGCAGTTTCAACGAGAAATGGAACAGATGCATAAGGAGTTTCGAAACAAAATTCTGGAAAGAATTGAGAAGAGGAAAGACAAAAATCTACAAAATGATTCTTTCCCAGAGAATACAATATGGAATTCAACTCAAATATTCACGTACAGTCCGGAAGAAGAGATATCTTTTGAGGAGTATTATAAAAAATATACGGACGTGTATAACGAGGACTGCCACTCGTGGTATGAAGGAAAGAAGTTTAGACTTCTTTTAAGCAAGTTAGGAACTGCTGAGCATAACAAATTGGTAAACTACAGTTTACCGAAAAAAAACTAGCGAGTTGACTTTTAACGAGGCGGTAAATATATTAAGTGAATTATTTAGTAAAAAGACATCTTTGTTTTACAAGAGGTGGAAATGTCTGAATCTGATGAAAGATGACGAACAAGACTATATAACGTACGCCGCCAATGTGAATAAGCATTGTGAATAATTCAAGCTAGCAGAGTTAGGCGCTGGCAATTTTAAGTGCTTAGTGTTTGTTCAAGGGCTGGTATCGAAAAGAGACGCAGAGTTGAGGAAATTAGTACTGACAAAATTAGAAAAACGAACCAAGGATTTCGATACAGAAGTTGGCAGGGGACTGCGCAAGATATATTAGCGTAAAGAAAGATTTGAAAAAATAGAACAGTCTGGCGTTTCGCATGTAAGGAAAATACGCTACAAAAAAGAAAGTCAGTCTACCAAAAAAAATTCTAAAATTGTGGATTATCAAACAAAAAGTGAAATACCAGAGAAAAATAAACAAAAACTCCCAAAGCCATGTTTTGCTTGCGGTGAATTTCACTGGTACAGATATTGCAATTTTAGGAATAAAACGAGTTGGTCGTAAAAGCTCGCACTGCAGGTCAAAAAATAAAGACAATAAAATAAGAAAATTAAAGTCCGACGAGGTGAACGATGGAATAACCAGAAGATTTGTTACCGTCGAAATAAGTAATAAAAAAATAAAAATGCAACTCGACACTGGTTCCGTCCAATCTATCATAAATTTGCATACGTGGAAGAAGTTGGGGAAACCAACTTTAATGAAAACAAATAAAATCGCGAAGTCAGTGACGGGAGAAAAAATACAATTTATTGGAGAATTTGTTACAAACGCCACGTTAAATAAAAAAACGCGATAAGCTAAACTATTTGTCATAGAAAATACCACGAACTTAATTGGTACGGATTGGATAACAGAATTCCAATTATGGGATCTATCGATAAATTCTTTCTGTTATAAGGTAGATTTTTTAAAGTACGAGGCCCAAAAATTAGTAAAGAAACTTAAGGGAACTTTTCCTACTGTTTTTTCTCCAGGTTTGGGAACGTGTACCAAGATGGAGGCAAAATTCCAGCTACTCCGGAGGTAGTGCTGGCCTGAGTAAAGAGGGTATCTTCTGGAAGACCTTATGTCTAGCAACAGGACTCTGCACCTTGCCACATAAGCAGGAGTACCCAGTCAAGCTGCCAGACAATTTCTACGACTACATCAGCCCTTATATCTCGCCACCTAACTCCCCAGACTGCAACTGGCTTGATTATTATTTGAAGGAAGCAGTTGAAGGAGAAAGCAATAAAACTAATTGTAACACCAAAGAAGAACTAGAGGCAAGGATTATAGCAGAATTCAACTACTTCAACAAGAAAACCGTTGCAGGAGATTCCGAAGTCGTCCTGAGTCCGTGATTGAAGCCAATGCCGATTTATTGAATACATTTATTCTTTAATATTTAAAGATATTTTTGTGCAATTTTGGTAAATATATCTGTCAAAATGAGATGTCAGTGTTTCCCTTTTTGCGTCATTTAGACGACAATATATCCATCGCACTCTGTAAAGTATTTTCCTGACTTAAAATACAGCATTCGAAAGACTCAATTTTTGCCTGAGATCGAACATGTATCACCTGGATGAACCACTACAAGAAAAAAAAACACGTGACCTATAGATATTGTTTAATATACATTATTATTTTAGCATTCAATTGTGGAACGCCTTGGACGAATTTAACAGTTTATTTTATCTGTGGTTGTACAACGTTGTATCTCTAAAAACATAAATCAAATTCTTTCCTGAAGAATGCTTCTTATATTTCTACTTCCCAAATCTTAGAATCACTTGGCCGACTGATTTCTTTAGAAATCAAAATGTGAATTTCCTCTCTACAAGAAGTGGCTATGTGTTTTGAATATGTAATTTTGGATAGAGAAAGGATATCGCTTTGAAAAGATCTATGCTATTGAGTTTTGTCATCTTGACGGAAGATGGAAAATAAACTTGACGTGAAAGTAATAAATCGATTTCCAATCTGATTCCGCTGATAATCTGCGGTCAAAGTGGGAGGAGGTAAGCTTACAGGTTCGTTAAGTTCTAGTGGTCATTTCTTGTTTTCACCTTCTCAAATCCGTTATAGAATCATCCAGTTAGAGAAGGTCGCCTATTCTGGGTAATCAGAAAATGGGATTTATTGACAAAAGTTATTTCAGAGATATCTTCTCGTAATCAACGTGTAATTAGTCAACAACAAAGAACTTATGGTTCAATAATAACAAATTTCAGTAGACAAACCAGAAAGGAGAAATTTGAAAGAGTGGCTAAAAGGATAATGGAGTCAGGAGCGATGAGATTGAAAAATACTTCTTTGTATTCCACTGAGCATTATCAAGGCGAACTTTAGTAAACATTCTTCCATTCATTTACAAAGCCTATCATTAAATAATATACTATATTCGGTATATAGAAAATGCTGTATAGATAGAGTGAAAGAGGGAAAGAGAATGATAGTGTGGACATAAGAATCAATACTTTGTTATAACTATCAGTGTCACGCTTCTAAGTAATCATAAGTGCAGTGTTGATTCTTATATTCACAGTGTCTATATAAATAAATACTTGCGTGGTTCTTCTGCAATATAGCACATTTTAAGCAATATACAGACAAAGAGAGAGAGAGAGATTTGTACAGAGGTGTGCAAATTGCTCATCTCTAAGTAGTGCACTCTTATGTTGACGGAGAAAGATGCCACAATATACAGCAAATCAGGAACTTAAATATAAAAAAACGTTTTAAAAGATTATTAATTTTCACACAAAAATAAAGTTGGATACACAGTGAGTAATTAAATTCATTTAAAATTACCTGAGAGAATTTATTACGATTGCTCAATCGATGTAAGGCCGACAACCATAAGATTTTTTATTACTGTTCACCCAATACAAACCCGAAGAGCCACTCAAGGCAGAGTGTTACAAAATGAGGATGTTGTTAGGGAGTGCGTGCATATTTTGAATATGTGCAGAATAGAAAACACTTGACCGTCGAGTTGAAAAGCCATGTTTGTCGTGGTCAGGGAAGCATCCCATCTAGAGTCAATGCAACATTTCTGGGAAAGAAGGCCTCCTAGCCAATAGAATAGGAAGATGAGTTTCCATTCCTTGCTGTGAAGGTCAGAACTGGTGAAATTAAGAGAAATGTTGCTGACATGAACATCTACCATGAAAATAGCAGATATAATAACGAGAGGCGCCAGTAAAGTTTTTCCTTTGTGGTTTATTGATTCTTTTTTATGGATTATCAACCCTTTTGCATTAAAACAATTAAATTATATTTAATTATATTATATTTAGATTTTAACAATTGTTTCTTTTTTTAGACAATAATAATGGTTTAGGGATGCAAATCTTACTAATTAACCCATAATTGGAGGGCGAATTCATGCCTTTCCCAAGTGTATTTGCGCGTAAATGAATATAATGAACCCAATTGGAACTCGGCTCTCCGATTAACAATTTTAAGCCATTATCCATTACACCACCTGCACATCCAAACTTACAGTACCTGGTATTCATCCATCCGGGTACTGACCAGCCTCAAGGGTTACTTAATCTTATGAACGTATGTTTCAACGTGATGTGACCGTAAGCCGTTTTGTCTGTGGAGAATGCTTTGTAAGGTGTAAAACAATTTCTTAAATCACAATGCCTTGTAAAATCCTTTGACCTTGACTGAGGTTGAAAAGGGAGGCATTGAGGAGTTCCGGGCCTGATGTGTCTGACAGCAAAACCCTATTTTTGGCCGGATAATACGCTCTAAGAAAAGAAATTTGACCTTAAAAATTGAACTCTTTTCAAATCAAATCTAAAACTGGATATGAAATATCAGTTTTTGATAATTTCTTCCTGTACATCAATGCGGATGATAAAGACCGCTGCACTGTTTCTGCCACGGCTGTGATTTCAGTAACTAGTAGACTTTAGCGGGGTGGGGGGCGTCTGCTACGCTCCGACCTTCTTCAGGTGGTCGGAATGTCGAACTGAATCTTTTTATTTCGCTCACTGGGGTAGACTGTTCTAGTTCCACGTGCCATGTTTTAATGGATGTCAGTTATCAGTTATCTCCTGTTAATTTCTCCTCTGAAAGTTCTCCACTGCCTTAACCGGGTATTGAACTCACACTCTTTGGGTCCTGTCACTGGATCTAACTAATGCTTTTATCCACTGTGCCATGTGTCCTTGAGGAACTAGAACAGTCTACCCCAGTGAGCGAAATAAAGGGTTCAGTTCGACATTCCAATCACCTGAAGTAGGCCGGAGCTTACAACGGCCGAAACGTTGTAATAAATATGGCGACAAAGATGAGGACAATAGTCCGAATAATGTAAATAATGTTATTTATATCTGTTTACCTTTTTTTTAACTTTTTTTTAAACACTTCATTTCTCAGCACTTAATAAGTTTACAAAATCTTCTTTGTTCTATGCAACTTATATCTTTCTTCTTAACTGTGTATTTGTTTATAACTGATATTCAAAAGCCAATCGATATATAAAATTCTGTGGCTTCTGTTAGTCCATCCGTCTCTCTGTCACGCCCTCTAAAATAGCCACACATTGAGGGATCAAAACCAAATTTTGGCGAGAAGTGCAAACGGGCAAGAGGTTACAAAGTACAGCTGGTTTGACTAGGGTGAGTTTTATTAATATTGAGGGAAAATTATAAAAAGTGAGAACTCTAAACAATTCACAATGCCAAACGCTTCAAAAATTCGAATTTGGCCGCAGAAAAAAATATTTATGCATGGTCAGTTGCATGTTGCATGATCAACACACGTTGGCGTGTTTGTAAAAAAGATTTTAGTATAAAAAATTATATGTATTTATTTATAATATGTTGAAAAATTCATGCAACCAAATAAACTATTTTAAATATTTCTAATGCAAACAGATAATTTGAAATTTACCTGATGTTTTTTTTTTTCATGTAGGTATAGCCTGAAAGTTTTTCGACATTAATTTGGCTATCGCTAATTTTATAGTGAAACCAATGATTAGCATAAACAAGTGTGGCATCGTGTATTTTTACATTATACTTAAAGATTCTATAAATTGACGGCATGAATAAATTGTCAAAAATGGAGACATTTACAGCTATCCAATGTCAGAATCGCATATGTGTACCGATTCGCTTCTTGAACCATTTATCTTGGGTCTTTCACATTAGTGTGGAATTTTTCTGTTAACTCGCTGAACGGAAATGTCATTTTCTCATTAAATCAATGAAAAATGGCGTAAGGTTAAAGAGATACGTTGTATCGGTTGGAAATGATTTATTATCATTCCTCGACTTGTTTAGATTATTGATTTCAGGTTTGAGCTATTGTTTAGCATTACAAGATTTCAAACAAGTAAATAAGTTATGTTTTTTGTACATTTTATAGTAAAAATATTTCCACCGTAAATTTTACAAGTACATAGATGTAATAACTAAATTTCTGTCCTAAATGTGGCTATTGTGTTCTCTCTATGCTTTGTCTATCCGAAAACCTAAAACTGATTTGATTAGAGAATACGTTTGGTTTTACTTGTTTTCTAGGTTCACCACCTTCTCCTACTTATTTAATAGTGAATCCTATCGTTTTGATAAAAATATATAGACGTAGGTCTGGTTTGCACAATAATTAAAAAGTTATATATAAGACAGGTTTCTACAAAAGTCAAAACGGTAGACATAGGTCAGGTTTACAAGAGAGTCGAAAAAGTAGACGCAGGTACAGTAAACAACTGACACATTTTGTGTGGCAGATTTACATTGTTCGGACTGTTGTCCTCATCTTTATTGCCATGTTTACTTGAAGAAGACCGGAGCGTACAACGGCCGAATCGTCGTGACTATGGCAACAAAGAGAAGGGCAACAGTCCGAATATTGTAAATAGTGTAAATACCTCCTTTCAGAAATATAGACAGATATGGAAGGATTGGTACGGGCCAGACATACCGAAAATATGGAGACAATTAGAAATGTCACACCATAAGCTGGTACGAATACCGAACCATCTAATACTCCTGCACCGATGCAGAAACTTACGACTCATCCCTTCAGGCTTGGCACCAAGACTTCCCGTCAATTCAAGGAGAGCCCGTCTGGTCGTAGAAAAAGTGGGACACGCCCTTGTCCGAGAAAGAATCTAGTACAACCGTTGGACAAAACAAACTGCAATCTGATATCCCCCAGAGGTTTGAGGCATTCTTCAACAGAATTTTTGATGAAGAAGACCGAAAGACGATCCATCAGACACGAATTCGATGTAGTCAAAGGCCCCGCCAAGAACAGAAATAAAAACAGATTGAGATATCGAAAGGTGATGCGTAAGGTCCATCAGTGAAGGCAGCGATCAATATCAGTCAGCACCAGCTGAGAACCTCTGAGGAGTCAGTATTAAACAAGGATCAACTTCGCCACAACCATCAGGCATATAGCATACTTGGACATTATTGCCTGAATCGATAAAATAGCTATGAACATCCCTCTGGCTCAGTCAGATGAGTTAAGATGGAAAGTGAGACAAATACTGGAGAAAGGCAAGTCGCAAAAAATCAAACATCACGAAACTGGAGAGGCTGACAATCAGCACCCTACAGATGAATGAAAACATCATCATACTACCAGCTGACAAAGACAATGTGACTGTAGTTATGGACAAAATGGAATATACAGAAAAAAAACTAGAAGACCTCATTAGAAATGGTAGATACATTCAAGTAAGGCAAAGCAAGATTCAACAATGAAAACACAACGAAAACTGTCGCAGATTCTAATTATAACAATGACCACTTCACACCGAAGACATACAAGGGAGTTGTCACAGCGTTACACCAAAAGCTGCCTCACATATAGGGTCTCCCCAATAGGCAGTCTGTATTCCACTCAGGCCAACTGTTAGTTGCCAAGTATCTGTGTGCCACCCTCTGAGCCGCTTCCTTGTAGATATAATTGAACCACTAATAGGAAAGTCACCTCGAAAACTCTGCTCACTTCGTGGTAATAACCAAAGATGCTCTCATCCAATCCAGCCAGATGGTGAGCCTGGACCTGGTGAGTTTGTTCCCCAAGGTACCCATAGAGGAGGCACTTTCAGTGGTAAGAGACAAACTTTCTTCGGACTCTTCCCAAGGAGAACGGACCAGTATAGAAATAGAGAACCTTATGGAGCTGATGACTTTCTGTCCACAAACAACACACTTTGGAATGCGATCAGACATATATCAACAGGATGAAGGCTTATTGATGGGCTTGCCATTATTAGCAGCAATGGCAAGCATATACATAGAATAGAAGAAATGGCATTAGAATCGACATCACTAAAGCCAACCCTATGGCTGAGATACAGAGATGACACCTGCATAGTCTGGCTCCACCAGGAAGAGGTGTGCATCTACTACTGGACTATGTGAACTCAATAAGTTCATAGATACAGTTCACAATGGAGAGAAAGAACAACAATAAACTCACCTTCCTGGATGTACTAATATCTTGAACAGAACATCAGTATACTGCAAGCCAACCTTTCACCAGATACTATCTCAACTTCAACTCCCACAACCCATACAGTGTAAAGAAAGGTATTGTCCACTGGTTACAACATCAAGCAAAAGTTATAACTGGTGACTCAGAGACATATGAACAGAAAATGGTCAGTATAAGCAGTACATAACAATGTAAAAACTACCTGTGGTACATGGCAGCAGCTCTGACAAACTGGGATAGAAGGGTACAAGAGGATAACAACATGCAGAAAACAGCTTCATTCTGCCTACCCTATGTGAAGGGATTATTGGAAAAAAATACAAAAGATCTGTAGTTGATATAACATCAGGATGACCTTTAAAGGTGGTTCAGCACTTCGCGGGCGCCCCTTCTGAGTAAGACCCCCATAGAGGAGAACATGACTAAGGACTGTGTATACGTCATCCAGTGCAGCTGTGGTAAGATATATAAAGAAGATACAAGCCGCCCTATTAAAGTTAGACTGCAAGAACATTTGGTTGGATACAAAAACTTGAACCAAAGAGTTGTGAGTTCAATATCTAGCTACTGCAGTGGTCAACAAAGACGTGGAGAGTTAAGTTAAAGGGAGATAACTATCCAGAACGGGAATTGTTCGTAGAACGAGAATCTACCACGTTGGACGAAATAAAGTGTTCAGTTCGGAATTCAAATCGCCTGAAGAATGTCGGAGCGTACAACGGCCGAAACGTTGTGAATTTGGTGACAAAGATGAGGACTGTCCGAATAGTGCAAATGAATTATATATATTTGACTTTTTCTGCAATCAGTTAAATGTGCGGTCATAACTTTTTATGAATTATGTCTTTTTTGATTGTCGATTGTTATATTAAAAAATTAAAAAACATTCTTCCCTTAGAATTAATCGATAAAAGTATTTTTTTTAATTTCGCATTTTCTTATAGGAAATTCACTTCCGTTTTATGCCCACTTCATCTCCCCCCCACCGCCCCCCGCCCATTTGTACTTGGTGCTTAATGTTATTTTCCTCAACATCAAAAATTGTCAGACAATTTTAATCCATTAAAAAATGACGACAAGTTGTAATCTCTTCGCTTTTCCTTAATATGCTTTTGTTTTAAATAAACTATTTTATCGACATATCGACAAATCGAAAAGCTTTTAGTAGCATCCCTTGACTTCCTTTAACAATAGGAGACTTCTTAACACTTAATTGCATTATTCATAATTTAATTATCACTCACTCAAATAAGATTTCACAAAAAATTCCGACAGAAACATCTGCGTCTATAAAGGTTGGCCATTTTGAGTTTTTTACGTTAGCAATAATTTTAAACGTCAACTCAAGACTGATTTTTCTATATTTGCCAACAAATCCCCCTTTAAAATGTTTCAGACATTTCCAAGAATAATTTTTAATGTTATTTTTTTTATTTTTAAGATTTAACGAATAGAAAATCAACACTATTATATTTTTTTGTTCGCAATTTAATCCAAATTGAAAAATTTGAATAGGTCTTATCTGGGGGAAAAATCAATAATACAACGTAGAAACATTTTAATAATAATTGGAAAATTAAAACTCATACTTATCTAGTGTATATACGTCAGTTTATGAAAAATACGTTTATTGCAACAAACAAATGTTATTTTACATTATAACCTTTATTTTACATAATTACATAGATCTCATTTTATGCAATGAAAATTTCATATCAAAATAATAATTCAGTTAATAATAATATTCAGCTCATATGGTGCTGCTGAAATACTTCCCATATCTTCACAAAATAGTAAGACAGCGAGATGAAGACACCATTGCTACTGATGTCTTACCATTATGTAGGCTGTCCTGGGTATGACGATAAACTTATCCGGAGTCCTGGGTAAGACGATAAACTACATCCGCGTCCTGGGTAAGACGATAAACTACGTCAAACAGCAAGGGCTCTGATCGAGAAGTTTTGAGGAGCGTGGAACCACCTCTTAATTACTGATGTTCCCAGGTCCACACTGTCCCGGGGTGGTATCACCTGTTGGGGTCCTAGCTATGAGCAAAAACTTAATCCCCAAACTTGGGTCAAAACACTATGAAAGTGTAAAAATAGGTTTTAATATCAGCAATGAATTTTTAAAGAAAAAATTATTACCAGCAATACATTATTAGCAGCAATACATTTTAGGGAAAAAAATATTACCAGTAATAAAAATCTTGTAGGCATTAAATAACACATCGAGGCTGATATGACGTAAAACAAAAGAAACCAAACCCTTTTATAGGAGGTACATGCCGGTGGTAGATTGTCTATTGATACCTTCCACTACATGAGGCGCTGAAAAGTTCTGAACGTACCACGAACCCCTTCTAAAATAAATTCTAGTGTTTGATCATTAGGTCAAGAACCGAGTTCCTCGGTTTTATGTACTTTGGTAACCAATCAAATTCGGCATTACTACGTACGCATGAAAAGACATTCTCTTTTGAGATCATTTAGGCAGAAATTAGATACTGTTGAGTATGCATGTATACACATTGTAACAATCACATTCACAAAAGTCTCAGGAAGTATTTTAGCCAAGCATCGCATCATCTAGGTTATTAATTTCCCATTGACAGTTCAGTTTGGGCTCCGTGTGGCATTCTCAGTTATCCCTTAGCTAAACGTGAACGAGATTAAAAAGAACACGTCAAGGAAGCTGAAGGCAATCCCGAAAGAGTAATTTGCAGACTTTTTTGAAAAGTAGAAGCGACGTTATGATATGTGAAGAATTCTTAATAAGATTTCTTAAAAACAGTAATTTGAAGTGTCTAAAGTGTCACTGACCCCGATAGGCTATTTTTCATTAATATTAAATGCCTGGGTAATTTACAAGCAGAAGTTATATATAGGCAATTGTATAAAAGCATAAAACACTGGAATTGCACTGTTATGAAGAATCATGTTGATGCAAATATTTCCAACAAGTTCTTCAAAATCTGTTTTTCTTACCAAATTCACTCCTCTAAATATATCCGAAAACTTTCAATAAACGTGTGCCACTTTTCTAATAAAGTTTGTTTTTCTTCCTAAAAATTGATTGATTTTCATTCAAGGAATGTTCCAGTAGGCTGACATTTTTGGGCCTGATGTCCAGATAAGAATTGCTGGAAATTAAATAATTTATAGTTAGACAGTAATCCGTCACGAAAATCAGCCGTATGTAAAAGGACAGGGGTTTGGACTTTAACATAACATAACATATTAGAAAATCACCAGATAACTCACCGATAAAATATTCATATTTCGTTATTCAAACTAGTGATATTGAAAGAACAGCTTTTTAAGTTTCCTGAAAGTTTCCCGACTTCTTTTTGCATCCTAACAAATATAACAGAACAGTTTTCAATAGTAAATATTCTCTTACGGTGAAACATTAAAGACCCGCTTAGAGAAAACCACGGATACTTTTATTTTAGATGTTCTTGATGCCTTCTTGGCACATTAGACAGGCGGAAAATCATAAGAATAGCACAGAAGCGATATGAAGACTTATAAAGACACCTCATCTCTTTGGGGACCAACTAACACAATGGAAAAGAGAAGATAACCATAGGAATTCATGGAAACTTAAGGATTGCCAGATAATCTGTCTTTCCGAAGAAAGCCGCAAACAAGAAGAGACAAGTTAGAAATGTAAATCAAGAACTCACTTCGGTTACCAGACCTTCTCTTGCAATTTCTTGCATATTCATTTACAGAGCGAAGATATACCATGAACTGATGTCTAGCAAAGCTGCATCCCTGCGCTAGTACAGTGACTTCTTAACAGTATCATGTTTCTTGTTAAATTAAATAATTGCGCACACAAACAATCATCACCCATTCTCTTCTTCGCTAATCGACGTGACATTCCGGCAACGATTGTTTTTACGATATCTGGCGGCGGCGGAACAAAGCGAAGTGATGAATTCTATATTTTTTTTCAAGATGATTCGTTTTAAATGAATCCATATAATTGTCAGTCGAAATTTCCGTTTACCGATTCCAGGTAGCGAATAACGTTATGCTACCTCGTATCTAAATCTGCACATATACATAAAGGCATACAAAAATTAATATTCTAATATCGAATCTACTGATGAATACTGACTTCATGTGAGTCACATTAACTATAAGCGTGTTTCTCTTGTAAGTGTAAATCCTTAATGCTGCATAGATGGGAAAACGTTTCGGCCATTGTACGCTCTGGCTTTCTTCAGGTGGTTGGAATGTTGAGTTGAACCCTTTATTTCGCTCACTGGGGTAGACTATTCTAGTTCCACGTGCCATGTTTAATGGATGTCAGTTATCAGTTATCTCCTGTTAATTCCCCTCTCTAAGTTTTCCACTGCCTTAACCGGGTATTGAACTCACACTCTTTGGGTCCTGTCACTGGATCTAACCAACGCCTTTATCCATTGTCCTTGAGGACACATGGCACAGTGGATAAAAAAACCTGAAGAAGGCCGGAGCGTACAACGGCCAAAACTTTGTAATAAATATGGCGACAAAGATGAGGACAATAGTCCGAATAATGTAAATAGTGTACAAAGTTTCTCTCGATAATTTTATCAATCTGTCAAGCTGTTATATACCGTACCTATGAACACTAATGAATATGTCCCAATCCTTATAAATACGTTAGACATTATTGTAAGTGGGGGTAATATGCTGTTTAAGTAGTGCAAAAATAACAGTGGTTTACCTACTTCACGCCGCTGGCGAGTATTGTATTTTGTTGATGTTATAAAGATTAATATTTCCATTTCCAACATCTGTTTTGGTCATTCGTCATTCCAAGTTACAACACAAGCATAACTCACAATTCTTTAGAGAATTCTAATTGCCTAACCTTCATACAAAATTCACTAAAACACTATCACGGAATTGGAGGCCTTTTGCTAGATTATGAGAAAAAAAAATCAGAATTTGTAAATAGTTCTTTTCAGTGAATTTTCACGACAGCTAATACCTTTTCTTTCGGTAAACGTGAAGCTATTGTGTCGATAATTATGTCGATAATCAATTCAAAATCAATTCAAAATCAATTCAAAATCAATTCAAAATCAATTCAACAAGCTGAGTCAATAAACTTGAAATAAAACTGGACAGAAAAAATATCGAAAGGGAAATTCTGATTTTTTTTACAAAACAAGTTAAGAAAAAAATGAAAGATATTTCTAATTTCTCTGTTTAGTTAAATGACTGGGTTTGGTGATGTCTTCTCTTCAAATATTTAAAGAAAACTGTTCCGCTTGTCAGCATTTGAAAAACAGAAATGTCGATTATTTGTAATAGCATTCACTCAATGCCAAGCGGTGAATAGTTATTCATTCATTTTCTGTTATTTTATAGTTATCTTTCCCCGTGAAAGCGAAAATGATTTTGAAGAACTTCAATTATTTCCCGAAAAATCTCAAATAAAACCAACAAAAATTTTTTCTCATTTTTCTCAGTTTATATTTTGACATTTTTCATGAGTATGATCAATTGAAAGAAATCAATAAAATCATATAAACCCGAACGACATTAGTGCAAAGGAGTAACACTTAGAACGGTCGATATGTTTACTCCAAAAAGGCAGGTTGAAATCTTGACGACGTTTTGAGAGCAGGATTTCCAGCAATTTGTTTTGATTCCTGATTGGAAATAAAAATTATTTGGTGGTATCAATGAGCTGATCAATAATTCAATGATTTCTTCACAATGAATTGATACATTCATTATTACCCTTCATGAGGAAAAAATCATTCTATAGTTACTTAGTATTAACTTAACAAAATTTTGGCATATTCAAAAACCTCGCATGTATTTATACCAATATATATATATATATATATATATATATATATATATATATATATATATATATATATATGCATATATATATACTAGTATACCAGTGACAGCAAGAAGGAATGTATTATAACTAATGTTTTATATTGGAAGTAATTTTCGTTTAATCCAAGTACAATTTTTTAATTTAAAATAGTTAATATATTATTTATATAATTCGGACTGATATACTTATTTTCATTGCCATATTCATAACGTTTCGGACGTTGTACGCTCCGGCCTTCTTCAGGTTATTGAAGACCGGAGCGTACAACGGCCGAAACATTGTAAATATGGCAATGAAGATGAGAATAACAGTCCGAATAATGTAAATAATGTAAGTAATCATGATAGCTCATCTCAGACATATAGACAGATATATAGAGCGACATGGACATAAACGCCGGAGCGTACAACGGCTGAAACGTTTTGAATATGGCAATGATGATGAGGATGACAGTCCGAATAATGTAAATAAGGCAAGTAATCATAATACCTCATCTCAGAGATATAGACAGATATTAAAATCCTTCTTTTGAACGTTAATAAATTAACAGTGTACAATTCATAAAGATATTCGTATATTATCCTCATAAATGTTACACTTTTACAGCTAAAATTATGTTTATTACAAAAGTTCCCAAAATACAATATTCTTTGTGCAAACTTTACAAATTCAATCTGGAATTTCAGAGTCTGCTTATTTCTCGTCCTACTAAGAGCAACGTATCATCAGATATTTTTTTATTTTTTTTCTCGAGCTATTACCAAATTCCGCAAGACATGCTCTGAATCGTAACATAAAAACTGCATTAAAACTATTAAATTATTTAATTGTATAAGCTTTTGCTATAATAAACAATCTAAATAAAGGATGTAGTGTGAATAAAAAAAAAAACTCTTTGGATATATACATACCTTATAAAAAACCAATACTCATCCTTTGTATATGCACTCTAAATCAAATCATCCCCCATCTATAATTAAGCATATACCTTTACCTATCCAAAAGAGAATATGTACAAATTCAGCAAATGAGAAGATTTTCAATGAACATATTAATTTCTATAATAAAGCTTTAAAAGATAGTGGCTACAAATGCCCAAAACTAACTTATATAAAAAAGGAAAATGGAAAGCATAGAAAAAACAGAAGTAGAAAAATAATTTGGCATACGCCCCCATACAACAAAATAGTAAAGAACAAATTAGGACAAAAATTCCGTGCATTACAGTTAAAAAATTTTCCTAAAGATAGTAAACTCAGCACTATTTTCAATAAAAATACCCTAAAATAAAGTTACAGCTGTACTGAAAACTTAGAGAAAATTATTAAGAAACATAATGCTTATGTCTTGAGTAAACACTAAGACCAAAGAAATTTAGACATTATAATAATAAAAAGAGATGAAGATAAACAAAAATTATGTAACTTCAGAAATCCTCATAACCGTCCTCTTAATAATAAATGTCGCACTGAATCATTAATATAACAATGCAATATATCATCTATTGAGGATCCAGACAACGTAAAAATCTACATTGGATGCAGAAGACATGAATTCAAGAAGCGGTTCAACTATCATCAAAGTTCTTTTAAGAAATAAATACCGAAATCAGACGTCCCTATCGAAATATTTCTGGCACTTAAAAGAAACCAATAAACACCTACTGTGAAATGGAAATTAATAAGAAAAGCTAGAATATGTAGGTCCTTAAATGACCCATGTCCTTTGTGCATACATGAGAAACTATATATTACTAGATTCATAAATAATAAAAATTTACTTATGCAAAGAAATGAAATATTTATTCTTTGCTGACATTGTCAAGAATTTTCCTTAAATAATGTTCAAAAAAAGTCGGTAAATGAAATATATATATATTTATATTTGATATTTAATAATAATTTTTAAATAATTTAAGTAATTCTATTACATTTATTTGTTTTAAAAGAAGTATAATCTATTAGTAATTAAAATTAGGAATAATATTTTAAAATTGTAGTTCAACTACGAAACAAAAGTGCCGAAAAACTTTTTGTCGATGATAAAGACCAGACGACATGCGTTAAATGAATGCCATCATTCGTTGGAAAAGGCGCCTCTACCCTACCTTGACTTAACCTCTTTTCGAAAGTAACTCATTATTTGATACAATAGTTGTCAGTGAAAATGAATACCCTACCGCCCCTTGTTAAAATGATTGAATTTCCCCGTATCCTTAGAAACTAATATAAATGAATTTTACCGTGAGATCCTTGATAAGATCTAATGAAGAATCAACAATATTATTGCTCCTTATCTGGCGTCTCTGCTTCAGTCACTTCTCCACCGCAATAAGCTTGCCTCTCTGTGCCGTTTTATAAATACTTTCATGGCAATTATTCGGATGAGCTTTTCGCTATGTTACCCAGATTTTTTTTTTAATTCAAGCGCAGCACTAAACTGGCATCGGGATTTCATCATTTTACAGTCGAGCTGGTTAGATGTAACCGTAAGTTCTTGCTAAAAGTTTCTTATCTCGCACTTCTCGCTTGTGGATCTCCCTTCCGGCTCCATGCTTTCCAGCCAACTTCAATCTGAAAAAATTTAAATGCAATATCAATGGCTGTCTACTGTCCATCTAATTACTCAATTCTCTTTCTGCGCATCATTAATGTTTCTGTTCCTAATTCACCCACACCCAGTAATTCCTGTTTTAGTGGCATTACTGCTTTGCTTTGTGCGATACCGATTAACAAAACACGCAGGCATATGTGACTTTTTAAGACAAATTTTTTTCTAGATTCGATTTCTTTGTTTTTGTTGGCTTCCAGTTTCAAATTGAATTTCCTCTTCTTTAATTTTTTATGGAAATACCTTTGATTTCTCTTCTTTACTTTCCACATTTCGTGTATATCCAGAGAAAAGCTACAACCTGAAATCGTCTCACGTCGGTTTCATTATACGTTTGTTTGGTTGTTTCTCATTCAATTGTAACTTTTTTTATTTATATTCGTAGAAAGGCAAATAGCCGAAATCTTTCCATTAAATAGAGGCAAATCAACATTAGATGTGGTAAATAAAATAAGCAGATCCTATTTCCACTATCGCTTGTAACCATCCATCACAATAACATACACGTTTTACAGCACTAAAACAAAATAAATCCAATAAAGCTTCATAAGCGCTCTACTTAAAGTTGTTGCTATATTACACTATATTTATTACTTATATATCACTTATGGTTGTTATTACATTATAGTAAATGTGTTAAGAGCAAAAGACAATTTACTGACAAGCTTATAGTTTTTGGTCAAACGAAAACCAAAAAATGTATAAATTTACACTTTGACTCACTTTGACTCACGACAAGCCACAGCTAATGAGCATCTCCACCAAAAAGAGACAGAGGGATTAAAACAACACACAACCTCCCTCGCAAGCTTGAGAGAATGGATGGCGAAGTAGAGTTTGGGAGAGATAGCGAAAAGACGAATATTCTTAAGAGCTACAAAGGAGAGAATGTTGTGAATAGCCATCATCGCCTACTTCCTGAAAAGACACGGCACATAGGTTAGAAGAAGAAGAAGAAGAAGAAGAAGAAGAAGAAGAAGAAGAAGAAGAAGAAGAAGAAGAAGAAGAAGAAGAAATGCCAAATCTTCCTTTTGATAAGGCATTGTCCGTATCAGGTGTGTATTTCTATACTTCTAGACATCAATTCCCAGAGAACCCGCCTATGTTTGTTTTAAATTTCAATCAAATTTCTGGGTGTTTTTTTTTTTTTCTAATTAGGCAAACTCATATGGCACTGAAACCTATAACCTCAACCCGGCAATATTGCGGAGTTTGAAAAATATGACAACCCAAATGTGATATAAAAACTTTCAAACTGACTTGAAGTGGAACTATTACATCGAATCAATATCTGCATCTATTGCCATGAGAATTATGTCCCTTTGTCGTGCCAAATGTTTTTTTTTTTCGTTGGAGTTTATCTTGCATATTTACAAATCTACCATTCGTCTGTGCATTAAATACTGTTGCCATATCTGCAATGTAATCGATCCCGACTTGGCATCTCGATTTCAATCACTTTCTCACCGACGTGATTTGGCTTCCCTCTGTCTTTTCTACAAATATCTTCATGGCAAATGCCCTTACAAGCCTCTTCCCCTAGTGCCTCGACTACGTGAATTTAAGCGCGCTACTAGATTGGCATCTAAGTCCCACCCTTTTACTGTTGAATTAATTAAATGAAACTGCCACTTCTTCTTTTGCACTTCCCGTCTGTAGAACTCCCTTCCGTTTGTTTGCTTCCCTGAAAACTACAATCTTCAAAAATTTAAATGCAACGTCGATCGACATCTTCTATCTTATTGAATTCAGTTCATCTTTTATCCTTTACTCAATCCCATTCTTTTCTATCAAGTTCACTCTCTGTAACCCCTTGCGTACTAGTGGCATTCTCGCCTTGCTTACGATGAAATGATAAATAAAATAAAAATACTTTTTTTTTGCTGTAATTATTACACTGTGAGTCAGTGTAGGATAGTTTAACGGAAATAATTCCAATAATATGGTGGAAACTAAGGTAGTATGCTAATATTGTATATCTAACTGGATGATTTTAGAAAAGCATGTCCGCTGTTTCTTTCAACTCTCCAATTTCAACGTCTATGTCTATTATTTTGACTTCACTCTTCGTTCATATCTGAATTCATTTCAACATTTTTCATAACCAACGGCAACATTGAATTGTTCTCTTTCAGAAGTGGACTTCTTTTTTTTTCCACTTATCTTACTTCAAATTTATTTATAGTGCCAAGCTGCTAACACGCAGCAAAACTTTCACTGTCTGAAAAACTAGTTTTCAGTATTTACATACCATTTTTTCCTTTTGCATATTTTTGGCAAAATTTATTTGAAATTCAAAACGTAATTTTTCTTTGCATATCTTTTTTTGCTCATCGTGGGCTTCTAAGCTGATTATTCAATTCAGATGAAAACATTTCTCAAAAAGAAGAATCCTATTTATCGAAGACGAAAGTTTAAAATATCTGACCCTATTGCATGAAGTTTACGTTAAAAGTTCTTTGATGAATTCATTTATTTTGGAGAGTGTTATAAACTATTAAAAATTAAATTAGGCAGCCAGCAAGAAAGAAATGTTATTGTAAAATTATTGAGATTAAAAGAAATTTGATTCTTTCAAAAGGATTATTATGCATAAAATTGCCATATTACGTCTGTCTAAAATGTTTGGGTCAATTCTTGATCACTGACAATCCATTTTTCACATTCTGAATAAACAATATTGGAAATAACAATCTTTTTAAACAAATTAATATTAAGCCATTATTTTTCTCATTGTCAGAAATACTTTGTTAATGTAAAAATAGTTCAGGCTAATAAAAGTTGTAATGATATGCTGGTGAAATACACAATTTAGTGTAAGGTCTAAAGAAAGAAAAAGAACGTACTTTGATGACAAAAAGTTATTCTCTTAATTATAAATAGAAAGATTACGTCATACAAACGTTGTAAACTTTTAGATCACTATTCTGTGTTATATAAGTAACTAGCAGCATGGCCCGGCGTTGCCCGTGCTTGATTCAAATATCGTACGACTCATACAGCAATGGCTATCACTGGACTTAAAATATTTTTGCTCTTCCTTGCCTTTAAAAGAG
>OZ010571.1:156411477-156511477 GCA_963932145.1 Acanthosepion lycidas
ATTCTTCTCCTTAAGTGGTAATAAACAATTAAGATTAGTTGGAGGAAGGAGGTTTTTGCTATCGTTTTATCACCTTTGTATCTTCTTAGAAATATAGACAGATATTTCTTAAACCATTTTTGTGTATTGTACGTGCGTGCGTGTTTTGCTAGTATGTGAAGCCATTCCTTCTCCATACAGATTTATTTTTATTATATGGAATTAGTATATATACGCACACAGTTCCTATGTCGCGTTGGGTGCGTATGTGTGCTTGTGGGTAGTCTATTGTGTATGTTTTTGACAGTATATATATATATATATATATATATATATATATATATATATATATATATATATATATATATATACATTCTTCATAGATACTTGTGTGTGTGTGTGTGTGTGTGTGTGGATGTGTGTGTGGTCCGACTAATGGATTCGGCCATTATGTGTGTATACTCTGTGTTTATGTCTTTGAGGTTAAAATCTGTTTAGTGCTGGTTTAAATTTGTCTTTGAAGTTTTCTTGTATTTAAGAATAATTGCTTTTTTTGGCATAATTTTAAATTTACCTTGATTGCATTTGCAGATTTGTTGTGATACAAAAAGCTTTCTCTTGTCTGGTAATTTAATGTTGCTCATGTGAAGGGGAACTCTGTTGTTTAGTGCTTGGCTGATACATATATAGGACTTGTTTCATTTTGTGCACTTGAGTGCATAAATCACATTTTTGGAGGATCACTTTAAATTTTCCTTTACTGTGATATGTTGTTGTGGGGGTTTTCGAATGTAGTTTCCTTCTATAATGATATAAAAAACACTACATATTTTTTGTTGCATTCTGTGGCCACTCTGTATCGTGTGTAGTCTAAACTTGGATGTGGTTGATATGGCTTATTATTATTATTATTATTATTATTATTATTATTATTATTATTATTATAGGTTGGTGCAAAAATAATGTCGTTTTCTAACATATGTTACTATGTGATAAAACGATATTATTTTTGAACCAACATAATATATATATATATAATATTAATATATTAATATATATATATATATATACATATATATATATATATTAATGAATATATATATATATTAATGAATATATATATATATATATATATATATATATGTATATATATATATATTCATTAATATATATATATTAATGAATATATATATATATTAATGGATATATATATATTAATGAATATATATATATATATATATATATATATATATATATATATATATATATATACATATATTCATTAATATATATATATATATATATATATATATATATATATATATATTATAGATTAGAACAAAACATGTTAAATTCACCACACAATAGCTTTTATGTTTCGGCGACTTTGTCCCTGTTCAGTGGTAATTAAATGATTTTTAAGAAAATTTCAAAAACAAATTCTTACTTCTTTTCCGTGGTATAAAGAGGAATGATTTTTCTCTCATTTGTGCATGTGTATATATGTATATATGTATATATATATATATATATATATATATATATATATATATATATAATGCATACTTCCATGCATCTATAATTGGTCATTTGTGGCTGTATAAATATTCATATTAATTGAGCCTTGCCGATTTTAGAAGTATAAAACTGTTCAGTCTGTTATGGTGAGTAATAAGTTGAATTACGATATTCTTCCGAGAAGTTAAGCCATTTGTTTTTCTACATTTTAAATCAGCATTCCATAAATCAGTTTTTTACCTTGACTCATATAACAACAACAGGAGCTTCGTAAAATATGCATGTATTTAATTCCTGAGTATGTTATAGAGGATTGTGTTGCAACAATCCTCCAAATGCATGGGGCCCTGTCACCAACAACACGTTCTAGAAACAAGTCAACTATCTGGTGTATGTCTGCCTGGCAATGCATATATTCAAAGCGAACCTCGACATTATTCATATTACTTATGCTCCTGCAGACCTCTCACCATATCTAATCATAAATTGTATTATCTGACGCAAAATGTAATCGAATTTCTGGAGACATTTTCAAACATATATACGCTTTAGAAGAATTAATTAATTTATGGAATTCGAAATGAAGACAAATTTAAATAAAACCAATCGTGAATTGGAACCCGATAAGACAATTACCCAAGTCGTCTGGCAAATTTTTCTAAACTTTCATCGCAGGGAATTGAGAACTTTCCTGTTATTTGATGCAATCACTTAAAAAAAAAAAAAAAAGAAACAGAAAAATACGCGTGTTTAATAGATTGATCAAATGAGGAGTTAGAATAAAATAAACTGTATTAAAATTTTAAAAAATTTTCTATATTCATTTTAATTTCCAAACCTTATTTTATGTATACATCTAAAGACTAACTATACAACTTTAATATTATTACTAGTATTGAGTGAAAAACTTGTATACTGTAAAAAGTGACGCTAATGTAAAAACAGAACGTGCAGCTGACTCAAACTAGAAATAGAACAAAAACAGCGCGGATTGGTTAAAGACACTGGGACAAAGAATGCGATATTTATGCTAAGTATGTTATCAGAAAGAGAAATTCAAATTCAAAGGATGTATACCGACGTTTAAAGCATTTCATAGAGTATGTCACAAAGAACGGTTGATTTATTTGAGAAGGATATTAGAAATATCTAGAACTTATACTGCGAGTAAATCACTTGCATATGGATAGAAGTTTAATTCGGTAAATATAGTAAGATATATGAGACAAGGATTTGTCTTCTCGCTGGACTTATTCAATCTTTACAGTGATGCTATTCTGCGAGAATTAGAAGTTCTATTATTATCGACTGTCACAATTTTTACATTTTTTTAGAGAATTAGATTTTCCTCAAAAATATATAGCTGGTAATATTTTTTCTTCAAAAACAAATTGTTGGTAATATTTTTTTCCTTCAAAAATTTATTGCTGGTAATAATTTTTTTTAAAAGTATTTCTGGTATTAAAACCTATTTTTTACACTTTCATAGTGTTTTTACCCCAGTTTCGATGTTAACTATTTGCCCATAGCTGGGACCCTAACAGGTGCTACCACCTCGTGTCAGGGAGAACCTGGGAACACCAGCAATTAAGAGATGGTTTGACGCTCCTCAAAAGCTCCTGATCAGAGGTTTTGCTGTTGGACGTAGTTTATCGTCTTACCCAGGACGCGGATTTAGTTTATAGTCCTACCCAGGACGGGGATGTAGTTTATCGTCTTACCCAGGAAGTTGATGTAGTTTATCGTCATATCCAGCACGGGGAAAATACAGGAACTCGTACGGAATGTAGTAAAGGGAATCAAGATGAAAGACTAAACATCAATTGTAAGTAGACTGAATGCAAAGATTGATAGCAAAAAAAGTACCCAACATTCGAATTACTAACTGGTTTTATACTAAAATCAATCATGCAAAAATTTTTAATATCTAGGAAAATATTTTCACTGAGTTTGGAAAATACTACACGGAAATCCGAACACTTAATGAGATTAGCAAAAGGTGTCTTCTAAAAGCTAAGCAAAGTATGAAAGAAAAGAGTATTTAACTGTTGTATAATATCAGTCTTTCTATATGGCAGTGAATGCTGAACAATATCCTCAAAAATGAAGAAGTGACTTGAGGCAATACTTGAGAATACCATGAACCGATGAAGTTTTAAAGAAAATGGAAGCAAAATGACACGTATGAAACGTATTGAAATATCTAGGGTACATAATGAGGAAAGAGGGCTTAGAGAAATTGACACTGACGGGGCATAATGAAGGTAAAAGGGAGAATAGAAAGCAATGTATAACCTACCAAACAAATGTGAGTAAAAATGGTCGATAGGGCAGGGATTAGAGGTGGGTAGGGAAAAGAAAAAAAATTATTAAAATCTCTAATCATCCACAACCCGACGCGGCTCATAAAAGGAGGAGGAGGTACAAATAGCCCAATGTAACCATCATGACATCCAGTCTGATAAAAGTATACCAAGATGATGCAACATAGCTAAATATTCGCAATATGGTGACAGGGTTTGATAAAATCAAGTTATAAACTTTCAGGTGGGACACAGAAATGCCTTCAGATCAGGTGACCCAGATTAATGCGACTCAGGATGATCTTAAGTATCTAGATGCCACCCCTCCCCAAGTGGCGTTGGATGCTTCAAACTTTAAAAAATTTCCTATTAGGAATCTCTCCGAGTTTATGCCTTGAAAACGTACTTGCTTTTAATCCAACCAAAAAGAGATGCTTGCTACCTTTTAATAGATTTTATTTTCTTCATTATTTTTTTTATTCCTAAAAGAAAATCTTATTTAATTGTCAATCTCTCTCTTATGCAAAATATGAATGAAGTTTTCTATACGGAGTGAGATATATATATATATATATATATGTGTGTGTGTGTGTATATATATATATATATATATATTCAAGGCTAACCAATTTGCTTTACCCCGAGTTTATATGGAGCACATTTACTAATTTTTTTTCTGAGACATGTAAATGGATTTCCTTACCATATAGGAAAGGAAGGTGGTCAATATTTACATCAAACCAATACTTGTGGAGTTTTTTAGAATGATTTATCCTTATTTCATCTACAAGAATTACTGTGTCAAATTTATATGTGTATATGGATGATATGTTCCAGCCGAATCCTGAATTGTTGTTGAATCCGTTCAGAACGCCATTTATTAAAATAAAAGAACAAAAATGTTCGTTAGTCCAGAATATTTGTTTATTCGTTTTTCTTCTTTTCCTGCGTGTCAAATTTCAATTAAAATACAAAAGCAAAAGCCAACTTCCAAAGAACGAAAATAAGAAACAAACTGAGGTTTGAAAAATAAACTCAGAATTTTTTAAAATGTTATTTCTTGGTTTCTTTTAAAATAAACACGCAAGCATATCCACCCATTCGCGTATTTCCATACGCATACAGATACATATATCAATACAGATGTATTCCTATGAATACACATATAAAAATCATATGCCCCCCCCACACACACACACACACACACGCGCATGCGCATCCTGTCCAAAGTGTAGAAGTACGTACAAGTGTGAGTGAAGTTAAGTAAATTAAATGCTCGTGTGTACGTTTTAGACAAGTTTTAGCAAGCGATTAATTTTCTTTGAAAAAAAAAATTCCGTTTCTTTCTAACAAATGTCAAATGTCAGACAAAATAATTTTTCAGGCATTTTTCCTTTTTCTTCCGCTTTTGATGGAACGCGATTTATTTATTTCAAAACAGAATACAAACTTTATCTTTCTAATCTTGTGCCTATAATGTTTATAATTTATCAACACCTAAAGATTTCTTTGTCGTTTATTCTTTCCTCTGTCTTCAAGCACAGAATATTGTCGCTTCTGATTTTGTATCTGATTTGTTAGTCATCTGTCAGAAACGCTAAAACAACTGTCAAATGTCTTTAAGTGTCATAGACAAAAGAATTGTCATTATTGATTACTTTTTACTAGTATTCATTTCAGCTTATTTTTATGCTTTTTATCGCGACATACGGACAGTTTTCGCTTTTTTTTTTAATTTCTCAAGCGTCAAACAGCATAGACGGAAAAGAATTATCATCTAGCTAGAATAATATACAGTCTGATCTCTTATGTTTGGAAGTTTGTCTCGTTGTAACAGTATCTTACGAATTAGGCTATGAAAGCTTCACCAATACATGTAAATAGAATTAGCTATTTATATAATCTCCATAATACAGTTGTGTTCTTTGTTTATTTACATTATTATTATTAGATAAAATATATTTGAAAGTCTTAGATGAGGCATGACACAATGGTGAATGTTTGGTTAGTATTTATTCTTTTTGCTTATTTTTTCAAGTTTTTATTTTATGTTTGATCCATATATAAATTATATATATATTACGATCGTTAAATTCTTTTATGAAACTTAGTTTAATGCATCACAAGGTCAGATGAGATAAAGAGAATCGTGTAAAGCCAATGTATTTTCAGTGGAGATTGTCTGTCTAAAATACATTAGAATCCCTCATATCCGGAATCCCTCAAATCCGGATAGCCTCATATCCGGAATCCCGCATATCCGTACATAGTTTTAATGTGTATATTTGAACTATTTTGGTGATATCTAACTGATTTGAAATTTCTGTTTTTCAGGAAATTGACTTTGGATAATTGCTTATGCTTATTTCACCCTAATGTCTTGTATTGGTGCAAATGATGATGGGAATAAGAGGAAAAGAACAATTTTGGACTTATCGCAAAAAGTGGAAATTTTAAACAGACTAGACGCTCGTGAATGTTCATTGTAGCTAATGGTTGAGTTCAACATAGAAAAGTCAACATTGAATGATATTAAATCTTCCAAAGAAACTATTCTCCGTCATTCACACTGTCACAATGAACAAGGAAATAAAAAAAACATGAATGTGACGAAACATGGACTGAAATTGAAAAAGCTATTGAAAAGGTTGTCTGTTTTATGGAAAGAAAGTCAGCATTCAGCTATGATGATTGCAATAATGCACGCAGATTTAAAAAGTGCCTTTTTTTTTTAATTTCAAGAACAAAAGCAAAACGAAATGTGAAAAAAGTTGCGAATGATATTAGAAGAGAAAGAATCATCATGCAACAGCGATTAAAAAATTCTCGTTACATTATTTGTTTTGCATACGTGGCATACTTAATTTAATGAATTTTCATTAACATTTCATAATTTATTTCTTTTTCCTTAAAATGAATTCCGTTATATTCCACACACAATTAGCTTGTTTCTTACTATAAAACATTGAAAATCAATGTTAAACCTATTCCACTTCTTTTATTTTAATTTAAATATAAACCCCCTCATATCCGGAAGACCTTCTTAATCCGGATTGTCATGGATTCTACTGTAATTCGGAATCTTTGATTTCAACTGGGTACCGAACATTCGTCGGGAAATCGATTTCTTTATTCGATTTTCATCATCATTATCATCGTTTATAACATTTTCTGATGAATCGCTTTGATCCCCACGGACAATTGATCCGATTGACTCGACGATATAAGAGTTTATTTTTTATTCTTTAAAACAATCTTTGTGCATACAGATGAACTTTTCCTTAATTGTTTCCGCACGAAACGTCGAAAACAGTCAAACACTATATGTGAATATAGCTATTTTATTGCATTTGGTTTTCATAGAAAGGACCACATTTATGATATATTCATCTGTAAAAGTGCATCTACGATAAAGTGTGATCTTAATCCTATCAGACAATAATCTTATAGAATAGATGAATTATGTAGATAAGTAAACTGAATATATATTTTAGTGACTTTAAATTTAGAAAGAAATTTAATTTCCAACGGTTAATATATTTCTTTTGTTACTAAGAAAATATTTTAGTAATGCTTCTACTAATAATTATAATTAACAATGCTAGTTACTGCATTCTTTAGTATTACTGGTATGCGTTGCTAAGTCATTAGTAAATTAAGTAATATTAGTAATAACAATTACTGCATATATTGGGCGCGTGGCCGAGTTGGTAGACCATTCGCTTTCTAACCATGATACCCCGGTTCGAATCTCAACTTGGTCAATTTGTCAGTCAGCTGACTTCAGGTTATTGGTCTGGAAAGTGCCTGAAAACCATACCACAGTGAATTGTGTATGAGTGAAATTGTGTAGGTGGAACGCTTGGGACCGTCGATAACTGTGCTAACAAGAAGTCACAAGTGTTTGCTGGTGTTGTTCAGATTGTTGATCATTTTAGATAACACCACGCCCTCTCCCAGAAACTGTAACTAAAGTCTGCTCAGCATAGTTGCAGTATAAACCACAGTTTGGCTATGTGGGTGTCGAACAAACACAAGCGAGAGTCTGCATAAGCATTGATTAGCCAACAAACGATTAACCTCGAATACAAATGGCCAGGTATTATACATATATATATATATATATATATATATATATATATATATATATATATATATATATATATATATATATATATATAATGAAATAGGTATTTTAGGAGCTGACGTACGTCAAGTATAACTACAGTACACTAATCTTCGCGTGGCCAATCCCAGCGAGGGAAGGTGAACCGTGTCACAAATTAAGACTGGCTTCCAGGTCGTTAGACCGCAATATCCCATTGAGCGTATTTGGTTCGTGGAATAAGTTTTCTCTTCACTTGGCTGCCACAGTCGCAAGACCGCAAAAATCGCAAAGTATTTCGTTCATGGAACACAGGAACACAAGTGGCTTCCACAGTCGCAAAATCCCATCGAGCGTATTTGGATCATGGAACACAGGAATGGGTGGCTTTCACAATCTCATGGCCATAAAATCCCATCGAGCGTAGTTAGATGTAGTGATAAGAGATAACCGAATCCGGAACGTAAGATCAACCAATCCAGAAGAATTACGAGCTGCCATTGACCTAAAGAACTATAATGGCGTTTCTGGAGGCAAATAGGTGCTCATTACAATGTTTTAGAAATATAAAATGACCGGTTATATATATATATATTCTTTGCAACTTATTTTCTTTTCATTTTCTCGAGCTTTCTTATTGCATTCATTTTCACCCTCACTCTCGCCTCTTCCTCTTTCTTGTCCCGCTCGCTTCTCAGAATTAATATTATTACGTGGATCTCTCAGTGAGAAAGCGTAACAGATTTCGGCTCAGATTGATTGGGCGGGTACTACACTCTAATCCTTGACAGGGAAAAATAATGGACTGCAGATATAAACAAGAATTAGAATAATAATTTAGTTGAATCTGATCAACACGTGCAAAAGAGACGACATCATGTTTGGTGCAAACAAAATAGCTTCTATCAAATAATGGATTTAGCTATTCTGCTGGACGGTGAGATTAAACTGAATGTGTTATGCAGATATAAAATTAATTATTAAAATGTTTGCCAAGAACTGAGTGCGTGGGAATTATGGTCTTATTCGTAATCATTGCAGCATTGGTAAAAAAAATATCTATGCAGAATTCAAGAAAAAAAAAACAAAAGGATTTCGAAAAAATGCATTTGTCAAGGTTAATCAAAAGACACTTGAAAAAGGAAACTTATTAGCTTGTTATCTAGAACTATTGAAGTCGTCCGAACTATTTCAAAATCAAAATAGACAAGAAATAAAAATATAGCTTGTGTATTGACAGATTAAATTGTGAATTATATAATCGAATATTCAATATTAGATCAAAAGGATTACAAAACTAAATATTAACAAAGTATGGACAGTGGTTCAGTGAGTACCTTGCAAGTGACTTGGATTTGATCGAGCAGAAAAAAGCCGTTTTGCCAGATTTTCAGCTAATAAGAAATTTCTCTTTTCGTTTCTTATTGAGTTTTGTTATCCACGTTAAGAGGTTAAATGGAATGAGAAAGATCGTGTGTTACATCAAGTCGCCAGGTCGTCCAGAGACTCTGCATTCAAAAACATGGTTGCTACCTGGGTATGTTATCTGGGTATTAGCCTAATCTCTGGCTCCGCTGGGAAATGCTTGGCTAATTTACGCGACTGACTATCGCTCTTCTGTCGTTTTCATTAATATTATTGGTTTCATTTCTTAAAATACACCAACAGCATTCCTTGCCGACGGGTGTGGGGTAAAATACATGCTTAAAAGAAGCCATCTACTGAGTAGGCGCTTGCATTATAACCTATGAGTGATCAATGGATCCAAGTATAAAACTTATAGAATTTTCCCTATAAATTCAAATATAATAAAAATAGATTTCGATATAAACCAATAAGTGTTAATATATCGTAAAATCAATCAAGCTGATTTATTTCTTTTAGATGAATAGCTTTGATTATATAATGGAAATTTCGACCTCTAAATAAGTTCAAATAAGTTTTCCTCAAACTGTCAAATTTTTTTGTTTAATACTCGTGTTTATTACGGTAAAATTCTTGTAAAATCTACTGTATCTAATAATTGTTTGCTGACGTTTGCATACGGATGCTAGTCAGCTGGTGCCAAAATTGAAAGACCAAAGGTAACAGATATTACAAATGACGGTTTTCTTGAAAGGTAAAAACGTAATTACAGTGCTTATCTAATTAGCGGCAAAATAATGATGGCTTTGATCAGAAGGAAAAGATACGGAAACCCACCATCACCACACAACAAACTACAAGACGTATTTACCTAACAACTTAATTATAGTCATTTAAACCTCCGCCTGTTGCCAAATTCTCAGTTTGTCCTTTTACCGATCAATTTAATATCATTTTGTCTTGCAGAAGACCACGTAACTCTTTGTTTCCAATTCCTTTCTTACCAAAGATTCGATTTGACGCACCAATTTTACAGGTTTTGCCTTCGTATGAGCAGGACCATATTTCGTCGTCGGAGAGTGACAATTGATTGATTTGAAGCTCAGTTGGAAATAAAACCCCTTTTCCGTGATTTTAGATTCTCATTTGCTTGTTTTTTTTCTTTTTTTTTTAAATTGATATTTTTGTATGATGTATAGTAATTAATGTATTGTTAGTTTACTAACCTATGGCCACAATTTTGTTTGAAGTGAACCAGGGAAATTTGATTCAATATTCAGTGGTAATATTTCGCCAGGTTAGACTACCTCATAATCCTTACCACAAGGCGCCTAAAATGTTGTCGGTCACGTGAATTAATGAAAGATTTGAATACATTTGTTTAGACTGTTCGATTTGTTATCCTTGCTTACCACATGGTCAAAACAGTGAAGTACATTGTTTGATTCCCACTGTATGATTCACTATAAAATCAATTTTCATAACCTTAGCTTCGCACACAAGACTGTGTGAATTTACTAAATAGTAAAACTGTTACGTCTGTCATTTCTTGAAAATAGGGATTCTAAATCCTTTTATCTGGACTCGAATAGCATAGCAGGCCCCCACCCTAATTATGCGATATCTAGTATAATCCTAAGCATGTTTGATGCGTGACTTAATCATTTTTGTCATTCAAATTCACGTTCAACCTCTCAGATATTTGCACCAACACTATCTACATTCCGACTACTGTTCTCACAACATTTCGGTACTTGGGCTTCTTGTCGATTTTGGTAACCTTCATGGAATTTGGAACTGAACCCTTTATATAATCTATGGAGGTAAATTGTTCTGATTTCGCTTTCTATGTTTATCGGATATTTTTTTCTTATTTAGTACTGTTCCACTTAGTCGAAGTCTGCACTACCCGGTCCAAGGATTGAACTCACAATTACTAAATCATTGATTAAACGAGCCAATGCTTTAATCCATTAAGCTATTCTCTCGATGCTATGCATATAGCTTGGATCCTTAATCCTATCCTTACTTCTGTCAGCGTTAACGTCTTATTTTCTCTCATAAATTGGTTTATTTCTTTAAAATAGATTTATATTAATGTCGATTCACTATAGATGATTATAGCTTTTCTCCGTTAAGCGTTGTCACGGACCCCCACGAAAAAGACGTTTTAGCAATCAAACAAAATGCAGCTAGAAAGGGATTCATAATTTTCCTCAGCCAGAACTTGAACGCCCTTTCGTTTATAATGCCAATAAATGTTAAGGCACCCAATCCTCTCTACTCTTTTCCATATCAATCCGGAATCTATCCATCAGTTTTGAATATCATGAGAAACGGTTGCGTAGCCTTGATATAACTTAGCCAGTAATCAGAATTACCTTATTGCGCATCCATCAGCAGACACTCTCCACTGGTGTTTCTCAGTTGTCAGTGAAACACTATTAAATGAGCTTGTATACATTTTGACAGTAGCATTCTTCGTAGCAAAACACTTTTTTGCTATGTTCATTGTACGTGGATTTGGGTCTTTTCGACTTCTGGATTTGCCAAACTAAAACCGCAATTGAAAAGCAGTGTAGATTTAAGACAGTCGACCAGATTAAGACAAAACAATGAATCAGCTGACTCCAGTCTCAAAAAAATGTTCTGGGTTTTAACAAGTGAAACAGTCTTGGACAAGAGTATGATGACTCTTTTTGAAGGAGATGTTCTTGCCTTATGTATATTTCGGTTAATATTTGCTTAACTAGATGCATTCTATTAGATAAAAAGGTAACTTACTGGTATGTAAATAGGAAGCGCACAAATTGATTTGACGAGAGGAAGCTCACTGAAAACGCACAACCCTATACATAAAAAAACGAGCTATAAATTTCGATATTATGAATATTTTTGAAATCATAATTCCTGTTTACTTTGCTGTGCTTTAGTGCTTTCTAAGTCCGATTGATCCCAGAAATCCACGTACATCAAATCCGCAACAATAATATAAATATCTAAGGAGTTACATCCTTCCCCAACCATTTATTGGTCAGTTTATTTAATTATTCGTTATATCAACTTTTTCGGCTGTTATATTTTTCAGCTTTCCAAATTCATTGGAATTCGCAACAAAAAAATAAACTTCAGAGCAGCTGCAACTTGTATTCGCTAAACTTTCTCTACCATGTAACCAGGAATGCATCACCACTTTTCATTTAATGTGCACTTCGAAGACAAGATAAAATAAAAGATACTGAGGAAGGTCAAACTGGTCGAAACATCGTCATAAAAATATCACCATAAAGATGTTCATCTGATGGTATATAATCGTTTTCATTAATTTTACGATCACAAGTCACGTAACCCATTAGGGGCACCACACCAATTGCACCGGTAGTAACAATTGTGCCACCTGGTGTGCAAAATAGTCTGACAGAATCTAATCATCTCCAGGCTAGTTTGAATTCAGAGTTTTTCTTCTTTGAGACTAGTCGCGAACGAAGACTATAGAATCCAATCTGACCCGCTATTTACCCATAGTTGGGTGTAGGAGAGATTTCATATCTTCCATAAGGGTATTATCGCGTAAGTGAATGTAATGAATTTGAATGGAATCCGAACTCGGCTCTCAGATTCCTCAACCCGAGCCATTATCTATCACCCAACTGGGTACCCCCATGAGTAACTAAGTGTCGTCTAAAAATGAAGACAGACTTTAACTTGAAGTGTTTTCGAAATTTCCTATGATGTTGATTAAATTACAAAAATGGTTAAGGATTCAGCAAATTGGTGCTGGGCTTGCGTCGAAGACCCGATATTATGTCCTTTACAATTATTGTTTCTGTTGCTTATCTCTTTTATCTCCTATTTTTCGACATTCTCTTCCCCACAATACATTTTTTATTTCTCAATTTTTCTTCTTTTTTTGTATTTAACTTATTTCAATTGTATCGTTATTCTTGAAACTCTTCCTTTGCCCTGTCCTTTTCTTTCTCTCTCTCTCTCTATCTCTCTTTCTCTCTCTCTCTTTCTCTCTATCTCTCACTCTCTCTCTCTCTCTCTCTCTCTCTCTACATCTTATATTAGTTTCCCTTTTCTATTGCAACTTTCCCAGGTTGACTCCGTTTCTTTCTTCATTAATATTCAAAACCTACCGACCGAAAATATTCGTTGATTAACCGGAACTCATGCAGAGGAACAAAGTACAAAAAAATGAAGATTCAAAATATTTTGTGATTTGTATTTCAGGCTAATGAGAGATTCCGTCGCTAGAATTGTCATGGTGACTATTTGAATTTTTTTCTTTCTTACCGAACAAGTGACTAATTAACTAAACAATAGCGTGAGACGACCTATTATGCTCATTGAGCTAGTACATAGAGACACACACACATACACACATATATATATATATATATACAACACATATGTATACATACATATATGTATACATACATATATGTATACATACATATATGTATACATACATATATGTATATATACATAAATATATGTATATATAAATACATGTATATATGCACACACACACGCACACATATATATATATACATACACACACATATATATACATATATATGCTATACATACATATATACAGATACAGACACACACACACATACGTATATATATATATATATATATATATATATATATATATATATATATATATACAAGCGAAAAACACTTGGTAAGTAAATATATATATATATATATATATATATATATATATATATATATATATATGTTTACAAAAATTTTTTCGCTTGCGTCTGGATAAATTTAAAATTCATCTATTGTTGTAAAATTGTTGGTTCTGAAGAGGCAAGGTCTGTCTCTCCGTGAAATAATTTATTACCATGGATTTCTAAGTTTCTGCTTTCATCATTATATATATATATATATATATATATATATATATATATATATATATATATATATATATATATATATATATAAACACACACATATATATATAATTATATATATACATATATATATATATATATACACACATATATATACACACATATATACATATATATACATACAAATACATATATACATACATATATATACACACATACACACATATATATATACATACACATACATATATATACGCACACACAAAGATACACACATACACACACACATACACACACACACGCATATATATATATATATATATATATATATATATATATATATATATATATATATATATATTAACAATATTGTTGGTTGGAAAAAAAATTTATTCTACATTCAACATCATCACTTGATAAAACACCAGAGGTGTTGCAACAAAATGGCTATTTTTGTAGTGGTTTTATAACATATTTATGTTATAAGTTTCCAATAAATATTTATATTTGCTCTACTCTGTATTGAGCACTCTTTTAAGAATAGTAATTGTTGGTTATTGGAATTTATTCCGTATACACCAATCCTATACTTGTATATATATATATATATATATATATATATATATATATATATATATATATATATATATATATATATATATATATAAGTTGATTAATAAGTAAAGTCTCCAATACTTGCTTGTTACTCATCCTTTATTGCTATAAATTTTTCAATGCTTTTCATTTTTGTTCATGAAGAATGTTCCTCGTTTATTTTATTTTTTTTATCCAGTGACGTAAAAGAAATTGGAATCAGATTTAAAACTTTCACCTTTTCAACTTGGCTTTCAATTTCTAGAAGCTGAAATTTTCAGGTACCAAGTCAGGTTTGTACGAATAAAGATGCAACCAGGGTGCATTTCAATCCCTGTTATCTTAGGATGGTAGGACAAAAACTTATTTTTTAAGAGGTGGGGGGGAAATAGTCTGTCACGTAAATAGTGTAAATAATGGTAATTCCTCATCCCAGAAATTCAGGCAGAATTGAATGCTTGTGTTATAATATTACTCAAATAAGTCGTTGTTTTCTTTTTTCCTACAAACCGGACTCAAAAAGTATCGTATTGACAGTGCTGTAATTTCTGCTAGAGCCGCGTGTTGTCCGTTGAAAGTCAGGACAATTCTAGTCACTGGTATTATATCTTCTTTGAGAGATGTTCAGTATGAAATCTTCAAAAAGTTACTTTTACGGGTAGAGCCATGATCTAGAAAATGATTAGGGATGTAAAAAAAAAAATCAATAAAAAAACGACGTTGTGAAACCCAGATGTAATCCTTTGTACTGCGAATGGAATTTAAATTCGAAGCCGTTGTATGAAAAACAGTTTGAACGATTTTTAGCTATTCTTTTCATCAAACAAAAGAAATTCTATATTTCAAAACACGAAGAGCTTCGTAGATAAGTACATTGCTCATCTTTACCGATATATCCGGGTGTATTTTCCTGTCTCCCTTCTGTCTGGGAACACTGTCTGCCTTTCTTTCTCTCCCACTTTCTCACTATCATCTATCCTTTATATATATATATATATATATATATATATATATATATATATATATATATATATATATATATATATATATATATGTGCATGTTTCATTAAAAACGACGGACAAGGTACTACGGTTAAGTTTTTTATTTCATTTTTTTTTTTTTTTTTGTGTTCGAACAAGAGCTTTCTTTTCTGGACAAAGGGTGTGTAAGAACTGTCCAAATGTTTTACATTTCCGATCGCTTTCGGCTATATCTTTAGCCATTATCAAAGATGATTCGATTTTTCAGCTTAATTGAGTGTGTTCATTATTAACCACGAACAAGGTGCTAACCGTATTCGGAAATTAAAAAACATCTCTACAACACACTAAAACATACACATAAATGCATACATTCAATTAAGCTGAAAAATCGATAATACTAATTCTGCTAATACCCTTGGGAAAGGTGTGAATTCTCCTCTTCTAAAGCTATGGGTAACTAGCAGCACAGACCGGGTCCTGTAGCCTTGGATAGCAACTGGTCTACCGCAGAAAGAAATGGCAACTTACTGCGGGAAAAAATCTGCCTCGTCAGTCATCTTTCGATACATGATCGCCTCAGCGTGTATCACGCATGGCACATAACTGAATGGCATATTCTTTCGTTTTTTGCCAACAGTAATGAATGGTCTTATACTGATTACATTCCACGACAAGAAGACAGTTTCGTATCTTATCATTGCCAGCCACTCAATCTGCGAAATTCTCTTACAACCCTCGATTTTGCAACAACCGCCTGTCCATTTATAAACCTGGCCGCTAATTCGAAGAATTTTTTTTTTAATACGCATCTGGAATTAAAATCCTCAAAAATAATTTCAGCTGAAATAACAAAACTAACATCATTTTATATTTTCATATTAAATCGTCCATTTTAAGAATTTGAAACGTATTTTTTCGGCTAACGGTTTCCTAAATGCATGGCGGCTGGCGGTTAGCATTGAATTGACTGTATATGTGGCTAGGATTCTGTCAAAAATGCGAGATGTGTGTGAAGATGGAAGAGAGAGAAAAGAGGTGACGAATTTGTAAGAGAATCAGGAATCGTTATAATACAAACCAAGACTTCTGTACATTGGCTAATTCTAGACGCATGTAAGAATGCGTATATAACAATTTTAGGTGTTTGTGAGATTTTACCACATTAGAAATAATGACGGGACTTATTTATTTCGTCAACAATACACACGATCCTAGTGAAGATCGAACTCATTACATTAGAAGTGGGAAACGAAACCAAAGCTCTATAAAAGTCCGATTTTACAGATTTAATCAGCAATTTCTGCTTCTGCTATGTGCCGCGTCCCGTCAGGACGTTGGCGATCATGGCTCTCCATAATTTCCTGTCCTTTGTAGCTCTTAATAAGATTTGTCTTTCTTAAACTCGTTCCGCCATCAATATATATATATATATATATATATATATGAGAGGGTTATCAAGAGGAGTTACGGGTAAATCTGTTTCCCATTTTAGGCGCTGTTTTCTTTTTGCTTTTTAGGGCAAATGTTTGCAGTTTGTTTTGTAGGATACACACATACATATATATATATATATATATATATATATATATATATATATATATATATATATATATATATATAGAGAGAGAGAGAGAGAGAGAGAGAGAGAGAGATGGAAAGCGCCCGAAAACTATACCACGAGTTGAGCCAAGTCTTGTGAGTGAAATTGAGTAGACGTCGATAGCTGTTAGATTTTCCTATTCGGGGAATTGATCAGAATGGGATTCAGTACAACTTGTAGATGGCGAGGAATTCTGGGGAAACAATTCTTTTCCAGAAGCAGTTGAGAAGCCCGAAGTTATCTAATAACGTGTATCCGTTCCCTTCGCCCGAATCATACACCACGTGACATGAAAGCTACGAATTTCAGGACACGTTCCAAGATTGTTTCTAAGTGGGTTTTATTTGTTGCGATCTCTCGTCATATCTCGTCACAAGTTCGATTATGTTTAAACCCGGAAATCATTGTAGTCAATGGTGTACCTGAAAGTTATCCAAGCATTCAGGGAAACTTTTTCGCGTCACTCGCGTACAATGGCCATTTGATTTACATTTCACGAACGCATAAAGATCTGCAACAAGATTTGTCAAGATAAACTCTTCTGACTATACATCGTTTTCTGATGTACGTTTCAGGAACAAATCCTCAGCACCGGGAAATATGGCACGCAGAAAGTTCTGCAACAAGATTTGTCAAGAGAAACTCCAGCTTCAAGTGTGATCCTTTGTAGTTGATCATAACCTGTCCGATTACAGAATGACCACATTAGCCTCATGAAATCTCTTCGACGCAATAACTCGAAGGTTTGCCCGAAAGTGCTGGAAACATGACTCTTCTGACTATACAGCGTTTTTTTCTTGGTCAAAGTGGGGGTGTTGTAATTGATACTGTGATGATAATTAAGTTGTCCTTGCTTGTTACTTTTCACGACCCCGTAACCGATTTTAGACTCCATCAAGGAGTGAAACGTTTCACTAAAGTTTTGAAGTTTGAGACCAAAAAGACTAAAGCGATACAAAAGTACATCACATTATATTATCAGAAATATAGAAAGATACTAATGGTACATCAATAATTCCGTTGCCTAGTAATAAAAAAAAACATTTATTTTAAATCAACAAATATTTTTAACATAATCTCTTTCATTATCAATGTAATTAATTTACTGCTAAATATTAATCAGATAGACTAAACATTATACAGTGAAGATTTCATATCAAAATCCTGTTAATAACTGAGTCAATTCCTGTTCTTGTCCGCGTACTGAAGCAGAATTTTTAGTAACCATTTTATGTACATATTAATAGAGATTATCTGCTATTAGAATACTTTGGCACGAAACTACAATAATCAGATAGCCAGTAGAAATTCGAACAGATTGTTAATGGTCTTCGCTCTCGTAAGCGTCTAAGTATGTTCAGTATATTTTAACGTTTCATTGAATATGCGCTTGCGTGACCGTTGAGTAAACGAATAACAAATGAGATTAAATTAAAGGAAGATGAAGGGCGTGTATATATGTATCAGATCTTTGTCCAATAAGTACCCAACCATTTTGTATATCTTGTCTGCTCGTTATTTAGATATCAGGCTGGGCTATGTCACAAAACAGTGCCACGCCCTCGCCTTCACACACACACACACACACCAACGTCGAACCTGGGAACGATCTAGATGGGGGATCGCTTGGGAATAATACCAGGTACTGTGTGGATGTGCAGGTGGTGTAATGGATAATAGCTCTTAATTGGAAATCTAAGAACTGAGTTCAAATTTCAGTCAGCTCCATTATATCCTCAAATATCCTTGGGTAAAGTATGAATCCAGCTCTTCTCCTCCATCTATGGGTTAATTAGTAGGATTTTTTCAGTTATTTTCTGGTTTTAAATAAACTGCAGAAGAATAATAAGCCGTAAAAAATAAAAAAATATATCAATCAATCCCACACGCATTCATTATATATATATATATATATATATATATATATATATATATATATATATATATATATATATATATATAATACTAATAATCTTATAAATATAAGCAGCTATAGTCGTTTTAGCTTGTAAATGAACAAATCAACAGCCAAGGTAAAAAAGGGTAAAAAAAGAAAGAACTAAGAACATGTACTTATATATATATATATATATATATATATATATATATATATATATATATATATATATATATATATATATAGAGAGAGAGAGAGGGAGGAAGGAGAGAGAGAGAAGGAGACAGATAGAGCGAGATTGACATGTGCAGGTAGCGTAATGCTTATCAGCGCTCAGATGGGAATCGATTAGACATGTTTACATTCCGTCTGTGTATATTCATGTGCCCTTGAGAAAGGCATGAATCCATCTTTTCTCTCCCACAATGTCGTTAAAGGTAAAAAATATTAAGAAGGACAACTATGAATTAAAACATCAGAGTAGGACAAGACAAACCATTCCACCATCTTTACAAGAAAACTTACGAATTCGCAGACACATGACCGACTCAGTCCTTAAAAAGCCGATTCACTTGTATTTATATGTGTATATCCATAAGTAAATGTTAATAAGACAAGTTCTGTCAGTATTTATTTGTGTACAAACATTACTAGAGCTATCTACACACACACACATACATACATACATACATACATATATATATATATATATATATATATATATATGGCTTAATGCAGAGTAGCATAACGCAGCTTCCCTCTGCCTTTTCTATAAATATTTTCGTGGTTATGTTGTTCTGGTCAGCTTTCCTCTTTAGTACATAGACTCTATGAATTTAAGCACTCTACTAGATTAACGGCAAGGTCTATTCATTTTACAGTTGGAATGGTTAGACGTAGCCGTAAGTTCTATGCTAATAGTTTCTTCTCTCGCACTTCTTGCTCGTGGAACTCTTTTCCGTTTTCTTGCTTTCCCGCCAACTTTGATTTTCAAAAGTTTAAATTCAATATCAGTTGTTATCTTCAGTATACTTAATTCTTGTTCTTTTATTGTTCTCGCTTCTTAATGTTATTTTTCTCATATTCTTGCGTCTCAGTGACCCTATTGCCTTGCTTGGGGTGAAATGGTTAAAAAAGAGAAGTAACTAAAACAAAAATTAAATACATCTGATATAGAAAAGGGATTTCAAAATTCTCGACCGGAACAAACTCTGAAAATGTTACCAAATATCCAAGCATCAGATTTATTTAGAAACTATTTTTTGATAGAATTCTGCCTTTCAGCAGCACATCGTCTATGTTTGACAAGGCATTATAAACCTTTCAGATACTTTTAATGATTTTCTAATAAAACGACTACGTCTAATGGATGATGTCATTCTACCGATATTTACGTGACCGAATATACGTATCTTGTCTGTCAAACTAACATTAAATGCAACTCTGAAAAAACATATTCCTATGTAATGAAGATTTTCTTAATAATTAGAGAGACAGTGTTTGTTCTAGCTTCTGTTTAATATCCACATCAGAAAAAAAATCACCCTTTGAACTATGATAAATTTTTGTGTAAAATGGCTGTCATGTTTCTTACCGTGTACTTTCATCGTCATTCGCCTTGAATAAACATTGCCGGGAAAACAAAGAATCAAACTCACAATATATTTTAGGCCAGGAAGTTATGTCTCTGTGCGACAACAAATCTGACGATTAGGCTGCTATATCCCTTACTGTTGGCGACAGACTTTGATCCTTTAAAAACAGGTCTTTATTTATCCGCGATGACGTCGACCAATGGTCCGGGCAGTTGGGATAAAAATCAACATGGAAGAAATACTAGTTTAAAAACTAGTAATGATGGACAATGTTTCACATCACTGATAGTGCTAATGTTGATTTTCTAAGCGTAGCTTAGGTGTGGCACAAGGCCGAAAGTATGGGGCACACAGCGAGGATCAAACTCACTTCACAGTCATAATTGTTCTAGCGAACAACATAAATTGAAATGATGATTTTCTAAGCATAGCTTAGGTGTGGCACTAAGCCGAATGTATAGGGCACTCAGTGAGGATCAAACTCGCAACTCATTCATAATTGTTCTAGCAAGACAAATTTGCTAAACATTACAATGAATAGAAAAACAATACCACATATGTTACCGAAAGATCATAAAAAAATGATATTTGTAAAATATGATTATACATCGTTGAATCTGATAGTTCCAGAGGCAAATTTAGTAATCAAGTTTTTTCAGAGGAACTTTTGAATCACGTCGAAATTATATTTATTTCAGTCTTCACTCTTTTCAGATATCCATAGATTGATTGATTGATTGATTATAATGATTTCATCACATCTAAGACTTTTGCACTCTTTCGAGGATGATGACAATACAAGCTGAAGTAGTGGCAGTTGGTTTCATGTTTCAAATCATGATCTTATTTTCTTATTTCAACCAAAAATCAAAAAGATTCATACAATACCTTAATAATTTATATATTTCTTTTTTACATCCATAAGTGTCAACCTCTGTCCAGAAAATATCTAGCCATATAATGTTAACAAATTGCCTACCTAAGGTAACTCCACTTTTGACCGTGCGAAGTACAGAATTTATTATACCACAAACTCCCTACCAGTACCTCTCAAACTTTTCCAAAACATTCTGCAAAAAACTATTTTGGAGAACACGAAGTTCCTAGTAACGTTCACTTCAATCTGGTTAACAACACTTCAACCAAGATTTAAGTTTTGAAAAAAGCCAAACGTCGTTAGGAGCCAAGCCTAGGCTTCAAGGAGGCTTAAAGACGTCGTTGATTCAATGTTTTTGCCAGCCTACTCGGTGGCAGCATCCAGCCATACTGCACGTGAAGCGAACAACCACCCCTCACTCGGTCGTTGTTCATACCAACGTCTACACTGTACTCAAGCTCACTCAATATCGTCTCACTATTGGTTAAACAACGCCATGGGAGTGTGTTTGCGAATTTTTAGTCACTCCGAATTGACGTAGAGTTACATTAAGGGACGTGAAACAATTTAACAGCTAATCAAAATGGCTGTCGTCTGCTTGATTTTCGCGGCATTTGCAGAGATTTTAGCAAATGATTGCATCATCCGAACCTGTCAGCAAACCGACTCACATACACACACATATATACGTTATATATATATATATATATATATATATACATACATACACACACACACATGTAGAAATTAAAACGAATATCGATTGCAAAACCGATTTCAAACGCTCTTTTGATCACCTAAACACTATTTAGAATAGAGGAAATCCAATAATTAAAAAAAAATTATATCGGTAGTACCCAGAAAATCTTTATAACTAGGTGGTACCAACATTTATTATCTTTCACCAATAACCCGTACAGAAATAGAACGTCGTTTTCTGAATATTATTTGGAACTTAAAAGAAGTTAATAAAACCCCTAGGTAAAATGGGAAATACGAAAACAACTGGAACTTGTAAGTCTTGAAATTAATCTTATCTCTCTACCTTATTTTGTTTATTCAGCTTTGCTATGTATTACCGGCCAGTTAGCGTTATCAATATCTTATATAGATGTTTCACTTTTTTATTTGTCTGCAATCGCAATATATTTTGCGATTGCAGATAAATTGTGAATGATGCCCTATCTTCCGATTTATCATGGCATTAAAAATAACTCACCCACCTCAAACCACCTCCATAAGTATATATAAACATACATGTATATGTACATATATGTATATATACATATATGTACATATATTTACATGTATATATATATATATATATATATATATATATTAAAACAACCAATTTCTGATAAATTTTCAGAAATTAATGTAGAAATGTGCTAAATTTTATAGAAGTGTTACTGATAGGATTCAGCGTTGTACTGAACATGAAATGGACGGACATTTTGAAAATGTTAAATACTTTTAACATAGTAAATCGTGTATTTTTGATGTAACAAATCTTATAAATCTTCTTAAACTACAGTGAAAATGTGTTCAATAAAAGTTAATAAATAAAAAAGGCGCTACTTTTTTTTGTTGCACCCTTTATATAAACAGATTTTGTAAGTTTCAGAAAATGTTTTCCTGGTCTTTTCATGAATATCATTACGGTTGGATTGTTTTAATAAACGATTCAGCCTTTTTGAACGGCAAACATGTTATTCTTGTATCTTGAAAAGCCACATAAAATATTTCCTTTACATGATAACATGAGAAAACCCTTTCGAAATGCTAGTACAAAAAAAAAGATCACAAAAAGCAATACAGGCGAGTTTTTCAGGCATATGGACTATAAGAACTGGAATAATACTCACACAGATATATATATATATATATATATATATATATATATATATATATATATATATATATATATATATATATATATATTAGTTCATGCATGGACAGTTTAATAATATTATTTAAATTTGGTTCAGCTGTGACTCCGTATTTCTTTTGAACTAAACTAAACTTTTCAACTTGGCATCTTGCTTTGTAGACAATTTAACACACTGCCGTTGATGGACAAATCCCAAAAACCTAATCCAATAAAAAAATTAAACTGAATTCATATGAGAACATAGTAATCTCCTGTAATCATGCTTAAGGCCAATGCTTCTAGAAGAAAGATGTTGAATCCAATCTTTGATGAAGACAGACTCAATCTTCCAACCAGGATGTAACTTAGCACTTATTATTTAAAATTAATACAGAAAAATGTACAATAAAAGGAAGTTGTGAAAAAAAAATATGCAAAAGGAACTAGAGACAAATGACAGCGAGTCCCAACAAACACTCACGTTGTTTACACAAAGAAGGCTTACGGGACCCGATGTAAAGTGCTTCCAGAACCTTTAGATGAAATAAGGAGTGAGACCGAGACAAAACGGTGAACCAGTCAACACTAAATTTGGCTGCACAATCTCTGTTCTTTAATAGGTGTTCGCATATGGTGGAACTATAGATGTTCTGTGTTAATTTTAAATTTCCCGTTGAAGCCGGAAGAGCGGGAGCGAAACCGGTTGCTTCATCCGTTTTTAATATGTCTCGTAATATTAAGTTTTATACTTTTATTTCGATCATATATATATATATATATATATATATATATATATATATATATATATATATATATGGTGGACTTTTGCACTGATTTCTCCGTAGAAGGTCCCGAAATTTCAGGTTAAAACTGAACGGCTAGACGTAAGATTAACATATATCGTGGTTAAGGCTTTTTGTGGTAGCCGGGTCCCCTCCACTTTTCGGAAGAAGTGATAATATAGAAATTATGCAGAGTATGACATAAAAACCTGCAAAGAATCCCTCCTCTGATTGGAATTCAGAGATTTCCTTCACTTAGAATGGCTACCAGCCAAGGTAAGAGAACTCAGTCTACTTTGTTATTTTTCTTATTGCTGGAGTAGGAATTGGCTTCATGGCTACACCAATGGCATTAGCATAAAGTGAACGAAACAGAATCAACCAGGATTGAAATCGTATCGGCTGTTTCTCTTTCGACTCCGATATCCATGACCTTTGTATTATCCACGCATCCATTTGTAGTTTTGTTTTCATATAGAATAAGAAGGATAACATGTAAAAATCATCTTATTCGAGACTATGTAGAAAATTGCATCATCCAAATTGATGGAAACTGCAACAGCTGTTATGTGATAATCACGAAATAGGCAAAAGGGATATTTAGTAATTAATGGAAAATTAAATTATCCTTTTGACAGCATATAAGGCGTAATTTTGATGAATTCGTCGTATACGTGAATTTGAAGTCCTCCGTAGCTTAAATTTATTACCAAACGCCCAAAACCATCGGCTATAATTATATCCCAAACGATCACTTCTTCCGAATCCGACTACTTCCTAACCCGACTACGAATTTTCCTAATCCGACTACGAAACTTCCTAATCCGACTACGTAAGAACATAATTTTTTCAAATTATATTATTATATTTTAAATTCTTTTTGTTCTGCAATTGTTTTATAATCTCATGCCTGATCCAATGACGTAGGTCAATCGAACGATGTGATTTTTTTGTTGATTCCACTTAAATAAACAAAAGACAGCTATTAAGAAAAACAATTGGACAAAGCTCTTCGCAGGATATGACCAGTGCATGTTAAAAGTGTTTTTCTTTTTTAAATTTCATAGAGAAACGTTACACCAGGGATTTTGTTGATTTCTTGTTGATTTCCTTTCTTTATCAGACCCAAAGCTCCAACTACAACAGAAACATTTTTAGTTTTTAAGAACTAGCTTTTTTCCTGTTTCCATGTCCAGATCTTTGTAATTGCTAAGTTTTATAAAAGCCTTTTTGCAGAGATGATTTTACCACTTGGTATGCTCATGTCAATCAGTGTGCAAACTTTTTCTTTTCTGTTTTTAACAATAATGTCTGGGTGATTTGCTTTTATCATTATTATTATTAATAAGGTAGTACCGTTAAAATTTACAGGCAAAGTTTATCGGTACCAGCTGATCTACCATAGGTAAAATTTGCAACCTCACTCTTATCATTTACCAGTTGGAAACTACAAAAGGAAATGCAACTGAAAGGAAATACTATTGTTCAATTGTAGCGGTTACTTGCTTTTTATAAAAGAATGTTTTTTTGTTTGTTTTCTCTTGCAATATTTTATTATTGTAATGTTTTATTATATGTAAGGTACATTCGCTCTTTCGATTTTTTTAAATATTTTGCATATTCAGTTGAACTGCCTTTTTGCTTTTATATTGATGTAATGGAATAACCAGTCAACCCATGAATGATTACACTATAGGTAGTAAGTACCTATAAAGTCAACTGTCTACGAGAGACTCAGGAAGAGTGAGAGCAAGCACATTCAACCTTCCAATTAGTGACACTCACTACTAGATTGACCTGTGTGTATAACTGTACCGTATTTCATATTGTACTTGTGTACAATAAACCTTTCTTCTATTATCTACCTGGTGTTAAGTATTTTTTCCTTAGCACGGAATATAACATATATATATATATATATATATATATATATATATATATATATATATATAATTATTTATTTATATATATATATATAAAGTAATGTCCTCTTCTACAGATAAAGTGTGTTTGTAATGCCTTTCAGTGTAATGATCGTGTGCTTTAAACATTACACACTTAAATGCAGTAAAACATTATTCCTTATTATGTGCTGATGAAATGGAGGTGCGTTAGATGTGCCTGTGTGTCTTTTATGCAGACAACTACAGTATATACCCTAATGAAAAGGGAATATCCGAAGCAAAGTTGGTTCAAGAAAAATTTAAAAACATACTATGAAGTCCATAAAATATGGTGGATGAAATCTAATATGTTGTGTTTAAATCAGAAGAGATGGTACAATGAAGCTGATAAAAATCATCGGGCATACTGAACATTACTAAAATCTCACCGATTCTCAGATATATTAAAAGGTGAAATAATCCAACATGGCTGACCGTTTTTTACATACAATCGGGTTAAACAAAAAAAAAAAAAAAAAAAAAAATAAGAACAACTGAAGAAGATATTACCGATATCCTGATGAAACAAATTTCAGTTTGGAATACACAATCCCTCTTCGAATTGTATTCCTTCATCCACTTCATGCATTCTATCCAATGAATTTCATATTAATTATGACTTTTAATATCTTTTAAATATTCTCAGAAACTTAAATCTTCGTTTCCTCTGGTAGTTCATAACTTGTGTATGCCCAGCATCATCATCATCATCAATAATGTCATTGCGTCTTTCGTCTTGCACTGTGTCAAGTTGAGCGCAGTTTTATTTTATTTTGTTTTATTTATTAGGTTGGTGCAGTAAATAATGTCGTTTTCTCACATATGTTACTATGTGAGAAAACGACATTATTTTTGCACCAACCTAATATTTATTTATTTATTTATTTGCACTGTACTCTTAGTTTATTATATAGTCTTTGTTTATTGCCTCAATAATTATTCTCATCTTTCGAAAATAAATTTCGAGCAATCTCTTACTTTTGAGAAACCATATATATATATATATATATATATGGTAGTACTCGTTTGGAAAAACCTTGGATAGTTCAACTTGCAGTAGAACAAAAAAAGGAAAAATTGGAAATAAAAAAAGAAAGAGCCAAGAACATTAAAACAGGGCGAAATAATCGTCATGTGCTTAAGCTCCAAGTCCAAAGAAAAAAACCTCCAAAACGAGTAAAAATACAACGACGTAGAGTACTCAATACGCTAAGTAGAGCGATAAACTAGAATAATCTTAAGGAACCAGGCAAACCTACCTATGTTTACCCTGAAGATCCGTTTAGATGAAACCTAGGTAGGTTTGCCTGGCTCCTTGGGATTATTCTAATATATATATATATATATATATATATATATAGTGGACTCCTCTTCTGATGAATTGATGTATAGGGATGTAACAGTACAGTTTTTTAGAACTGAAATATCAGACTACCCAAATTTATAATTTCATTCTTGTGGTGAATGTTTGCGTAGAACCAGCTACCCTTTTCGGAAGAACAAACGTTGCATAATACGCCATCATACGTCTCCAAATCACCCTCCTCTGATTTGAACTCGGTGTTTACCTTCCCACAGATTAGATGCCAACCATGGTTAGAGAGTACAGTTTTCCACTGTATGTTTGCTGTGTATAGACAAAGGAATCAACACTGTATTGTGACTGTCAGTTTAACACTTCAGTGCGGACTTCAGACATTCGTTAATTCCTTTGCCCACTACTGTTTATATGCTAAAAATGCCCCCCTCTCTCTCTCTCTCTCTCTCTCTCTCTCTCTCTCTCTCTCTCAAATATTGGGTACACTCTTGTCTTATAAATATAATTATTATAAATTCTCTTCCTCCCTCTATCTCTTCATATATATATATATATATATATATATATATATATATATATATATATATATATATATATATATATATGAGGTAGAGCTTTTACATTGTTTACTCCAAAGATAAAATTCAACTTTTATCAAGATTATCAGAAAACTAAAGAGAAAAACATTTCGCAATTTAAAGTTTATTCTGTTTTGTTTTATTATTTTTTCACTTCTATCTTCCTTATTTTTCGTCTTCGCACAGATTTTTTTTTTCTCTACGCAAATGGCCATGTTTAAAAATACGTTGTTTTTCCGTTTTTGATATTTATTTTTTTTAAATATTAATTATATCCTAATTATGTGCGTCTACGCCCGTGTGTTTGTGTCGGAAAAACCAAAGCAAAGCGAATAAGCAAAACAATAAGGAATAAAATATTTTATCAACCTACTTAAAAACTAATTACAGCCAGATGAAAAAATAAATTAATTTAAAAAGTAATTATGCAAAATACTTGTCATCGACAAATAATGTATTTTAAAAACATAGTAAATATATATATATATAAATATAACCCTGCTCTGAAAGTCCTTAAAATTCCCGCAAATGCTAAAAGATTATGGCAACCAAAAGTTGCAATCGAATTGACAAATTGAGAGAAGATCAGAAAAGTTCAAAATAAAATAATTTAAAATTGAAAGGAAAGGAAATTCACATGTAATTCAAAAGACAAATTAACTTTCAAATAAGGACATGACTGGAAAGAGGACATCTAATGAGAGAAACTGTGCCTATATTAACGGTGGACAAGATTAATTCTAAAAGACCAACGATATGAGAAATGTAGGCCTGTGGGATTAAGAAGAGTAGAATTAGACATGAGACTGACTATGATATCATGTAATCTATATTTATTTGTATATAAATGGTTGGCTGCTTAGCTAATCCTAGTTGCAGACATGCAAAAGCTGGCAGAGCCAACCAGTGGTTTATACTGCAACTCTAGTAAGCATATTTCGCTTACATTCTCTGGGAGAAAACAATCTGGTGTAATCATTAGTTGAACAAGGCCGGTACGTTCAAACCCTCGGTCACGATGATTTGTGACATCGTGCTAACACAAACATCGACGGCTTTCGAACAGTTTCATATTGACTGGTTTTCATTCGTGATTTGGTTTGCAGACACTTTTTGATGGTATTGCCTTCTGGAATCTTTTCCTCAAGTCGACATTATCAAAAAGGCACATCCCTTAAAATTCGGATTTCATGGTTAGATTCGAAACCGGCTTTCATGGTTGGAAGATTAACATTCTACCCATATATAATATGTGTGTACACGTGAGTGGAATTGTAACACATTCTGTCTGTTCGTCACAAACAATCGGATATACATTTATCTAAAAATATTAAATTTGATTTACAAAGGCAATATAAATTGAAAAGGTCGTAAATTGATACACAGGTTATATTTTATGAAATTAAATATTCAGTCAAATTAAAGTAACAAATCCTAAAGTTGATTTGGGGCCATTTTCAAAATCTATCCTAAATAGTTTGGCCAAATTTCGTATGAGTGCTAGATGATCTACAATAAATCTAGAGGAGCTTGAATTGAGACAATAATAAAAAAAAAACCGTTAAATATACATGCAGAGAGAAAAATATAATTTTAAATCGATATTATATATTAATTACTAATCATTGCTAGCAAGGTTGCCCATAATAATTATACAATTATTTTTTTCTGAATCTGTAGCCGAGAACTCAACTCCGAATAGACATTGCAATTAGTATCCTTCGGAAAGGACATGTGCAGTGTCGACTTTTTAAACGGGTGTGAAGATCAGCGATTCACCTTGATGATCGCAACAGGTGAACACGTAGCGGCTTAGCTGCGCCTGATATGTGGTTAAGCATTTATATGATTCCAGTGAGGAAATAAACAGCGTCTGTCAGACAACAGCAAACAAGAATGTAAGGTCCGCGTTTTGAACGAGAGCCTCTGTGACCATGCACAGACGGACAGACAGACAGATAGACAGATATACACAGAGGCGCGTGCGCGAAAGCACAAACTAGCCGAGGATAATCAGCAAAATAACTGGTTAAATAAAATGCTAAAAGAGAGAGATGTGTTCTCATTAAAATGTACGATGTGTTCTCATTGGTCTGTATATCTTCTTCAGTACAAATCCTCTCAAAACACCGAAAACAAACGTAAACGTGGAATTAGTGTGTAAAAATTCTAATTTCCTTTAAAGTATTAGTAGAATGTTTTTTTTATATACAAATGAATGAAATTTCTTCGCAATTTCCGAAAGAACATCCTAAAATTCCAAATTGGCAAGAATCGGTAAGAATTTTCCTCCATAAACTCAAGTAACGACATTAAAAAGAATCCCACTCTTAAACGATAGTCACCTATCCTATTTAAAATGGCCGCCATATTTTCTCTGCCTTAAATGCAAAATTCAGCTCGGAGTGCAATTTATGACCAGTTATAAAAATCGACACAAATGTAGATTATTGATTTTTCTTTTCGATTAGCCCCTTTTTCATCTATGCTATTTTTCTCTCGATCGTGTTTTATTTGCGTTTCGACGCGGTTTAACATATGTCTCTGGCATGTTTATTGCGTCCCCCAACATGCCTATTACAGAAAAGCTATTACTTTGACATGATCTTCGATTTTGACTATTAAAAAGTGAAAATAAAAGACAGCTTCACTTTCGTAACGAAAATGACCATCGTGGGTATCGCTTATATATAACCAAATATCCGCCTTTCTGGTCAGTCTTGTTTATGGTATCCAGATACTGTAATTTATAGAACAGTTACCTGTTATCGTAATATTCACTGTTGACAAGCATATATTCCCTATTAACTGTGTGTCTCTTAAAGAAAAAACTCTCACCTAAATTATACGGAAAATAAAATTGAATTACTTCAATTTCACTCTACATAAAATGTACAACTATATTTTACTCGATAGTTCAGTCAATAATGAATGAAAATTTATAGTTATTATGTTACTAAAGTTAGTGAGTAAAATTATAAAGAAGAGGAAAAAAGAGTGTTATGATAACGAGCAAAGCAGTGGGGGGACTTGTGAAGTAAAGATAAAGTCAGTAGGTAATGAAAAGTTGAATGATTTCTTACGTCTACCAAATTAAAACAGCGCCAAAGCAATTAACATTTGAGTTTTCATTTTTACGTCTGCCAAATGACTGAAATTTTTATGTATGAGAACGGTGTTCGAATCCAGCTCAAAGCCAGTATTTCGAAACCCTTTGCTTAGTCATCCATGTGTTTAATTGATCTACTATATTACTAGGCTATAGTTATGTATTTCCCATCAGTGTTAAAGATAAGGTATCGTTCCCAGGTAAAAGCAAGAATAGAGAATTCTGATTCATATGAAATGAAAATTCTCTCTTTCCACTTTACGTAACACAATTGTCCAATTATTGTTTTTCCATTTTCATTTATTTACCTTAAGATAAGCCTAATTAATATAAACAAGGATAATATGAATAATTAGTGAAGACAGAACTCGATAATTTAAGTATCTGTCTATATTTCTGAGATGAGGTATTATGTACATTATTTACATTATTCGGACTATTGTCTTCATCTTTGTCGCCATATTTATTGCAACATTTCAGTCGTTGTACGCTCCGGCTTTCTTCAGGTGGCTGAATGTAAATAATGTCAATAATTTAAATCTCAGTAAACTTCTGGTTAAGTCAAATAATGTAACTAAATATGGACTTCTCCCTGAATTTGTGACAAATTTAAATGAAGCGCGTTATAGAAATCAACGTCATTTGGATTTTTTTCCTGATGTCATATGTCCTCGGGTGATCATTGCTAGCCACAGATTCATTTTCTCATTATCTATTGGGAAAGATAGTGGAGTAGTTTTCCGTTGCTTTTTCAAGTATTCTTTCTCTAAGAAGGGATAACAACGAAGGCTATAAAACTAGTTTAACCTGCTATTCCATTTCTAGCAGGTGGAGAGAAAAAGATGGATTCGAGTCTTTTTCAAGTGTAATTTGTATGAAAGTGATTCTGCTACAGACTCGCCCGGAATTTGAACTCGTTCACCGATTTTACTATCCGCCCGATAATTGTAACGCCACCTGCACATCCCCTTGATTTACGACAAATGACAAAAGGAGAAAAAGCTTAGGTAAAGGAAAGGAAAAAAAAATTGTATCATTAAAGATGTTCATGGTAGTGAAGGTTAATGATGCACCAGATGATGATGATTTTAAAGATCGTTTTCCTTATTATGATGATGCTTTTATTTAATATAGTAGAAGCAGTAGTTGTAGTAGTCGTCTCTGTATAATGGTGAAAACGAGGGTTGTCCTTGTAGAAATAGCCAAAAAAAAAAAAAAAAAAAAAAAAGATGAAAGAACCTTCATTTTTGCTCTATTTTTTTTCCTAACGCAACAATGGTTGATCGGTGAAAAGGGTTGATAAGATGTAGATAGGAATGTGTTGTTTTTTTTTCTTTTTTAAAAAAAGCGCGAAGAAGCAAACGCTTAAAATTCATTTGTGTAAAAGATTGAAAGATAAACACAAGAAAGAGTTGAATTTGTCGGCCGTCTTTTCCTTTGCACAAGATTGGGCATGTTTTAATTGAATTCAATCAAAACATAAAACCCAATTACGCCTAATTACATTCATCTTTTAACAATTAAACATGATTGCCTATTCTACTTCAACTCCTCCCTGGCTTTCACTACTCGAGTTCCGTTTTACTTTTGTGTGAAGACAACGTTAACTTTTAATCTATTGATTGAAAGTATAAAGCCGGAAAATGGCGTTAAAAGAAAAAAAAAGAAGCGAATGCAAGAAACTGGCAACAAACAAATGTACCTTTTGAGGTCAAGGACAAGATGCATCCCGATAAAAACCGTTAGTTTTTCTATTTACCTTATGCTTCATGTATTAGGTGCATTGCCACAATTCATTCGTCTTCCTTCACAAACTACAGACTATTCTTTTATCCTTCCATTACGCCATCGATTCATTATATTTATTTGTGACGAAGCCATTTCTGGTACAAGGTACCATGTTTAGAGTACCTTGTTAGAATGAAATTAAATCGTAATGATTTGCACAATGTGTATCCTAAATTATTAATTGCAGATTAATAATTTATATAATGTGTTTCTTAAAATATAACATTTTTTAAGGTTTCGCTTTGTAATTCCTTGTATAAAATCATTCATGGTTCATAGCGGTATTGGCCATCATGGACGCAGTTTTCAAGGATTTTTCTAATAACTGTTCACTGGTGAAGAAATATGTTGCCTCATTGAAAGCCGCGTACAATGGGGAAAATATTTTTTCAGGCAAAAAATATATCAAAATTTCAAACGTGCTAGAAATGAATAAAAAATAATTAAAAAATAATTAAAAATAATTAAAAAATACTTTGGTCGGTTCTCTAAAACTTTGTTTTCATTAAGTTTGGGGCCTTTTTTTATAATGCCATGCTGTTTTTTCGGCAAATTGTTGAATATACCTAGACTTGAGGCAACAGAAATGTGATTCTACAGAAGGATGCTGAGGATAGAATGGACCAAATATGTTAGCAACGACGAAATTTAAGAGTAAATGTAAGCAAAAAGGAAATTTATACTTAACACCAGAACGAAACAATTGAAATTTCTGGTGTAAATAATGAAAAAAGAGGGCTTGGAAAATCTGATACTCACAGGACTGATTGAAGGCAAGATGGATAGAGGAAAACAATGCATAACATACTTAGGGAGTAAATGGATGGCGGGACAAGGTTTCAGTGAAATAGCAAAAAGATAAATTTATCAAGAGCTACGAATGACAAAAAATTATGGAGAGCCATGATCCCCTACGTCTTGAAGAAACACGGCACATAAAGAGATAAATTTATAACATCAGGGTAGACTGGATTCTCTTGCCGTGGTGGTAATGGCGGAAATGAACCAATCTAGATTCAAAACCATTCTAAACAGGCGATCTTTCTCTAGACACAACTACTGCTACAAATGCATTACACGTGGGAAACCCAACGCCCCTGAATGCACATGCTCTTTATGCTAAGTTACATTAGTTTTCATACACTAGCATTTTAATTAAGATATTGGCACCGGAGTTAGCATATTGGTTTCTTTGGTAAGAAACTATTTTCGTTTCATTTAAGTGACTCAGGAATGATGCAACGCGCGTCTTACTGATTCATTTATTGATAGTGTGTGACTGTAGTGTTATCGGCTACAAACCTGACTCTCTTATTCCCATTCTTATATATCAAATGTTCCTCTATGAATCTTCCTCTCATCATCCCAGTCTTTTAGCAAATCAACATTTTCTTCTTAGTTGAAATCTCTGTCGTTTTATAGCGAAAGTAAAGTCTTTTCATTTGAAACAACAACGTTTTAGGCAAGAGAACTCGTGATCCAAAACATTTCCATTTCAACAGCAGATCAAAGGCCCATTTCACGTGTTTATACAATCAGCGTGTTCCATTCCGTCTCAACTTCTTAAGAATAAGAATGCGTCTTGAATGCTCGACTGCTGCTAATTATATTCACTGATTGTAGTTCAAAGAGTGCAGTTCAAAATTAAAAGGTCTTTCATTATTGCACTTTCCTACGACGTTGTTTATTCAGCCGAAAGCATTACAAAGATTAAAAGCGGAATCGGAAATAGCATTGAATAACAAACTTGTGGACGTTTCCATGGCAACTAGTAAAACAAAGAAAGAAAGAAAGATCGCGATTTTCAAAGGAAGTCTTTCTGATTTGATCCACCTTCTCTCTATTCCCCAACTCCAATTGTGTGCAAAACGAAGTTAAGTTATGTGAATATAAAATAAATATCAGCATTAAAAATGCTGTATCAAATCGTAGCACACGTTGTGTGACTCAAATTCGATCAAGTTTTTTTGTTTGTATGACAGGATAGTTTGACAAGAGAGGTTCTGCAATTATTTCCTGGATAACTATTTGATTTTCTTTAAAAGGGACAAGTGATGGAAATAAGGAGTTCGAAATGTCTGTGCCCGTGTACGGATCAAGCGCATGCGTAGTTGGCATGCTATGAATAAATCATGTAGAGAAATAGATATCTACGGAAAATATAGACAAGAAAGATTGAAAAAGTGTGTCGACAAGAAAGTAAGGCGACATTGCAAAATGTCGGATGTTAGAAAAGAATAGGGTAGAGCGAATAAAGGGAAAATAATTCAGAATTAAAAAGAAAGGAAGGAAAATATCTATCTATCTATCTATATATATATATATATATATATATATATATATATATATATATATATATATATATATATATATTAAGACATTTTTGTTTATACATTCCTTTTATAAATCTGTGGGAGGACGAATATTTTCTGTGACAATTTCTCGGACATTCAGGCCGGTAAATGTTATTAATACTGTTTATTATAAACAGAGAATTTACTTAAATATTTGTACCTATAAAAAAGAATGTATAACCATAAAAATGTCTTGAAATAATAGGCGGACTTTCTCCATTTCCATGTGTATGTATATTTCTAAAGAAATATACATACACATACACATACATTCGTTAATTGCTGGCCACTTGTATTCTACGATACCAGTCTATAAGGGCGGCTACATAAGACCTATTGCAGACGCCTGCTCAGGCGCATCTGTGTTTATCCAACACCACAGAGCCTACCTGTGGTTTATACAGCAACTATGCTGAGTAGACCTTGGTTACAGTTTCAGAGAAAAAGCGTGTTTTCTACCGTCCATCAACAATCTGAACAAAGCCAGCACTCTCAAACACTTGATCAGGATGTCTTATGACTTCGTGCTAGCTATATATATATATATATATATATATATATATATATATATATATATATATATATATATATATATGTGTGTGTGTGTGTGTGTGTGCGCGTGTGCGTGTGTGTGTGTGCGTGTGCGTGTGTGCCTGTTTAATTAAAGACAACAGTCAAGGCACTGCGATCAAGGTTTTTATTTAATTTTTCTTGTGTTCGAACAAATGTTTTCTTTTCTAGACATAGTATGGTGTAGAGACTGGCTAAACACACACACCCAAGCATAGCAGACTCCATCCGAAATATCCTAATAGAAAATACAAGCATAATAACTTCATCCAAACGTTAGAAAAAGATTTGAAATAATGGAAGCCTTATAAAAAAGAAAGAAAATGCCAACGCCCAATAATATTAACTATAAACACAGCCACAATGTCCTGACTGTGTTTGGAAAGTAAAACATTCCTATAACTCTAGATACATACACGCAACCTATTCACCCAGCTAAAAGTAATAATAAAATCATCCTTGATAATGGCTAAAAGTATAGCCGAAAGTGCTCGGGATTATAGAACATTTGGACAGTTTCTACACGCTGTGTCCAGAAAAAAATCTTGTTCGAACACAAGAAAAATTAAATAAAAAGCTTAATCGAAGTATCTTGTCAGTCGACTTTAATGAAGCATGCATAAAAGACTGATTGCTGCCTAAATACACAAATATATATATATATATATATATATATATATATATATATATATATATATATATATATATAATGAAATGGATTAATTCCGACAATCATTTTAATATACTTTCTGTTTATATTTTATACATATAGTTTCTTTAAGTAAATGGTCTGTTTTAATAACATTTATTGGCCTGACTGTTGGATAAATTTCGTAGAAAATATATGCTTCTCCGACAGGAATCGAACTTTTAACCCTTAATGGGAACCATCATTTGATCTGATGTGCTGTTAACCATTCATCCACAAACAAACGTCTGGGTAGCAAAATCCGAAATTCTGTTTATCAGCACACACCGCCGACGATTTTTTCTTTTTCTCGATCGATCATATCTACTCATGAATACATACACACACACACACACACACACACACATATATATATATATATATATATATATATATATATATATATATATATATATATATATATATATATAAAATCAAAGTATCCACTGAGGTAAACAACGAATGACGATAGTCTGTTTCCCTCTTGAACGCAATCTTCATAAACTTAAGTTTGTGCCCAAACGTTAAACAGACTTTCGCCACTCAGTGTTGACCTCAGTGGGCACCTTTATATTTACACAGGATATTGATCACATTTCCTCATAAAACCATTACTTTTATTATATATATATATATGTGTATGCGTGTGTGTGTGTGTTCGTAGATACATGTTCATAGTCGAATGATTAAAAACATTCATTTTACACAGCAAATATTTACTTTTCATCATAATCACCTTAATAGTGAATCACGCAATTCGAACATTATACAGTGAAAATTTCAAGTCAAGACTGGTTGCAAACTTATTGATCCACCCTCGTGTGCATTAAGCTTAGCTTGAACCCAGACTAGATAAGAGCAGCACATTTTAGTCTGCTTGGAAAATCGGTATTCTAAATTGTGTTTTTCCCTAGCCTTAACACTATTCACTGGTTATTACATCTCAATCTCAAAGCATTTTAAATATTGAAATAATATGAACCCTTCTTTTTTTTAAGTAGAGAGCTCTATCGAAGCATGAGTAAGAGATTTACGACTAGTATTTATTAAGGTTTGTAGTTAGATGCCGGACTTTGGTTCACACTTCAACCTTGGTATATATATCTGATATTCGATTGATATCAAATGAGATATGCTGCGAGAATTGGACATAGACTGCATCTACTTGCACTTAATATTCTCGTAAAAGCACCTGGTCGTGTCTTGTAATGACGCTGTGACCATGAATTTTAAATGTAAGCATAGACTCTTTACCGTTTCCCAAATTAGGGTAATGAGAAGCTTGCGTTTTTCTATTCAATGCAAGAACTCCAAAAATATCAGTGAAAATGGGAAGGTCATGGGAATGTCCTCTACGACTGATTAGTCTTATTTGATCTTTGCTTTTTGGGTTTCTGTTCTTCGATTCACAGGAAAAGTGACTTCGTCGTGTCGTCGGCTAATCAAGAGTTGACCGCAAGCGATTCATTTATTTCTGTCACAATGATTCGTTAAATCTCTTCAGCTGAACGATCAGGCTTCAGTTTGTTCACTGATTGTAGATTGTCACATCAGAAGACTTTTGATCAATTTTTACCAAATATATCGCTAATCTATAGCATCAGTGCCTTTAATTTAGATTGTGAATTTGAAAAGTGAAAATGTTAGAAAACGAAACGGATTTCCTTCATTTGATGTTCTTTGATTTCAGTGAGAGAAAAACGTATAACCAACAGTAAATTGGATAGGTGCCGTTTATGGAGATATGACCATAGCTAAAAGTATTGGTTCACTATAATCAGAAGTCGAAAAATTGATTTGGAAGTCTGAGAATGTTCCAGAAGTCGTGTAGTCGTTAATTACGATCCAATGGAAACATTGATTAAAATAATCCAGGTCACACGAAACGGGGCATCGCAGAACTAATCCACACATTTCATATGAGCATTGTAAAGATTTTAAAAAATGTATAGATAAATCACTACGGTGTTTGGGTTCCCAACGATTTGGCAAAAACATTAATGGACTACATATCTATCTACGATTCAAAAATACCTATTTTTGAAAAAAAAAAAGATATAAACGATGAAAAATGTATTGTTTACAACAATGTGTATCAAAAATGGCATAAACGAAATGAGCCACTATTAACAACGCCAAAAGCTGGTATGTAGGCGAACAAAGTTATGCTGTATGTCTGAGGAGATAGCTGGTCGAATCCAGAGAGGTACTGTTGCTAATTGGGCCGATTAAAGGCAGCAATCGATGAAAAAAAACACCCGGGACTGGTCAAATCTAAAAGACGTTGTCTTGCATCAGAAAAAAAAAAGCCATACCCCGCTTCTGTTCGCGGACCCAGCAGAAAGTTAAAAAGCTTGACTTAGATGTCGAAATTTCTGCTCATGCTATTATTGTTTTGGTATCACGCAAATCTTCCAAATTAGTAAGATGTTCATTCAATATACGAATCTCTCTTTCCACCATATCCCAAAGGTGTTGTATGGAACCGAGATCAGGTGCTGTGTCCAATTATCCAACCTGCCACTATTTCTGATTTGTGGCACGGTGCGTTGTTCTTCTGGAACGAGCCACCAGTGGATATGTGCACCGCTGTAACCCATTGAGTTACGGGATCAGAGCTACAATACCTAAGTAGACATCAGCATTTAAATGATTTTCTTTGGTATCAAGGTATAGAACGTATACCAAGAGAAAATTTTCATATACCATTATACCACTACCACCAGCATAAACCGAGGCACGGTGGAGTAATGGTTAGCGGCTTGGATTGAGGAATCCGAGAGCCGAGTTCGAATTCCAGTCGTATCCATTACATTCACTTACGTGAAGCTAATACCTTTGGGAAAGGTGTGAATCCTCTTCTTCTCCCTCCAGCTATGGGTAAATAGCGGGACAGACTGGGTTCTATAGCCTTGGATGGCAACTGGTCTAGGAGAAGGACAACTCTGAATTCAAACCTGGAGTGGAGACCCTAAGGCAGATGGACGGCACTTTGTGCTACCTTCCAGCAACTCCTGCAGCCGCGCTGGTACCAAACTGTATTGGTATATCCTCTCCTTTGGACTCTGCTAGCAAGGCCGAGAGGGGGAACTAGACGTCTGGGCAGCCCTAGTTCTCCATATATCCCATCCTATTTCTCCATATATCCCGCCCGCTACTCCATCGTCTATCGAGACAGACGGATGCCGACGACGACCAGCTTGAACCATTGGTACAAAGACGTATGGTTACATATTTATGTCAAATTCTTTACCTACTATACGAACGTCGAAACAGAAATTGAGATTCATCAGACTAGGCAACGTTTTTCCAATCTTCTATTGTTGAAACTTTGCCGTGCTTAGCCTCCGTTTCTTGTTCTTATCTAACAGGAGCGGCCCTTAATGAGGCGAGGGGAGCATTTGCTGTTGTAGCCCACTCTGATTCAAAGTGTTGTACGTTCAGGTATTCTCTTTTGCTAATCTGCATTGTAAAGAGTCATTATTTGTACTACACTTGTCCTATCTACTTGAATCTACCTGACCATTATCGTTAGAACTCTTTCATAGGATTTATGTCGGCAGAATTACCGCTCATTGATTTTTTTTCTTCTTACCATTCTCTCTGGACACTATCACTGAAAAGAAATTCAGCAAGCCGCCATGATAATGTCTGAATGCTAATATCCATTAAATTACCGACACATTACTGGCTGGTTTGAAATTTGGCTAAACGAGGATTTTTTCAGATACACCGAATTAAGTGGAAACTGCCCTAATACTAACACCGACTCTGTCGTCCTTACGGAACTCTCTTAATAGGAAAAACATCATTTGTCTGGAAACCAGTTAAAAACCACTTAGACTAGTTCATCACCTAAAAAGGTGCCAAGTTCTGGTCAGAAGGAATCATAGTGCTGTCTCAAAGATGGCCAAAGGTAGTGGAATAAAATAATAGTAATCGAATAAAATGGCACATATGTAGTTTAACAAGTCTATAAACCAATATCTCGATATTCATTATATATATATATATATATATATATATATATATATATATATATATATATATATATTGTTTTTATATGTGTATATGATGATCGTAATTCACTGATATAGGACAAAGGCCCAGTAATGAAGAGTCTATTAATATGCAACTCCTTAACCACGCCCCAAAATGGAAGGCAGCCAAGCAGATTTACTACAGATATCAATATCGCTGACATCCATGAGTGATAAATAAGAAATAAATTGTAATAGTCTTCTTTTGTGGCATCTACATCGTCCACATTGTGTTTATAATAAAGACGCGTGTCAAGAAGCGTTTAATATAAGGCCGCTAATTTTACACAGCGGACAACAAGAGTTGATGTCGATAGACGCGAGTTATCCAGCGTTAAACTGATATTATGTGTGGTGTTTGTCGGTAGTTAGGCGTATTTCAAAGAGAAACTGGCGTACTACGTTGGCAGGTCAATATTTTATGGCGTTAGATGGTCAGTTCTTTCTTGCTTTCTTAGTTCTCATCACTTATTCTATCAATATGTTTTCTCTTCAGCTTCCAACATGGACAATTATTCTTATTGAAGGAGTCAATGTTTGTTTCTTTTTGTTTTTTGTTTTTTTGATTTTCTCTGTTTCTGAATTTATTCTCTCCTATCAGTTCTCCATTTTATCGACTTTTGATATTCTTTCATTTCTTTTTCCCCTTTGCCATCTTGTTCGGGGTTTCTGTCCCTTTTCTTCCGAATTCTCTATTTATTTATATTCCCATTCTCTCTTTCTCCCTCTCTCTCTCTCTCCCCTTGACACACACACATACACACAGTCACTTATACACACACACACAGGCGCAATGTGCGCGCGCATGTACACAAGCACATACTTCCTGCTCTCCACTTCCTGCCTCAAAATTCTTCTCTTTCCCCACTTCCACTCCCTTATCACGCATCTTTTGATCTCCTTCCTCTTTCATCTCTTTAATCTTTAGATACTCTTTCTGCTTTATTTTCTGTCTCTTCTCTCCACCACTCTGATTCTCTCTCACACATTTTCTTCCACTTAAGCTTCATTCCTCTTCTCTCTATCTCCCACTCTCGCCTTTTCCCCTCTCTCTACCCTCTTTCTCATCTTTTCATACTCTTCCTTTCTCATACTTTTCTGTTACAGACACTCAACTGTCTTTCTCTTCCTTTCTCATTCATCCTTTTCCTGCTGCCTTTTTCATCTTTTGATAGCCTTTAGTCTTATTCTTCTCCTTCTCTCTTTCATCTTTTCTCCTTTTTTTATCTTATTCCACTTTTTCTTCTCTCTCTCTCTCTCTTTCTCTCTCTCTCTCTCTCTCTCTCTATATATATATATATATATATATATATATATATATATATATATATATTTGTCAAGCCTCCTTCGTTTACATATTTTTTCAAATTATTCATTCTTTTTTCTTTCTCATTTTTCTGTTTGCTTTTTCAAATGATCTTTTTCTTCTCCACACTACCAACCCATTTCCTTTTCTCCTCCATTCTCTCTTACATTTCTTCCCGCCGAATCGAATTATTTGCTCTATAGGGAAACATCTTTAAATAACCTTCCATCTTGGAACAATTTGATGTCGAGTTCTTTCTGGCATTCTACATGATGAAGAACTTTAAGAAATTCAAAAAATAAAAAAGGAAAAACAAACATATCTCCTGGTGGGAGCTAGTCTACAGTGATGGTTAGCATGCTTGTTTTACCATTTAATTCGATTCCCATTGAGTGTCCACTATTGTGGACATGTACTAGATTAAACCAAACTTAGAGATTTCCTAAAGATACATATTTAACGAGGTTTACTCGCAGACCATTCGTTTCGTATCGTGAGTTCGACCGCCATATTGCCTTATACCAAAACTAAGAGAAGCTTAATTATAATTGCATTTACTTTCTCTTCATTTGAGTTTCCCAACATTAGAAATTGAGGATTCTATAAATGTACAAAACTTTATTCAGCTTCTTCATTTCTTTCCATGCTTCGATGTCGTAAGATGAATAGATTTACTATCGCTTTACTCTTATTTTTACTGTGTTTCTTTTTTAGATTTTTGACTGTTCTTCTATTCTGTAATCTTTTTATATTCACTTTTGTCTATTCTTTGCATCACTTTGACTTTTATGTCCCCTAATTTCGCTCTTTCTCTCTTTTATAATCCATTCCTCTCTCTGTCACTCAAACACACAGAGTCACTCACTAACTCTCTCTCTCTCTTCCTAAAACACAGTTTTCACTCTTTCTCTTTGTTCATCTTTCTTGTTTTTCCAATTCAGTTTTTCTTTCTTTTTCTAATTCATTTTCTTCCGTTCTTTCTTTCTATCTTTCTTTCTTTCCTTCTTCATTTCTTTCAGTCTTCCTTCCTTTCATTTTTCCTTTCTTTCTTCCTTTCTTCTTTTATTCCTTTCTCAATTTCCGTCTTTCTCCCTTTCTGTCTTTCTTTCTTTCTTTCTTTCCTTCTTCATTACTTTTTTACTTTTTTCTTTTATTCCTATCTTTCTTTTTTCTTTATCCCTTTCTGTCTGTCTTTCTTTTTTCTTTCTTTCTTTCTTTCTTTCTTTTATCTTTCTTTCTTTTTTCCTTAATTTCTTTCATTTTTCCTTTCTTTCTTCCTTTCTTCTTTTCTTTCTTTCTCCCTTTCTGTATTTCTCCTTTTCTTTCTTTCTCCCTTTCTGTCTTTCTCCTTTCTTTCTTCCTTTTTTCCTTCCTTTTTTCCTTCCTTCTTCATTTCTTTCTTTCATTCTTCTTTTTTCTTTCCTTCTTCCTTTCTTTCTTTCATTCTTCCTTTCTTTTTTACATTCTTCTTTTATTCCTATCTTTCTTTTTTCTTTATCCCTTTCTTTCTTTCTTTCTTTCTTTCTTTCTTTCTTTCTTTCTTATCAGTTTCATTGCACTCACTTTCTTTATTCCTTCTATTTCGTTTCCATTTATTCTTCAATCTTATATTTCTTTTATCTTTTTCTACTTTCAGTCTTTCTAATATTTCTGGGGTGGTAGTACCTGTCAGGGTCCCAGCTATGGACAATCAGTGGACCCCTAAACAAAAACAAATCTCTATAAAAGTATAAAAATACATTTTTATACTTGAAATACCAGCAATACATTTATTAGAATAAAAATTACCAAAAATAGATATTTATATTAAAAGTTGCCATCAATATATTTTCTCTGCAGTTGAAGGCTTATAAGTGCCTTTAAAATAGGTGTCCATTTTGGCATTAGATAATCCATAGATGTTGATATGCAACTAAATAGAAACAACCAACAAAACAATCTTTCGTACTTCTCTATTCTTCTTATTTAAGTTCTGCAATAATTATTCTCTTCTTCTTCTCATTCTTCTTTCTTCTTCTTCTTCTTCTTCTTCTTCTTCTTCTTCTTCTTCTTCTCATTCTTCTTTTTCTTCTTTCTCCTTCTTTTTATTCTTCTGCTTCTAATTATTTTCTTCTTCTTTTTCTGCTTCTCATTCTTCTTTTTCTTTCTTCTTCTATTTCACATTCTTCATCTTTCTTCTTCCTCTGCTTCTTTTTCTTCTTCCGCTCCTCATTCTTCTTCTTCTCTCGCTTCTCATTCTTCTTCTTCTTCTTCTCCTTCTTCTTCTTCTTCCGCTTCTCATTCTTCTTCTTTTTCTTCTTTCTCCTTCTTTTTATTCTTCTGCTTCTAATTCTTTTATTCTTCTTCTTCCTTCTTCTGTTTCCCATTCTTCTTCTTTCTTCTTCTTCTGCTTCTTTTTCTTCTTCCGCTCCTCATTCTTCTTCTTCTCTCGCTTCTCATTCTTCTTCTTCTGCTTCTTCTTCTTCTGCTTCTCATTCTTCTTCTTTTTCTTCTTTATTCTTCTGCTTCTAATTCTTTTCTTCTTCTTTTTCTTCTTTTTCTTCTTCTTCTTCTTCTTCTTCTTCTTCTTCTGCTTCTCATTCATCTTTTTCTTTCTTCTTCTATTTCCCATTCTTCATCTTTCTTCATCTTCTGCTTCTTTTCTTCTTCCGCTCCTCATTCTTCTTCTTCTCTCGCTTCTCATTCTTCTTCTTTCTTCTTCTTCTTCTTCTGCTTCTCATTCTTTTTTCTTCTTCTTCTGTTTCCCATTCTTCTTCTTCTTCTTCTTCTTCTTCTTCTTTCTTCTGCTTCTCATTCTTCTTCTTTTTCTTCTTTCTCCTTCTTTTTATTCTTCTGCTTCTAATTCTTTTCTTCTTTCTTCTTCTGCTTCTTTTTCTTCTTCCGCTCCTCATTCTTCTTCTTCTCTCGCTTCTCATTGTTCTTCCTCTTTCTTCTTCTTCTGTTTCCCATTCTTCTTCTTCTTCTTCTTCTTCTTCTTCTTCTTCTTCTTCTGCTTCTCATTCTTCTTTCTCCTTCTTTTTATTCTTCTGCTTCTAATTCTTTTCTTCTTTCTTCTTCTTCTGCTCCTCATTCTTCTTCTTCTTCTTCTTCTTCTTCTTCTTCTTCTTCTGCTTCTCATTCTTCTTTCTCCTTCTTTTTATTCTTCTTCTTCTTCTTCTCCTTCTTCTTCTTCTTCTTCTCTCGCTTCTCATTCTTCTTCTTTTTTCTTCTTTTTCTTCCAATTCTTCTTCTACTTCTTCGGCTTCTTCTTTATCTTCTGCTCCTCATTTTTCTTCTTTTTCTTCTTCGACTTTATTCCAATTTCTTTATTCTTTTCCTTTGTATTTTCTCTTTCATTCTGTTTATCTTCTTAATTCACCTCTTTTCGCTTACGTATATCAGGTTTTACCCATATATGTATACAAGTAAATCTACCGACTACTCATCGGGGGCCAACACAAATCGTTCCTTATGCCCTCTCTCTTGCCGTATTTTCTTAACTGTCGAAGCGCAACATTTTTGCTGCAGCACATCGATAGAAAATATCCATGAAAATCACATAAAACGGATAATCTGGGCCGAGTGACTGTCGATTATGTGCTAATCAATAATTCTTAACGTAGCTGATACGGCACCGACCGATTTTGATCAGATCAGGATTTCTCTTTTCTTAGACATTTTCTCTTTTCGAGGAACATGTCGTATCTCCAGTCTTACGAACAAATATTGTTCTAACATTTTTTCAGTCTTCTGCCGAGTTCATTCCATGTTAATTGTGGGGGTGCCTACAAACTTATATATAATGTGCGCCTGTCTGTCTGTATTAAATACCTCCTTTAAATATTAGGTTGGTGCAAAAATAATGACGTAATAATGTCGTTTTCTGACGTTAAAAAATACGTCAAAAAACGACATTATTACGTCATTGTTTTTGCACCAACCTAATATTTGTATAATCATATAAAATTGCATTAAGGATTTAATTGAAGGTTTGAGAATGCATTTTTTAAATATTCATATATCTGTGGGGCTACAGAACCACGAGTAGAAATGAATATCTTTTACACAATGGGATGCTAAAAAAAATATTAGTCAACTTATATTGTCTATGTATATCATTTAGGAGATGGGCGTAATTGAAATAGACCTCCTATTTTTATTTTAAACAGTCTTACGTCTAAAGGTCAACGAATTAGAGAAATATGCTCTCCAGCACGAATCGAACCAAATACGATTATCCCCTATAATATTGTTGGCAGTAATAATATCGAATTAAGAATAAATGCATTAAATCTTTATATATATATATATATATATATATATATATATATATATATATATATATATATATATACATATATATATATATGTATATCCGTCCTGGGTATGACGGTAAACTACATCCAACAGCAAGGCCCATGATCAGGAGGTTTTGAGGAGCGTCGAAGCACCTCTAAATTGCTGATGTTCCCAGGTTCACCCTGATCCGGGGTGGTAGCACCTGTTAGGGTCCTAGCTATGGGCAAATAGTTGACACCCAAACTGGGGTCAAAACACTATGAAAGTGCAAAAATGGGTTTTACTACATACCAGAAATACTTTGTAAAAAAAATTACCAGCAATACATTTTTAGAAAAAAAAAATTAGCAACTATATTTTATCTTGAAAGAAAATATTACCAACAAAAAAAATTTCGGCATTAAATAACCCACTGAGGTGGATATGCCGTAAAACCACCCAAAACATATATATATATATATATATATATATATATATATATATATATATATATATATATATATATATATATATATATATATATATACACATAATATTGTAGGGGTACACGTTTTCGAGTAGACATCTTTGTTTTGGTCGGGGTTTACATCTAAATTATTGTCTATGGGGTTGTGGACCGAGACATGTTACTGAAAAGATTGTGCCATCCGATATAAATCGTACTTATTTTCCTTTCTTTTCTTTTTTTTTTTTTGCACCTGATCAACACCCACTACCTTAACCAATTGTTTACTTACACAAAGCTTAAACTTGTTTTCTCTGATGGGAAATACAGGGCCGAATCCTATCGACAGACACATTTTCTTTTGTAAGACTTTCTGATATCGCAGCCGATTGACAGTGAAATACTTGGACTTAACAAATATAATATTTAGCGTAATAAGAAGATAATATATACAGAAGAGTGTGCATTTTATGCGCGTAGTCTCTCATCCAAAATCATTTGAATCAGAATTTTTTAGGCATCTTGTGATTTCAGAATGATTTTAACGGTTAATATATATATATATATATATATATATATATATATATATATATATATATATATATATATATATATATGATAGAGAGAGAGAGTCTGGGAAACACACACACACACGTATATTTTTTTAGTGAAATTGCAGTAGATTTCAACAGCGAAATTAAATAAGAGCATTTTTTTTTTTACTGATGGGGAAATCTGATCTAGGGCAGAAGTTGTACCCATTGAATCTGGGTCATCAGAGAACAATGGAAATAGTCGAATAAAAATTGAAATAGAGCTGAGAAATCTAGAAGGAACTTTGGAATTCACATGATTTTGGTAGAAGCAGCCAGAACCCCGTGATAATAGTGTGGGAAGTAGTAGGGCCGAGGGTCAGTTATAATCAGCCGCATTTATCTATATAAATGCGTAGTTATGCTGAAAAAGCCAGACGGGAGAAAATTCTTGAAGAGAGAAGAGAAAATTGGCCCGGGTGATCATTAGGCGGATGAACGCCACTATAACTTTAAACCTTGCACAGAAATCTTTATCCCTGCATCGCAAGAGTCATATATCGTTCTGAGACGATTTAACAAGATAGTCACATACTAGAATCCAGTGTATGAGGTTTTTTTAAAACTTTTTTCTTCTTTTCTGCTATATAAAAGACATTAACAATTCAACCATTGAATCGATGTTTGTCCGTCTTTCTGCAGATATTATTATTATTATTAGCGCAGACACCCTAGTCGACCGTCAATGAATGGACATCGCTTCTGCTTTCTGGATCAAACAAATCACAACGTGGGCAGGAAGCAGGATTAAACCAGCGAACCGGTCGAATAATCTACAGATGCTCAGGGGACCTATGGCCACTCCCTTAAGTTTGGTTAGGACTGAGTAGACACCTCAACTCCGCCGGAGGTTGAGGGACCGGGCCGATAGTGTTAGATATAATATAAAAGATTCCAATGTAATAAATTATAATCATGGAATATTAGTGTTTGAGCCTTTTATATTATATTCTTACTCTGTGCTGGACATTGAGTTCTACCTGGATTCTATCCTCTTGGAAATTTATATATATATATATATATATATATATATATATATATATATATATATATATATATATACATTGACCACTAATATTATCTCTCTCTCTCTCTCTCTCTCTCTCTCTCTCTATATATATATATATATATATATATATATATATATATATATATATATGTATGTATATATATATATAGTCTCCCTTGAAAGCAAAGTCCAATAGAAGGATAGAAGGAAACTATTCTGTTTTAACGCATGTGAAAGTGATAATAAAAGTGTAAGGCAGAGAATCACCTAAAAAGAAAAACAAATCTCAATTCTTTAAAAGCATATTTTACATTATTCCTAAAAGTTACTCTCCGTATTTTAAATTAATTTCACCCTAGATTGCTTTTCTGAATTGTGGAATCTGGTTTTCAAGTTAATTTCTTTAAAACATAAATTAAATTCAAACTGAAACAATAAATAAAATCGAAACGACCATAGATGTCACTCAGGCAAATCTTTTCATTATCATCGCTAGATTTGTGTGCGTCATCGTTAGAGTGTGACACTGGACACTTCAGTTGATTGAATGCGTTAATGAATGCCTAAAAATGGACGCCGACTGTCAGATCTGGTTTCCAGATCACCAGCTTCGGGAAACAGAATTTGATTCCTTGGATATCGAATCAGCGGTCGCTTAGGCCTGTCAGGAATAGATGAGACGTACAGAAAAAATTACAGCTTACATTACACCTCTAGGCATTAATTAATAACACATATTTGGATTTAAATAAGAGCATACGTGTCATTATCTCGCTGTGTTCTAAGCTGACATAGTAAAAAAAATTGCTAACTAATAACGTTCAATTGCTTTTACCGAAATAACGGCGGCTATGCAACATAGCATGAAATCTAGCATGTGCTCGGATCGTGGAGACAGCCAGGAGCATCGCCAGGACTGTCAATAACTGTTTTGTATTTATTGGATATAGACGTAGGGGATTTTTTGGTGGTTCTGAAACGTGTCTGATATATTTTCAATGGTGTTTAAATCTAGCGAACATGTTGACTAACAACTAATAAGATGAATGTTCCTGTACGTCGTTTCTTATCTTTTTTAAGCATTTCACTCCAAGCAAGGCAGGAGTGCGACAAGCACGCAAGGGGTTACGGAGAGTGAGAGCAAGAGTAAAGAAGGGTATTTGAGGAAAGGATAAAGAGAAAGACGAGGGTCAAGATCAAGCAATCAGGAGATGTCGATTGACATTACATTTAAATATTTGAAGATTATAGCTATCAGGGAAGCAAGTAAGGGTAAGGAGTTCGACTGTCGTTAAGTGCGAGATAAGAAGTAGCGGAGTAGAAGAGATGGTTACATTTAACCGTTTCGACAGAGAATGGGTGGGACCGAAAATCCAACCTAGTAGCGCGCTTAAATTCTTGCAATTTGGGAACCAGTGAAAGTAGCTCGTCAGAGCAATTGCCATGAAAATATTTGTAGAAAAGACAGGGGAAAGCCACAGCACGTCGGTGAGAGAGTGTCTGTAGACGAGATGCCAGATCAGGACCTATCACATTGCATATCCGTCTCTGAATTTTGTTGAGGACCTCGAAATGAACAGCGGGTTTGCAAATCCTCACTAACCTGAAGGCTGGGAAACATAAAAACGGTACAAAATGTCTACAAAGATTAAATGATGTCACGTCTGTCAAGGCCGATGCCAATTTCTGTTATTGGTTATGGCAAAGGGCAAGAGAACACAGCCCAAATCATTACAGTGCCAGCATCAACACTCTGGTGATCAACTGTTTAGGTACGCAAAATTATCACTTGGAATTGTTTTTGCCGTTTCTCTCTCCTGTTGTTCTACAATTTTATTGAAAGCATGCCTCGCAAGCCCACTATTTGGTGAGGGCGGAGGGTTGGCCGTTGATTCCCAAAAAATTTAAATAAAAAAAAAAAAAAATTAAAAAAATTAAAAAAAATAAAGAATTGAAAAATTAGAAAAATGTAAATGAGTTTTCGGTAGAGCGAAATTATATTCACACAGGGCACAGCTCGTAAATCATGTCTTCTCAGTATGTCTTCTCATCGACTGTTGAATGACAAAAACCTAAAACAATGGCCAACACATGAATAAAGAGCGTCGTCTTTTTAAGGTCAAGAGAATAGTTTAATCAAACACAATTAGATCCTGTCCGAAAACTATGAATGTCTCAGCTACAGTTACAGAATACACTTTAACATATTCCGGCACACATATGCCCCTAGGAATCATCAAGTTTTATAAGATGTGATGGTCATATCATCCAGTTTACTGGTTTCTTAAGCGGCAATTCATTTAAAAGAACATTTCTTTCTTTCTTTCTTTTTCTATGAACTCTGACCCTTTTGTGTTTTCCCCCCACATATTTTGATCATTTTTTTTCATTCAAAGCCACAATAATTCATATATATATATATATATATATATATATATATATATATATATATATATATATATATATATATATATATATATATATATATGTATATATGAATTTACGCTGTATGGATAGTGGGAGTTGAAATTGAAATTCATAAATATATTTCCCTCGGAAAGTTCTCCACTGCCTTAACCGGAATTGAACTCAGACACTTTCGGTCCTGTCACTGAAACTAACCAACGCCTTTATCCCTTGAGGACACCTGTATATGAATTTCTGGGTATTATAAACCTAATGTCTTCAGCAACCATTTTTAACAGTGTTCATATTGCAATTTTTTTTTTTGCTCTTATAATAAACATGTTTTTACCAGAGCTCATATTGCAATTTTGTTTTTTTGCTCTTATAATAAACATGTTTTTACCAGAGCTCATATTGCAATTTTGTTTTTTTGCTCTTATAATAAACATGTTTTTACCAGAACTCATATTGCAATTTTTTTTGCAACTATGTATTTTCTCTAATAACCCCTTCACATAAGGCAGGCAGACTGTTTTCTGAGTGTTGTTGTCCTCCTCTTTTACCCGCCTATCCCAGTTTTTTTGTGGGGCTGCTGCCATGTAACCAGGGTAGTTGTAGGGTACTACTTACACTGACCAATTCTTTATTTAATGTCTCTGTTTCGCCACTCTATGACTTTTGCTAGGTGTTGTAAGCAGCATAACAGAATATGATAGTATAATAATAGCATAATGTAACAGAGCATGGGTTCAAGATATATCCGTGTACCGTAAACCGACATTCACCGGACTGTACCACAATTTCAACTCCCACTATCCATACAGTGTAAAGAAAGGGATCGTCCGCAGCGGAAAATACAAAGGTCCATATAACATCAGAACAAGCTTCAAAAGCTTGGCGACAATATCTCTCCCGGGTAAGACCCCCCATAGAGGGGAACATGACTAAAGGTAAGACTCAAGAACACCAGAAAGCTGTAACACGAGGGAAAGTGGAAAAATCAGGCGTGGCTGACCATATATGGAGAGAGAAGGAAGATCACCGCCCTCTGTGGGATCAGGTTAAGATCATAGACAAGGAACACCTTTGGAAAATTCGTAAACTTAAGGAATCAGCACATTTGCTAGGCCACAAAAATATCCTGAGCCGACTAAGCATAGAAATGAATACAATATGGGAACCAGTAATAAGGATGGCCAGAGAAAAGCGATAATAACAAAAAAAAAGTTACAATGATGTAGCACTGGTAAAAAGTCGACAAGAAGTCTGAAAAAACAAAAACTCTGATTTCAAAACGGGTTGGATATACCACTTTTATACTGGGACGGGTTATTGTGTTACTTGATAGATTCATATATAACACTATATAATTGGGCGAGTGTGTAGATGGTTATGGATCTGTATATATTGTATATATATATATATATATATATATATATATATATGTATCGATATAGATATACTCATGTATATTGCTTATATTTTGTATTGATGTTAACCATGTGCATTATGTATTTATTATCTGTTTGCGCTTTTAGAAATCTGTTATTTCCACTGTGATGGTCATTAATGGAATATATATATATATTAAAAATGTCTGTGAGAGAGCGACTGCAGAAGAGATGCCAGATCAGGGCCAATTACATTGCATATCCGTCTTTGGATTTTATCAAGAACCCCGAGACAAACATAAGGGGCTCCAGACCATATATGGCAGCAATACCTTGAGCGAATGATTGATTTGTAGATTTGAACGATCGACTCCGGCCAGAAAAATTTCCTGGCGCGGCACAGGGAGGTAACTTTCCTTGCGGCGGACGAAGCAATTGACTCAATGTATTTGTTCCATATCAGGTCAGCAGTCAATGTGAGACCGAGCAGTCGCAAAGAGGTGCTCTCGAGAAGTTGAGCGTCAGACATTCTATATACTTTATAATATAATATGACTATTTTTTTTCTTTATATAAATAGATATTTTTATATATATTTTCTTTTGTATATCTTAATGTTTTTATTAATTATTTATGGAGAATCTCATGGAAAATTATATATTAGAAAACACACACAGACACACATATGCACACACATACATAGACACACACACACACACACACACTTATATATATGTGTGAAAAGTGTATAAATATATATATATATATATATATGTGTGTATAATTATTTATATATTATATGCGCGGTACTTATTAGAAAGCGCTTAATATCAGAGATAGAGCTAACATATATGGTTGGATAGATGTTTTATATATATATATATATATATATATATATATATATATATAATTTTGTTTTTAATAGATCTTTTTTTACGTTTAAATTGAAATCTTTAGGTAGGTTCTGAATAGTTTTTTAATATTTTTTGAATGTTCTTACCGAACCACTGTTTTTAATATAAATTATAAGTTGTTTTTTGGGGGTTTTTTTAAAGTTGAATACATATCTGACAGAATCTTAACCAAAGAAGGACAGTATTTCGATTTTACACAAAAGATCTTTTTTCAATTCTGATTTACCCTTTATTTTCCTTAAATTTATGTATTCTCAATTGTCATTTCGTTTAACGATTTATGTCCACAATCCGGATGTCAGTTAATACAACTGAGACGACACACTATTTCCTTTCCCTCCTTCCTACACGATAATAAATTTACATCTTTCTTTCTCCCACTCTCTGAATATGAAAGCACTATTCTTAATTTTTAATCCTGGGGTGGATTTTTCCATTTACATTTGGTTTACAGGTCTGAATACTTGGAGCCGTTTTTTCTCGACTTCAATGAAATAAATATCACCTATGATTTTTTGAAGTGTTTGTTTGTCATTATACACACACACACACACACACACACATATATATATATATATATATATATATATATATATATATATATATAACGATAGAATGTCATGAGTTTGGTTTTCGATGTACTGAATGTAACCAGCCAGTTTTCCCTCTACAGAGCTGTTAGAGTTAGCTCAGAGGAGAGAACAGCTGCCAATCTTTATTCATCTAGAGCTTTGGGGGTGCCTCCATGTACCGTTGTACCATCAGCCAAGTTAGGAAATAAATATGAATGAACCTTTTCACTAACATTCCTTTGATACAATTAAATACCAATGTTGACATATTCGGAGGCTTTCTTAAAAAATGGGTTTCATTCTAAACAGAATCACTGAATTGTCTTTACACAACCCTTAGTTCATTCACATATTGAAATTATGTTTGTAATGTTTAAATTTCCGCGTATAAGATGAGTATGTCTTCAAAGATTTTCCTATGATCTAGAAAACATCTTGCAATGTTTGCTTGTCTATTAGCAGGACTGGGCAGCGTGACTAGAAAATAAATGTACTATCCGTTTGAAATCATTATTTACCGATTGAAATTATCTTTACGCTGAAATTCAAGTTGCTTGTTTAAGAATCAGGAACATCTTATTCAGAGTGTCACTATTTACTGCATCACCGCTCCTCTATAAAATGCAATATCTATTTGGAGAACACCGATAAAAAAATAAGATCTGGAGAAAGAGAAGAAGAAAACCGCTTCAATAGCAATGAGGTTCTTTTTTGAACTCTAAAAGTTTCTTTTGCACTCTCTCCAATAAAGTTTTATAAAACAAGATATAAATCAGATAAAAAGGACAGCAATAAAGAAAAGAGTTATTTGCCCTTATCTTTTCTCAGTGGCCGGCAATCCATCATGGCGAAAGCAACTATTACATTATTAGCGCTTCGATGCACGCCGTTGCCAGCTTTGAAGAACTCTTCGTGAAGGCACGTGTCACGTTATGAACGGCGAAAAGAAAAACAAAAACTACATTTGCGTCTGTATAGATCTGTCTGTGCTCCTCTCTCTCTCTCTCTCTCTCTCTCTCTCTCTCTCTCTCTCTCTCTGTGTGTGTGTGTGTGTGTGTGTAAATATTTACGAAGTTCATTTTAGTCAAACAAAATCTTTGGACTCCTAGAAATCACTCCACTATCGATAGCCTGGAAGATTGGCTTCATACCTCTACTGTAGGCAACCTAAATGGAGTTTTGTGTAAATATTTACTAAACTTATCTTAATTTGACACACGAGGCTATAGCTGTAAAGCATTCAGTCCTGATCTAGCGCACATTACCAGTCACAACCTCTCTAACAACTTATTTATTCACTCTTCCCCTCTCTCTCTCTTCCTCTCCCCCTCTCTTTCTCTTCCCCACTCAGAGAGGATTTCTCTGTCGTTCTCTTTCTCTCTTTCTTTTTCTATTTCTTCCCACTCTATTTCGCTATCGCTTTCATTCTCTCTCTCTCTCTCACTGATGAATATGTCTCTCTATAGCATCCTATCTTTTCTTGCGACAAGACCCTGCCAGTAACTTTTCATCTCACCAGATCAATGGCTGCACTCTAAAAGAGGCTCTTTGCTTCGATCGTTTGTTGGGAAACAACTTCACTTCAAACAACGAGGAACTTGCCATTACTAAAGATGCTCAAAAAATAGTCAGTTCTTTCTACCCGCTCCCCGACCTCCACTAAAACGCCTGCTGCCATGTTCTATCGTAACAAGTGTCAGGTTAGACCGAATACGGAATATTCCCGCGACATTTCGGCTGGAGTACCCAACCGTCTCTTTCCAGCTCCGATCAAGTCTAAAAGTGTCTTTGCGGACTTGTAGGGGATTAATTATTTTCAACCCCACAACCACTTTCCAACAGATACAACATCGCAAGCTTCTCCTTACTATATTACTATTTTCCTGGGAAATGTTTTCACTGGGTACATTTCTTAGTCACATCAGTTCACAGCTAAGATCCGCTACACCCACATGTACACAGGAGAGAACTATGCTCAATCATCCATATTCTATTAATTCTAAGAAGACAGTCCCTTTCTGACAGCTTACTTCCCCAACCACAACAAACCTAAACTCAACAAGTCCAGAGTCAATTGTTATCTATCCTACATATCCTCTAAATCTATAATTCTTAGGTATATAAAACAAATCCCATTCTGTAATCCTCTACCTTTAGTGGCTCTTGAGCCTTGTATTGTATGCTTTATAATCCCTCTTTCTCTTTGTGATACTTGATCCTTCATCCATGTTAACAAACTTGACAAAACATTTATGTCGGAACTTTTAATATGAGAATTTATCATTATTATATACTTTATTACTCAGACTAGTATGCACAGATTGCTGTGTTTACAACGTTTCGGTCGTTATAATCTCCGACCTTCTTTAGTTAACTGCCGTCGGACTCTGTCCCCTTCTCTGAATTTGGAACCAAATCCTTTATTCAATCTACAGCGTGAGGTGGTTCTCATTCCGCATGGAAAGCGGAATGAGAACTTATATCGGTTAGGGGAGATAACTCAGTTTAAACTCATCACTCGAATTCACCTGTGTATCGCTTGTCCTTTTCTCCCACTGAATCAGACGATGAGACTTACCATCACTACCCAACCCGGCTATTGAACCTACAACTGCCAGGGAATCAGTTATGTTGAAATCTTCCTCGAAAGAGTCCATTACTATACGCCTTCCGTTTGTTATTACACTGCCTAGATAATTGAATTTCAGACATTTACTTAATTTTGATCTCCTGATGCGTAAATCTTGAGTTATCTTTTTATTCCCTACCATGAAGATGCTGATTGGCAACCCAATACGAAGAAAAATGAGATTTCTCAGGGTGGATCAAGTCCAAGAGTCAACGGCCGCTGATGAAAGATGGCGTCTCGATAAATTAGGAAGCGGCGAAAACAGTCCCCCACTCTCTCTCACCCAAGAAGAATCATGGCAGTTCGCAGCTCTACAGTAAAGCACTATAAATAAAATTTTAAGTAGATATAAGTTTATCTTATCTGGCATAAGGCCACAGTTGTGGGACACCGACTAGTCATGTATGCATATATTTATCGGAATAGGGGTGCATATATATGTATTTGTATATGTATGTGTTTGCTTGTAGAAAGAAAGAAAGAAAGAAAGAAAGAAAGAGAGAGAGAGAGAAGAGAGTGAAAGAATGTAAGGAAAAAATTATACTGCATTGCAATGAAATTTAAATATTGTAGTTGACAGAACGGTAGGAAGTTGGAAGAGAATTCCACAAGCGAGAAGTACGGGAGAAGAAATTATTACCTTAGAAGTTTTGTTTACAACTATTATTTTCAACATTGAAATTATGAATTACTTGTCTCAAATCCTCCTTAATTTCTATCATATATATATATATATATATATATATATATTATAATTATTTAAAATATTATTCCATCGCTACATAAGAGTTCTCATGTTTCAAAACAGGAGCAAAAAACTTCAATTCAAATATAAAAATTACATTGAATTAAAGTCTTAAGCTCTGTTTCAGTTTCAAGTGAAATTTTTAGAATTTCAAAAATTTCGCTTGAAACTGAAACACAGCTTGATACTTTAATTCAGTTTAATTTTCATAATTAAATTGAAGTTTTTAGCTCCTGTTTTGAAACATGAGAACTCTTATGTAGCGATGGAATCATATTTTTAAAAATAATTATAAATTAGGCTCTACTTATGTATTGAGCAATGGTTTTTAAAAATAAAAACAAAAATATTAAAGAACTTCGGATTATTAACCTAACGTGTTCTTTCCTATTTTTCTATATATTTGCACACACACACGCACGCACGCACACACACACACACATATATATATATATATATATATATATATATATATATATATATATATATATATATATATATATATATATATATATATATATATATATATATATATATATATATATATATATTCGCTGGCTTAGTGGGATAATGTTTGTTTCGTAATGGTTCGGGTTCGATTCTCGGTAGTGGATAGTAGATGCGTGTGTGTGTGTGTGTGTGACGATTAGCACTTTTTGAAAGAAGACCAACTCCACAACAAATGTCTTTCTTTTTTTTAACTTTCGGACTTACCGATCATGTGAGCGCAGATGACTTTTTAAGCCAGCCTTACTTTTACAAACTTTTGCGCAAATGTTGCACCTGAAATGGAGATCAACAGGCACCAACAGGATCGTAAATTTTCATGTGTTTTCTTAATCCAGAAGCTGACATACATACTTTATGGCAAAGTGTACCAGAAGCACACACACACACACACACACACACATATATATATATATATATATATATACACGAAAAAATGCAAAATGTTGATGCGACCAAGAGATTAACTGCGAAAAGACCTGAAAAAGAAAAGAATTTTTTTAGGAAAGAAAAGAACTCCAAACTAAGAAAGAAGAAAAGAGCAAAAGTCAAAAACATAAATAGGCAGTAAATATTTGCTATGTAGGCATCAAAAAACATATCATAGTGTCAACATTCGACGAGACACAGCTGGAGTCGCTAGTTACGTTTCACGCTCTTTCGATCTTCAGGCAACTTGAAATCTTCTTTTTTTAATTTTATCTACTCGTCATTCCTTAGGTGCTTGATAGCATTTCCATTCAGAAATACAGCGATAATCCTTGCAGAGAAGAAATGACAAGGTAGATAGTATTTAAAAAGAAATTGAAGGCTTCTCAGACAGACGAAACAGAGAAGCTAACAACTACAGTAATATAATTTTATATTATTTCTAAAAGAAAAGCAAACGTAAAATTAAAATCCTCGTTTCGTTATCATGATGGACTCTGATGGCTGAATGATTCGTCTCTGTCATAAAAATCTGCTTTTGGATTAAAATACACATGATGATTTTATTAGAAAATAAATTATCTCGTGGAAGCTTTAATGCGCATGTCTATTGATTTTCACACAACATACAAAATAGCGGCAGATGCCAATTTTCATATAAAATGTTATTAATCATGAAAATTATATTCCTTATAATTAGTACGCATAAGCATAATCACTATGGCGATTTTATAAGTAGACACGAATATTATCTGCAAGAAAAGAAAGAAAAAAATGTGTTGTAATAATCTTTGCAGTTTTTGTCAGATTACATGTTTATAGTGTATATTTGTGTCAGCTCCTGAAATTGTCATTAGCGGAAATTTTGGTTTTTGGTTAATGTTGTTTAACAGACACGAGAAAGGAAGCTGTAATAATTTGCTTTCATTATTTTAGAACTAACATCTGACAATATCTAAAATTGAACTAATCAATTATGAAATGATCGAATGTTATATATTTGCTCTCCCACAAGGGCTATATCTGGCAGAAGGTCTATTCATGTGGGAGACTCCATTCCGACAAAGTGTCGAGGAGAAAAATTCAAAACTCCTCCGGTTTTGTTTTTATCTTTACCCTACCTGTTTAAGCACAATAGAATAGTACTGTTTGAGGTCAGCGTACGTTCGCTGAAATAAGGTATTGCAAATCTTGGTTTCGGTCAAGATTAAGAAGATATTTATGGACGTAATCTCCCGTGGGAGTCTATCAGTCTGTGTCTATTTACGATATTAATCAATCTATTATAGTGAAAATATGTAACAACTCTGATCACTGTTCCTACGCAAACGTGCTAAGATATTTGCTATATAAAACTTACAAATCACCAATTAGGCAACCATGAATCTCTATATCTTCCTTTTCTTTATTATCTCTGACTTGCTATGCATTCTTGGGTAACATAATGGAGCGGTTTCCTATTGCCATCTCCATGGTTTTGAATTCAGAGTTTTAAACTCTTTACCACCCACATACCTTGCTATTTAACCTGTAGCTGTGTATAGAAGATTCGTGGCTTTTTTCAAGAGAATTTAATGTGAAAATGAACGCAGCGGACTATCCCTGTATTTTAATTCAAGTCGCTAACTCAATCGCGTTTGTTATTCGTTTGGTTTTGGTTTGGTTAACAACATTTCAACTCCTTATGGGAAATAAGATTTGGTAATGTTTTCCAATATATGTATTGCTGATAATGTATTGCTAGTAATTGTCTCTAATGTATTTTTATATTCTCATGTTTTGGCTTCAGTTTAAGGGTTGACTATTTTGCCCGTAGCTGGGACCCTAAAAGGTGCTACCACCCTTGGTCAGGATGCACCTGGGAACAACAGCAATTAAGAGGTGATTCCACGTTCCACAAAACCTTCTGATTAGAGGCCTTACTGCAGGATGTAGTTTATCGTCATAACCAGGACGAGCTGATATTCGTCACACGACCTGCACAATCTAGTATTATTAAAACCTGTAAAAAATTTATAATAAATGTTCATGTTTATCAGAATAATATTAATAAAATTGGCAAAGCCTGAAGCGTGTTATCTGGAAACATATCAATATGCTGAAACTTAAAGCAAAACATCAAGAACAAAATAGAAAAAGAATCTATTTAAAGCTAAAGAAGAAGGAAAAACGTCGGACCTTTTCTCAGATTCGCTTGAAATAATAAACAGAAAATCAAACAGAAAAGTACGCAAGATAAATGAAACTAAAGGTATGTGTGTGTCCTCCCAAAAAGGGTCAATGAAAATAATCAGAATTTAAAAGAAAATAGGATATGAGACACTGGAAATAAAATGCGCATGTCTATTGATTAAGGGGTTCACTGAATTAGATTTCAATTGTATAATTGGAGATACATTTTCAGTATCTGTCTATATATCTTTGGGATATCTATGTATTATGATCACTTGTATTATTTACATTATTCGGATTGTTATCCTCATTTTCATTGCCAAATTCACAACGTCTCGGCCGCTGTACGCTCCGGCCTTTATGTCTAGGTCTCTCTCTCTCTCTCTCTCTCTCTCTCTCTCTCTCTCCATATATATATATATATATATATATATATATATATATATATATATATATGTCTATATATCATGATGGTCTCTATATAACGTCTCGGCCGCTGTACGTTCCGGCCTTTATGTCTCTCTCTCTCTCTCTCTCTCTCTCTCTCTCTCTCTCTCTCTCTCTCCATACATATATATATATATATGTGTGTGTGTGTGTGTGTGTCTATATCTCTGAGATGAGGTATTATGATCACTTGTATTATTTACATTATTCGGATTGTTATCCTTATTTTCATTTCCATATTCTCAATGTTTCGGCCTTCAAAAAATATCTTCAGATGATTGGAATTTCCAACCAAACCCTCTATCTGTTTATATCTCTGAAATGAGGCATTAGGGTTACTTGAATTATTCACATTATTTAGACTGTTATCCTCATCTTCATCGCCACTTCGAAATTCCACTCACCTGACGAAGGCCGCAGCGTGCAACGGCCGAAACGTTGTGAATATAGCAATGAAGATGAGCATAACAGTCTGAATAATGTAAATAATGCAAGCAACATTTTCAGTAGTTCAACGCTTGATATATGTTTAGTTAGCCTGAACATTTTTCTTCTCTATGAAATTGGAAGTTTTTTTTATTACCCCTCCAACGATTTATGCATGCGAAACTCGTCGAATGGCATCAAAGGTCCTATTTTCACGTAAATCTTCCTTCAGAAGTATTCGAAAAATCCTAATACAGAAGTACAAGTAAAGAAGTATTCAGATGTATTGAATCATCTCTATCAGTGTTAAGGCGTGGTTCAAGGCCTTTTGTTATGGGCGATGAAGACGTTAGCAGAAACTACTCTTTAATGTCCTCCCTCAGCGAAGCTTGAATTTACATGAAGTTATTCTATTCAAGCTAGAAACTCATAATGATTTTGTAGCAATGAGGTGGATTGTAGCAGAGGTGAGAAGAAGAGAGGTGGATCAAGAAATTATTCCATGGAATATGGATTGGTCAATAGGGAGAAAAATATTCACCAATATGCCAGGTAGCATGAAGTGGCAAAAAACACATCAACAACGACAATAATAATATTATATGTGCAAGTGTCGTACTAAATATAGTTTGACATTAATCTTATTATTATTTGGTAAACAAAATCCCCTCAGAAGTCTTCATAACTCGATGTTGTGGTTATAAACAACTTTATTCCTTGTAAATAGCTTTTTTTTTTAAAACCTGGACCAAAGTTCCTAAAGAATACAGTAACCAGATAAATATCTAAATATCTGTTTAGCGATAGGTGATGAAAACAACAAAGACCGTGATATTAATGTTATAGAAAGTTTTTAAATAAAGAATTGTTACTTATTATTAACTTTTAGCATTTCGTTTGTCGAAACGAATAAAAGTTATTTCATTAGATTTAAATTTCTCTAATCATTTGATCTTCACGGATAATTGGTGACACCTCGGATATATAGGTTTTCCAAAGAAAATAACACTTGTTAGAAATTTTACAGCAGTTTATTTATTATTTCCAATCCGTAGTGTTTTGAAACGGTCGTAGAATAACGGTCTGAAACTTTGGATAAAGATAAGTGGAAATAATAGATGAAATTTCAAATTTTTTCAGGATTGTTATTCGTTGTATAATTTAAAACAATTCAAATGTAAATATTCACTAAGTGGAATATTAATTTATCATGATGAAAAGGGATTGTGTTGCGTCAATCTTTCACATAGGGGAGATTTCCCGATGAAATGTCAGCATTTTACCCGATTTAAAACCGTTGTCTCTGTTATATGGAACGAAACAAAAAAAAAAAACGAAAGCTAAAATACATTTCACTCTAGGTTGAGCATCTAGCGAAATATATCATCATAAGTAGTCGGTGCTTGAAAGTAATTGAAAATCTGGCAATGAAGTCGACGGGAAAACAGCGGTACAAAATTTGTCAATTCTAGATTTTCTTCATTTCAATCAGACGTCAAAAAAGGGAGACAACCAAACCTCCATATACTCTAGCGAAGGCACTTTTCCCATGCGATATTCAAGCCGCTATAAAAAGAAATAGCGATATGAATTATTATTTTACAGGGATAAAAATCATTCGATCCAACATAATAAAAGTTTAACGCTTAAGAAAATAAATCAGACAGAAAAATAAAAGATAATTATCAATGAAAGAAATGACAAGACTTCATTGCATTTATCAAGAACAATTTCGTTAAGGTCCGTTGATGCTTGCACGACTGGTCTTAACGGTAAAGAAAGAGAAAAAAAAACTTTGAACGATTAAATACTCTGTCTCCTTTATCTGAAAAGAGCATTGGAATGGCATTATTTTGGGTTTTGAACTATCATCAGAGTGCATCATAAATCGTTATGACAAAAAGAATCAGTGGAGTGGGGGGGGGTCGTTCAGCTCATAATTTATTGTATTACATCGTTATAATGTTGTGTATTAGAAAAATGGCTATTGTTAAGTTTTCTTATTTGCTAATTTATTTCAGGAATTTAATGGTTATGGCTCTTCACAACTTCCTATCTGCCCTACGTAACGTTTACCTTCTCAGTATCAATGTTTGTTCTTGAATTTCCACCCATTCACTCAAACTCGTTCAGTAGATTCCTTGCAATCCACTCCACTTTTCATTCGACTCTGGGAGTGTTATATTCTCCAAGCCCTCTTTTTCATTATGTGTCCCCAGAAGTTTCAGCTGTAGTTTTCTGGTTATGTCTCCTTTGTCTCCCCACGTGTTCTGCCCGTGGTATTCTCAACATTCGTTGTTAAAATGACGCTTCAACAAACTTCTTCATCTGTGAAGAGATTGTCCGCCATTCAGTGCGATAAAGGAGATTCGATTTTGCATAACGGTTCAGTATGCTTTGATTCTACGAAAATTGTCTTATCTCTTGAGAGACTGATTAATTTTTGGAAGTTATCTTTCTCTTTTCCAATGTGCCTTCGGATTTCTGGGCCACATTTACCGAAACACGTGTTACTACACTAGCCAGATAATTAAACGTCTGCACCTGTTGCTTTTGTCATCTCCAATCTATAACTCACTCCTTGGTGTGACTCTTTGGCTATCAGGCAGGCATTTATCCTTTCTTTATGCATTCAATTGTAACCTTATCTAAGAGTTCGTTGAGGTTTTTTCAGCTATCAACACAGTGTCACCTGCGCGTATGACGATCACATATGGTTTATGTGTCGTCAATAATAAATCCTGGTAGTTGTTTACTCCTTCAAATTGTGAAACACACTCAGCTGTCCGTAAAATATAAAACTGTCATGCGAATGTTACGTACAAACGCGCACACGAACACATACATATGTGTGCACGAACAGAGATAAACACACATAGGTAGGTGTGATGCTTAGAAAAATTTGACCAAAATATGAGAATTTATGCTGTATATATATATATATATATATATATATATATATATATATATATATATATATATATATATATGATATATTTGTATATATATATTTGTATATATATATATATATATATATATATATATATATATATATATATATATATATATATATATATGTGTGTGTCTATATTTCTGAGATGAGGTATTATGTACACAATTTACATTATTCGGACTATTGTCCTAATCTTTGTCGCCATATTTATTACAACGTTTCGGCCTTATTTGATATATGGCTATATATATATATATATATATATATATATATATATATATATATATATATATAAATATATATATATATAGTTGATATATGTATATATATATATATATATATATATATATATATATATATATATATATATATATATGTACGTGTGTGTATAGATGTGTATGTGTGTGTATATATGTGTGTGTATCTGTATATATGTGTATGGGTGTATATATATGTATGTGTGTATATGTGTGTGTATATATATATAAGTGTGTATATATATATGTGTGTATATGTATCTGTATATGTGTGTGTGTATTTTGTGAGCATTCTTCTTCATATTAAGATATTTCTTCGAACTAATTCCTGTATATGTTCGCCATCATTAGCTGCTGACCAGTGCGAATCCATTGCCAAGCCTTCCTTGCTATTCAGTTTCTTCTTCAGGTTAGGTTCATGGCTCAGTGGGTAATTGCATTGGTTGAAGTAATCCAGTGACTTGATTCAAAGAGTTGTGAGTTCTATACCTGGCCGCGGCAGAGGTGAACAAAAACTTGGAGAGTTCAGTAACTATAGGGAAATAACTGAAACTGAAATATTCAGAAAAGGCATGGCACGTGGAACTAGAACAAGTTACCCCGTTGGACGAAATAAAGGGTTCCGTTCGAAATTACAACGTATATAATCTGCAAAAAGCCTTAGACGTCGTGAAAAAGACAATGGAGATGAGGACGATAGTCCAAACTGTTTAAATAGTTACAATACCTCATCTCAGAAATATATATATATATATATATATATATATATATATATATATATATATATATATATATATATATATATATATATATATATTGGGTTCAATATTATGGATTGAGTGTATGTAAATATAAAAGTATACATTTAAGTTAACACCCAGAGACGATAGTCTCTTTCATGCTAAACGCAATCACACATGGGTGTTGACTTCAATTCTGTCCACATTTTGTCCAATGTAGACAGAATTCCTACTCTCCCAAAAAAATGGTTGAAACCGTCAACACAGCAATAATAACAATATCTCCACACGTGACTAATTTTCAGTTAACAATATGAAAATAGCGTTCTCTAAATTCTTCCAGTTGTTAAGGACATTTTGTTTTTGTTATTATTAGTTACTTTGTTTAAATAAATTCATTTCGTTTTTTGCCTTGAGAAAGTCCACATTGGACGAAACGCGCCGGCAACTATTACAGTTTTCCTATTGTCATTTATATATATATATTTATGTATATATATATGTGTGTGTGTGTGTGTGTGTGTGTGTGTGTGTGTGTGTGTGTGTGTGTAAATAAAAAGAAAGAACAGTAAGATATATAATCCGGTGTTCTTATAGATATTTTTATTTTTACAAAATAGTGCTCAATGTAAATTTACAGAGCATTAATATTATAAATTGATTTTAAATCAATTAATTTATAATATATATATATATATATATATATATATATATATATATATATATATATATATATATATATATTCATCCACAGACTGTTTCGCTGATATATATATATATATATATATATATATATATATATATATATATATATATATATATATATATATGTGTGTGTGTGTGTGTCCGTATTTCGTTGCAATAATCTAAGTTACCTTTGTATTGATTGTTTCAAGTTCATTTTCATAAACTCGTAAATGTCTTTTTCTAGGCAAATATATTGTATTTATACCAAAGAATTACGAAATGTTTTATTCATTGGCTTTTGTATTTGTCTTTCAGCTTCTTTCTTGATGAAAAGGAAACATTGACTGCAATATAAACAATGCGTTAAGTGCATTTCTTTGACTTTTTTTATCAATAATCTTTCAATTTGGCGATATTGTTCCAAGTTTTACACTTATGAATAGAAATGCAGCCCTATCCACATTTCTTCTGAGCTGAGTGGTAAATACGTACTCATCTTACCTTAATACTAAACAAAGATATCAGTCTAGGTGATCTAGTAAAAATCAAACTTCTTACAATAGTACTCACCTGATTGACCAACTTGTTACAAATTTCTCAGTGGTGAGGCTGTTGTATATATCTTCTTTTATGTGCCGTGTCCATTCAGGAAATTGATGGATATATATCTCTACGATTTCAAATCATTTGTCTACAAGTGGGTTATGCATTATTCTGTCCCTCTTACCTTCAACAAGTGTCAAATTCTTTTTCTTTCTGATTCTAAGTATAAGCGACATTTATGTTACCATTTTCCTTAAAAATTCCTCGTTAACTCTCATGTTCAGTCGATGAAATTCTCAGAACCCTTCTGTAGAACCATATTTCTCTTAAAGATTCAAGTCTCTTCTTGCTTTCTCGTCCAGCATGCATTGCCATGGAAGAGGATCGAGATTACATAACAATTCAGCACTCTTTCTTTGTTTCTAAGGAAAATTTATTGTTTCTTAGTACTTTTCTTAGCTTTTGGAAGGCATCTTTCTCGATTCCAAATGCGACTTCAGTTTTTGGTGTCACATTTTCTGTCATCTGATAAAATACTTCCGATTTTTTTTTCCATTGCTCGCTTTTCCTTTTGCTCACAACCATATTCGGCTTTTCCTCTTGCTCACAACCATATATATATATATATATATATATATATATATATATACAACAGATGATTAGTCCATTCTTCCTGCTTTCCTTTGCTACTATTAGGCATAAGTCTACACGAGAGAGCGAAGAAGGATCAAATTCGCGGCATTTGCGAACAAACACACGAATCAATCTTGTTGGTCATTAGGCGAATTTAGTGTTAGCTTCCTTGTCATTCTAGAACAATACATAATTTTACTTCCATAAAGAATCATTTGATTTGTAATGCATTTTTATTTCATTCTAATTTATTATATATCTGCCTATATCTCTGAGGTATTATGTTTATTTACATAATTTACATTATTCGGACTGTTGCACGCCCCGGCTTTTTTCAGGTAATTGGAGTTTAGAACCGAACCCTTTATTTCGTCCACCGGGATAGTTTGCTCTAGTTCCACGTGCCATGCCTCTTCCTTATGTCTCAGTCATTTCCCTTTAACTCAACTCTCCAACATGTTTGGATCATCACTGCTGTAGCCTGGTATTGAAATCACAACTCTTTGGGTCTAGTCTGTCTGGATCTAATCAACGCCTTTATCCACTGGGCCATGTGTCCTTGAGGATTCCAGTCACCTGAAGAAGGCCAAGTGTACAACGGCCGAAACGTTTTGAATATGTCTCTGAAGATGAGAGAAACAGTCCAAATAATTTAAATAATTTATTCTAGTTTGTCACTGAACAACACTTTCATTTCTTTAAAGCCTCTCTATTTCGAAACTTTGAATTTAGATTTATTTCCGAAAAGAGTTCTAAAATAAATTTTGCAAATCTCGATCACTCCCTCCCTTTTTTTTATTTCTCTCTCATGAGGTGGACAATCATGGATCTCCACAGTTTCCTGTCTTGTGTTGCTTTTATTATATTGCTCTTTCAGCTCTCTTTCTCAGTTTGTTTCATCGTGCATTTGCTCAATGTTTAAAATTGTCAAGCAGGTAATTCGCTTCAAGGTGTCCTGTAAGTGTTAAATTATCCAAAGCTTCTTTTCTCATTACGTTTTTTTCCTAAAATTATCAGCTGTCATTCTGATTATCAACATTTTTTTTGTACTTCATATACATCTTCAAACTTACTCATTTGTCATATGATCTATTTATGTTATTCTCAACATTTGTTAGTAGAATCATGTTTCCTTTTTTTCTTTTTCAACTCTTATTCGTTTGTGATGAAACTGTCCAGCATCGTTTATAAAGAATTCCACATTACATAGCAGTTCACCTGTCTTTTAATTCTTCCATCTGTGGCTATTCTGTTCATTTTTTGAAAAGTATCTTTTGCTATTTAAATGTTCCATCGAATTTCTAATTCATAACCCCATATGTCTGTTATTAAACAGCCAACATAGCTTAATAGTTTTGTTTTTAATGTGATTTCTGGGCCTAAGTTTTTTAAGTTTACGCCTATCAATAATAAATCTTGATTTTCATTCTCACAGAACAATCCTGTCGTACAAGTTAATCCTGTAAGAAGAAACATTTTTGTCGCATTCCCTTTTCTAGTTTGGTGCACTCATATAACCCGTTTTCTATTTGCAGAGAAGCTCTGTTCACAATCAACGTTACAGATTATCTGTATATCCTTTCAATGTAATCCTATCTTTCCTATCAGTTCAAAAAGTTCTACATATTTACTTTATAGAACGCCATTTTGTAATTCACGAAATACACGAATAGTTTGTTTTTTTTTCTGCATTTCTGTTGCTCGTTCTGAAATCATTCTGGCAATGACTTGACCCAATGACTTCAGAAAACTAAAGTATTCTTCTTGTGCCCGAGCTTATATGCAAGGGGTGGTGAGTGAGTGAGTGAAAAAGAGAGAGAGGGAGAGTGTATGTGTGTGTGTGTGTGTGTGTGTGTGTGTGTGTGTGTGTGTGTGTGTGTGTGTGTGTGAAAGAACAGACAGAGACATACTGATATATCCAAATCAGATATAAGATTCATCGTCAGTAACAGCATTTACGTTTATTTTTTTAGGACTAATTCATTCTTCCTGTTTTTATCGACTACATTATCTAATAGTTTTGTTTTTAATGTTATTTCTGGGCCTAAGTTTTTAAGTTTACGTCTATCAATGATAAATCTTCATTCTCACAGAACAATCCTGTAAGAAGAAACATTCTTGTCGCATTCCCTTTTCTGTTTTGATGTTCGTTCTGACAGCATTCTGGTCATGACAACTGCATTACTTGACCCAATGGCTTCAGAAAACTAAAGTATTCTTCTATTTCAGACCTAATTGTTCCCGACCTTATATGCGAGGTGAGGTGAGTGAGGGAAAGAGAGAGAGAGAGAGATTGTGTGTGAAAGAAGAGACAGAGACAGACTGATATATCGACTTCAAATATTAGGTTCATCGTCAGTAACAGCATTTAGGTCTATTTTTAAAGACTAACATACGAGCTTCTATTACTTATTTCAAACAAGAATATAAAATGCAGAACAGAATTCTGTCGATCTATGAATCCCTTTAGAGTGAATGACAGCGAATTATCTTTTCTGAGTTGATAATTTTATCGCTATTTCTTTTTATAATTGACTTTTTAGGACTACAACGTTTTAAAACGTATTTTGTGTATGCCGTAAATAGATTATTCTTTTCAAGACATTCATGTAACGGAAGTGGTTCTGTTAACAGAAAGTGCAACTGAAAATACCATGAACACAATTTTGTATTGGTCTATGGTTAAATTTTGAAGACTAAACTTTTTAAAGTTTCATATATATGCTTCGTTGTCATTACTTATTACAGATTTATTGACTTACATAGAGAGAATGAAGTTGTTTTCATTATTTATAATGTATTAGACATATTGAACACTTGAGATGATACATGTGCTAAGCTTTAATATCCCTCTATATTTCTGAGATGAGGTATTATGTACACTACTTACATTATTCGGACTATTGTCCTCATCTATGTCGCCATATTTATTACAACGTTTCGGCCGTTGTACGTTCCGGCCTTCTTCAGGTGGTTGGAATGTCGAGCTGAACCCTGAATAAATCCAGAACGAGACACATACTATTTCTGAATTTTAAATATGAAAGAGAGCGCACTCTTCGCTGATATATGTAGATGCATGCGTGTCTGTGCCATTATTGTACGAAAATATCAAATATAATATATAACCTTGATGTTAAACTTTCGGATCTGATTACAGTCAATAATATTATGACAGACGACTTAAAAAACACAGACCCTTTAAACCTTAACTTAAACGTCTTTTCGCCATGACTTGAAGATGATAGACTAAAGCTTTAGATATAAAATATTCTAACTACACCAAAATATCTTTAGAAGGCGTTAATTATTAACTTCGTCTAACACTAAAACCTCGTCTCAATTGTCCAATCATCGGATATATTGATTTTACTAGGTGCCTCACAACTAGGATCTTCTTAGTTTTAAGTAGGGTATTCACTGTTTTCTCTGTCTCTCTTGTATTTGATTTGAGTGTTAAATTTTCTTAGCCTTCTTTCTTCATTAGGCAACTCCAAACGTTTAGCTATCTCCAGCTACTCCTTAGCCTGAGTTTATTTGTAGTTTCTATTCCAGTTAGAACTTCCTCATTTGTCAGATGCTCTTTTCAAGGTAAACATTCATCAATACATCACTGTCCTTTCAAATCTTCATCCACGAGGAAATTATCCAATATTCACTTCTAAATAGAAGATTACATATTGCATAGCAGTCCTCCATCACCTTTGACTTTGTTTGTAATGACATTTTTCAACCACTTATTACTTTGCACTAAAAGCATTCATTCGCTATTCATATGCACATTCCGTTGTCTATTATATACTATCCACGTCCCCAATATGTCACTCACAACTGAGGATGTGTCTTTTGCTGACAACCATGCATTTTGGCTCCTTAGTTAATGGTTAGTCCTTTCGTATCTTTGGTCTTATTGTTAATCATTTTTAGTTTTTTTTAAAGTAGAATAAATTTTACATTTAGTATCATTTAATTTTCTTGTTAATGTCTGATTAGTTTTTCCCCATCTTATTTTTATTGTATTGTATCTTATATTCCTTCAAGCTATGTAAAGAACAAATCATCTACCACAAAATATCTTCTCAAATGTTTGGTGGTAATCTAATTATATATGAAAAACTGAGGGTGTAATGGTTAGCAATCTTTTCTCGCTAGAACATTTATGATTGAGCAGTGAGTTCGATCCTCACTGGGTACACCAAACTTTCGGCCTTGTGCTACATCTAAGCTACGCTTCGGTAAATCACTATATATGAAAAACCGAACTGTTAGGACCTCACATGGCAAAAGTGACAGGAGAGTCTACTACTATTCACATAAACAGAAGGGACAGTCACTTTTATACTACAAATAACGACATTATTTATTTTGTTTCAATATTTACAAACTTTTATACGAAAAAACTTTAAGATTTAGAAATAATATTTCGGCGGACGGCGTTCGATCTTGTGTAATATTGAGTGTAGAGTTCATTCGAATTTACACTGTGCTTCTGATGAATACACTAAACGTATCGAGCTATTTCTATGGATTTCAATATGTAAATTAATTCTGCTTCAAATAATAATAAAATATTTTGGTCATCAAGATTGCAACTGCTGTGAAAAATGTTTGATATTTAGTCATAGATTCGAAGCCAAATAGTATTTGAAGCCAATTATTTTGTTTGCTCTCTTTCTTGTTTCACAATCAAACATCGGCTTTTCTAAAATAGGAATGACAGCAGTTATTTCTTGCTTTAAGTCGCAACTGTAGATCACATGATGCATACACACCAATATGGCCGCCTATGCCTTCTGAAAGTCTCACAAGTATGGCAGATTAATTATTTTCCTATCAGGAGAAAAGCGAATTTTGTCAGCATTCCTATTTCAGGAACTACATTCGTCCTTCATTTCTTCTTTCTGTTTTCTCCTTTTCCCTTTTTCTGTCATTATCGTCCTTTCTTCTTTCATTATACGATTGTTTCTTTTTAACGGTTAGTTTTTTAATAAACATTCATTTCTTTCCATAGATGCACATTTTTCAGCCTTACCAGTCTGTTCCTTTGATTCCTTCTTCATTTTTATTTCTTTCCTCCTTTCTTAATTCATGTATTTAATCAGTGATGTTTTTTCTTCGTTCTTCCTTCTAATTTCCTTTGCTTTATCAAATTTTGCTTACTTTTTTTCATTCTTTATTCTCTTTTCATTAATTTATGTATTTTATTCCCTTCAATGTCCAAAACGGTTCCAGCCATTTTGAATCTCTCTAAATCATCTTTGCTCTGTAGTGAGTGTGAAATAATAATAAATCCCTTCATCCATTACCTTCAAATTCGGAGAACTCTGGAAGAAGGAAAGAAATTCGCGATCCTATAAGAGATTTTCATCTTTCATAGAAATTAACCATTGAGCTGAAGAAGAAGGAAAGAAATCCGCGATGCTAAGTGAGATTCATTTTAAACAATGAAAACCTTGCCTTCACAGAAATTAGCCGGTGAGTAAAGAAGAAGCAAAGAATGTAGCGAACCTACGCGAAATTCTTTTTGATATAAAATAAGGAGAAAAATTAAATTAACGAGAAGTCATATAAAAGGTTTCTTTTCTGTTACTTTCAACCAGCGTTGAAGTACTCACCAGTGTAAAATTATTCGCCAATTATATTATCAGCCTTGAACCAGACGTGGCACTTCAAAGAACTTTCTATCAACAATCCAAGAAATCTAAATATTTCAAATTATCTCTCTTCGTCTACATGTGAAAGTATGCAATCCTATATCACGAACCCACTTACCTTTTGTGTCAGATCATTTAATCTGTTGTATGAACATTTCCTCTTCATGGCATTACGTTCAAACTATGGACTTTAAGAATTTTGATTTATTTTCCTGAAACTGGCACTACTTCAAGCGTGTAAATTCATAAATAAATCCCTTAATGTTTTTGTTAAAATTACCCGTATGTTTCCTTGTCATTATCATCCATCATCAATGTTGTCAGGGTGAGTAAATCATAAATTCATTTTACCCACTAAGCTTCACGCCACTATATCTCTCCCAAATAGAGGGCAGATAATAATAACCGGTGAGTGAACAGCAAATCCGCAGCAGATTTATTCAATCTTCGGAAAGATGTTATTGAGTAAACTTGTGTACTCTGAACCACTCTATTCCCGATAATCGAGCGGGTAATTCAAGTAATATGCATCACGTTTTTCAGCTTACGAGTATGACAAACTGAGTGCAGCTCAGATACATTTTTTGTATCAACGTTTCAAACTTGTTCGGGAATCCAAAAAGAAATCGACGTTAATAATGGTCTTCAACGAGTAGAACACCTGAAAATGGTACATGCTTGCCAGCTACAATCAAAGAAAATCCATTTGGATTTCACGGGATTAATTTTTCACTGATTTTGATGAAGGGTCTTGTAAATACTCTCTCTCTCTCTCTCTCTCTCTCATTCTCACTCTCTCTCTCTCTCTCATTCTCATTCTCTCTCTCTCTCATTCTCATTCACACACACACACACACTCTCTCTCTCTCTCATTCTCACTTTCTATCTATCTATCTATCTATATATATATATATATATATATATATATATATATATATATATATATCTTTCTTTGCTTATTTCCGTTTATTTTTCTTTACCATCTCGTCATCTCCTTCAAAGTTTTATTTTATTATTTCATTCATTTTCCGACTTTTTAAAAACTTTATTCTTTTTTATTTCTTTATTTGTTTTCCGTTTCTTTGAATTTTTTTTTCTTTCTTTTATACTTATGTATTCTCCATCTTTTTTGTTCCTTTATATTTTCCGTACGTTTTCATTCTTTTCGTTTTACATTTACTCATGTCTTTTCTTGCCAACTTCAATCAATTTTGTTTTCTTTCTCATTTTTGCTCCATTTATCTTTTCTTTCCATTCTCTCCATCCTTCACCCTCTTCCCTCATTCCTAATTCTCCTTTAACCCTCTTCTTTTCCTTTCTCGAAATATCACACACACACACACACACATGTCCTTCATTTACTCTCGACAACAGAACTATTAGATTGCACTGCTTCAGGATTTTCGTCTCTTCCCAGTTAATCCCAAATGAGAATTCGATGAGATTTTCGCAAACATTAGAATCAAATAACGCCTACCAGAAGATTTTGGCGCATGAAGGAGAAAAGGGCATTATGTAAATAATTGTCAAAATAAATGACTTCGCATTCCCTGGCTTTTTCCGTAGTGTCTGACCTGCTGGCCACCGGAAGTGAGTCAGCACAATAAGTACCGTAAATATGTAGCTTTGAGTAATGACAGACACTCTCAAAAGACTGCGCATGCGCACCTGGTACATTCTATCAAATACCCTATTTTAAGTAATATATGATACTTTAAAGTAAAAAACTCTTAATGAAAGAATGAAAAAAATGTCACAGAAGATATTTTGTTATATGTTGACATATAACACTGAGTGCTTGAAATATTTCTCACATCTTTAATTTCATGTATTTTTATGGATTATATATATATATATATATATATATATATATATATATATATAAAAGGTAAACCACATTTATCGTAAATATGTAGCTTTGAGTGTTTGATGTATAACATAGCTAAAATTTATACTAATAATAAATATACATTTTGTACCACACCGTGCTGAACAAAATGAATATTTATTATTAGTATATATATATATATATATATATATATATATATATATATATATATATATATATATATATATATAATTTTATATTACATCAAATTTTAGTGGATCTGTGTTTGAATAGACGCTCTGTTTTTTTATAAATCATCTATTGACTTGCGCACTCGAGGAAACAGAAGAAAAAAAATCGGTGGTTTCTCCTACAAAGACGGACGCAGGTCCGAACCCATGTCGGAGAGCACATTTTCTTTGTTAATTTTTCTCAAGTGCGCAGTAGAATACACACGGTTTTTTACAAAAAATAACGTTTAAAGTAATGATATATATATATGTGTCTGTGCGTGTGAGATGGAAAGAAAGAGAAGGAGAGAGATTGGCTGGAAATTGGGTTTAAGCATGAAACTGAATATGGCCATCTAATGTTGATACCTACACTTTTATCTAAAAGTATTAGGCAACCCTCAGTATTTCGAAGTATCGCCTAAAAATTGAAGGTTGCGTGCCGTTTCAAAACTAATTTACTAGCTTACTACGAACCAGAGTGACTTTCTCTTACAGAAGGATTTTATGGTATAATCGATAATTATAATACTGATGACGAAATTAATCCAAGACTGCATAAATTTTCCTTCAAATCTTATTGCTGCCCAAATTGCTAACCAATGATAATCTTAGGGCTGGTAGAGTTTACATTTTAGATAACCACACTCTTTAAAAGATTAGAGGTCATGCACTAATGGATTAAATAATTTCAGCATCCTAGCTTATTAGGGGTTAAACTGAAGAAGTTATGAAACCTGGTTTGGTTTGGTTTGTTTTACGTCATATCAACCCCAATGAGTTATTTAATGCCAACAAGATTTTTATTGCTGGTAATACTTTTAAGTATTTCTGGCAATATTTTTCCCGAAAAAGAATTGCTGGCAATAATGTATTTCTGGCCATAATTTTTTATTGCTGGTAATACTTTTTAAAAAGTATTTCTGGCAATATTTTCCCCGAAAAATTATTGTTGACAATAATGTATTGCTGGTAATAATTTTTCCTTCAAAAACCTATTGCTAGTAATATCCTTTTTCCAAAAATGTATTGCTGGTATTAAAACCTATTTTTACACGTTTTTACCCCACTTTGGTAGCCAACTACCTGCCCACATCTCGGACCCCCTAACAGGTGCTACCACATTGAACCAGGGTGGACCTGAGAACACCAGCAACTAAAAGGTGGTTCCACGCTCCTCAAAACCTCCTGATCAGAGGCCTTGCTGTCGGATGCAGTTTACCCAGGACTAATTATTAAATCAAGAGTGTGTGTTATACTACCAGTGCTATTCTTCACTATATTTCTGTTGAATATATTGTTGAAAGTGCTTGATGAGGAAGGAGGTGTTGGTTTAATAAATGTTTTTCTTACGTTTTTTCTTACATTTTTTTGTACGATGGGTTAAACTGTACGATGTTTATTTTCTGTTGGCTTTTTACTGTGTGATGTGTATGTGAGTGTTGTCGAAAATCTACTATCTCTTCGAGCAGTTTCATAGTTTATTTTTGGGGGGGAGGGGTCTAATAAAATCGGAAGAATTTGTCAGACGAACTGTGGTTGATTGATTGTTGGGTGTCAGCTATTATTTTGTTGGTTTGGAAATTAGCGTCAGTTGCACCGAGAACATAACACAAGAAATAAAAAGTACAATAGAAAAGTAACCAATAACCTAAATGCACAATCTAAACACACCTGTAATAGCAGTGCAAAGAACAGGTGTCCTTTAAATGAAAATTGTTTTCAAAATATACCAGGCCACTGTAAAATCAGCAGATAACGAAGAAAAATATACGTCAAAGCAACTGAATGTCCTGAGAAATAAAGAAACTACGCATGCAAATCATCCTTTTCCAAATAGTAAATACACCATCAGGACTACCCTTCCTAAACATATATGAGAAAGTAGAAACAAAAATATCATGGAAAATAAGTAAACAGCCCAAAACAATAAATCAAAAACCTGTAAACTCTATCCGGATGAGAAAATAGCTATAATCACCTTCCTAGACTAACTACTAAATAAACGATCAGAACTTATCTCCTAATTCAGTCAAGAAAACGAATTTTTACTACGTTATTTCAAAATCGAAAACTAAAAATGAATAAGTTGTAAAATATCACCATCAAATTGCAAATATGGGCACTATATACAAAGTATATACAAAGCACATGATATAACATAATTTCGATAAAACCGATTCTGTAAGTAAGCAAAAAAGATAACCGCCCCCAAATAATAAAAAAACACAAATGAATAAACAAATTAAGTAAATAATAAACGAATTAACAAATTAAGAATGAATACACAGACACAAGTAAATGTTAGAATAATAATAATCATTAAGAAATAGTGAAGTAATCAGTAATAAATAATGAATAAAAAGTTAACAAATAAACGTAAATTGTATCCATAATTATTTCTACCCAATAGCCTCCAGAATAATTTCAAATACAACTGTTACCGCCTAAAAAATAACCATTAAGATAACACAATGAATCTCGCTAACCGTAATACAGCTATGATCAGCATATATAATTGAGCCAACAGGCAACACACATGGCCTGAAGATTGCGTTCCTGCATGAAACAGACTCTCGCCGCTCCGTGTTGACCTCAATGTCTCCTTACATATATATACATATATGTATGTGTGTGTGTTTTACATTTATTTACTATTTTGACCGACAATAAGCTAGATAAGAAGTTGTATCCATTGTCTCAGCTCATAGCATAAAAGCAAACGTTAATTAAACTGCATTAATCTGTGTAAATCCTATAATGGTTATTCCCAGTCTTGCACTTATTCCCTGGCGATCATTTTTTCTTAAATTAACCTGTAAAACCAAGACTTGATGTTAAAACGTTCTGAAACAAATTTTCAGTGAAAATTACAAAATTCAGTTTTAAATCAACGATTTTCCCCTTCTGAAAGGAAAATTAATTTAATACAGAAAATAACTATAACGAAACGGAGTACCGGTGGCGCCTGGGCAGAGCGATCGGAAAATTCTGACCCTGTCGATGTACACCAGGACGAAATACAAATGACACTAACAAAATGTCAAGAAACTCGCCTACCTATTTCAAGTTTTATTATTTATTCTTCTTTTCTCAATCTTCATTTCTCCAAGAAATAAAAATTCTGATTCGTTTCAAGCTGAAAATGCAGAATAAAGAAATGTATATTGAGAAAATCTTTGTAGATACGCGATGCTGTTTTCACTCGAGGAGTCTCTGTCTGTAACATTATGATCAAACAATGGTAAGGAAACGTTTTCTATATGCCGTGACCCTTCAAGACGTGGGTGATCATGGCTCCCCACAATCTCTTATTCTTAAAACACTTAACGACGTTTGATTCTTTGCCAATCCTCCCACCTCGTTTGGCAATATATTCAGGCTTATCCTATGTGTACGACTGTCTTCTCTTATCCTTTTTACCTTCGATATGCTTTGTGAGTGTCAAATTGTCAAAGTCCTCCCTTCTCATTACGGGTCCAAGACATGTCAGGTGCATTTTTCCGATGATTTTCTTTTCGTTTCTATTTTCTTTAAGATTTTTTTTTTCTTGCGCGGTCCATCCATAGTTATTCTAAATATCTTTCTGTAGAAACACATTTCTTCTGCTTCCGCATTTTTTTTCAATTGTGAGGAGATTTTTCATTATAGACTCCCATATAAAAGGCCGATACTACATAGCGTATTTGTTTCCAACTTTCTTCGTACTTTGCTTGGCTTTTGGAATACGGTTTTTGTTATCCCATTGTGCGTTCCGATTACAGTGTTTCATTTTTCCATCCTCTTCTAAACACTTCCTACGAGAGGTACCGTGCCTTGATAGGCTATTATGCCTTAAACTCACGCCTGACCTCAAGTGGAACTCGTACATACGAGCTATAGCTAAAGATGCAGCTAAAATGTTCGGCCTCCTATACTTGACTCGACGTGCTATCCTTTAAATAGATCAGACCAAGAATGAAGTGCTGTTGTCATATTTGGGCGGGAATTGTACGAACCGCACTATACAACCTCGATCATGTCCAACAGTGTCTCCGAGTCCTTGTAGATTACAAATTATTTTCCCTCCTCCAACCTCTCACTCATGGGCGGGCTGAGGCAAGCCTGTAGCTGATATGTCGATACTTTTATACAAAGTGCTTAGACAAACTGCATTCCTTGATTCCCTCAAGCCTAACTTTTACGGTTAGAACCCGCCATGCCATTTACATCGTAGAAAACCGCCCACATTCCCTCCGTATTCCATTGGTGATATGGAAGTTCCACTCGAACAGCTTCGTCCCGTGAAGCACTACCCTGTAGAACCGACTCCCAAAAGGATGTTTCCCTGATCACTACAATCTTAACCCGTTCCATACTTGGATTAAACACTATCTTCCGCTCCTATCCGTAAAAAAAACTGCCTTCTAACGTAACCCTCTACCTCGAGTGGACACTGGGCTTTGTACAGAGTGAACCTTACTGTAAAAAAAATATATTTAAGGAAAAGGACTCTAGTTTACATAAATCACAGAATATGTCGTATGGGAAATTCTGAATTATTCAACGTGCTGTATAAGAAAAGGTATGTACGCTCTGGTTTAAAATCAAAGCCTTGATGAATATATGTAATTACCTCAATTATCCGCCAAAGAACTTCCGCTGACAATCTGTAGATGTCGTTGCCAAAAGTATATATAAGAAAAGAACCCAAGGTCACTTTCTCTGTCTTCTTTCTTATTTAGCCAAAGGATGTCTTGGAGAAAGTAAGTGTCTTATTCCTCTCGGAGACTTTACAGTACCCAGCAATTCTAATGTCACATAGACATTACAGAGCATACGACGCTCTAAGCTAACAAACCAACAATTAATTTTTTTCGCAATCTTTCACAGCAATTTTGCACACACGTCCAAACAAAAAAGCACATCACTACGCCAAAACGTTTATTTATTTTCTATTCTTTCTATTTATTTTGCTCAATTATTTATTTGCTGTTGTTACCTTTGAGGAAATACCATGCTTCCACAATTCTCTCAATTTATATTACTCTACGCCCTATCAACCCGAATATATTGTCTATCAACATCCTATCTCTTGCGTACTTGGTAATACCACAACTATATTGTAATAACTATTAATTACAAACTTTGTCTGCCTTGGTTGGATCGAGTTCACTTCCTCCCTAACGACTGGTTGAGGCTATGATATATTCCCAAATATATTTGCTACGCTTACCTTTGTCTGCCACAATACTACACTGTTTGATCGATTTCAAACACTATACTATTCATATAATATTTTTAATGCTATATTATTGCTAATAAAAAGTAACCTCTTCAACTATTTTGTATCTAACTTGATGCGTTATTCCGAGTTTATCGATGATAATCTGTATTTAGCTTGACACATTTCAACATTAGGAGAACCACTAAAATTACTCTGGGCAAAGTCAAGAAACTTGGGCTAGAACCAGAAAATTTCCGTCTTCTCTTTCACCTAATTGAAATTTATCTCTGATGTTCTAGCAGGGCCGCAAAACGAAAATAGGTTTATGTTTCAAATTTAAGTAGTTTAAGCAATCAAAGATTTTCAGCAAGGGAGATAATTACTTCCTCTCTGCGCTCTGAAATGTGACGTATTAGTTCAGTCACCTTGGAAACAGAAGAAATTGAGGAAAAGGGTCTTCGTTGCCCGCCGGGTTGAGCGCTACTCTGCCTATTAAAACTCAATGATTTGAATAATCATCCCAAGGTTGTGTCGTTGAATAAACGAACGTGAGCAGATCTTTAGAATTTGAAATGATAACGGTGTTGATGGGAATTCACAACTGAACAAGGCAGATAGATTAGACCAACTGTGGTGGTTGTAGAAGTAGTAGCTTTTCTATAATTGACATTTTGTCTCTCCTGGTCTTTGTCAATTGGAATAACGAGTCGATTTAGTCAGTGTTAGATAAAACCTGTGGAAACATGGAAATGACATCATTATACGGATCAAGATTATTAATATAATGACAGTTAAGACGTTAATACTTTCGAATGTCATAACTGCCAAGAAAATGATAAAAATCATCATTGATATCTTTTATTATCTGTCTATATTTCTGAGATGAGGTATTATGTACACTATTTACATTATTCGGACTATTGCCCTCATCTTTGTCGCCATATTTATTACAATGTTTCGGCCTTTCAGCATCTGTCTATATTTCTGAGATGAGGTATTATGTACACTATTTACATTATTCGGACTATTGTCCTCATCTTTGTCGCCATATTTATTACAACGTTTCGGCCTTTCAGCATCTGTCTAAATTTCTGAGATGAGGTATTATGTACATTATTTACATTATTCGGACTATTGTCCTCATCTTTGTCGCCATATTTATTACAATGTTTCAGCCTTTCAGCATCTGTCTATATTTCTGAGATGAGGTATTATGTACATTATTTACATTATTCGGACTATTGTCCTCATCTTTGTCGCCATATTTATTACAACGTTTCGGCCTTTCAGCATCTGTCTATATTTCTGAGATGAGGTATTATGTACATTATTTGCATTATTTGGACTATTGTCCTCATCTTTGTCGCCATATTTATTACAACGTTTCGGCCTTTCAGTATCTGTCTATATTTCTGAGATTAGGTATTATGTACACTATTTACATTATTCGGACTATTGTCTTCATCTTTGTCGCCATATTTATTGCAAGGTTTCGGCCTTTCAGCATCTGTCTATATTTCTGAGATGAGGTATTATGTACACTATTTACATTATTCGGACTATTGTCCTCATCTTTGTCGCCATATTTATTACAATGTTTCGGCCTTTCAGCATCTGTCTATATTTCTAAGATGATGTATTATGTACACTATTTACATTATTCGCACTATTGTCCTCATCTTTGTCGCCATATTTATTACAACGTTTCGGCCTTTCAGTATCTGTCTATATTTCTGAGATGAGGTATTATGTACACTATTTACATTATTCGGACTATTGTCCTCATCTTTGTCGCCATATTTATTACAACGTTTCGGCCGTTGTACGCTCCAGCTTTCTTCAGGTGGTTGGAATGTCGAACTGAACCCGTTATTTCGCTTACTGAGGACACATGTCACGGTAGATAAAGGCGTTAGTAAGATCCAGTGACAGACCCAAAGAGTGTGAGTTCAATACCTGGTTAAGGCAGTGGAGAACTTTCAGAGGGGAATTAACAGGAGATAATTGATAACTGACATCATTAACATGGCACAGGGCACTAGAACAGTCTACCCCAGTGAACGAAATAAAAAGTTTAGTTCGACATTTCAAACACCTGGAGAAGGCCGGAGCGTACAACGGCCGAAGCGTTGTAATAAATATGGCGGCAAAGATGAGGACAATAGTCCGAATAATGTAAATAATGTATGGCTGAATGTAATCCAATATAACTAAAAACAAGCTACAAGGAGAGAAAATAACCTCGAGATTATCTTCTATGCTCATGAGATAATCTTCTCGTGGCATCAAAAGATCTTCTTGATTATGAAACCGACTCAATAATTCTCGACAATCATTTCGACATTGTTTTTGCCTCATTTTGAATTTCATACGTGTTGCCTTCTACTAACAAATAAGTTTCAGGAATAACGTTTTCTGATAGGTTCAATAAAGTAAACCTGGCAGTTGATCCCGAAAATGAACTCCAATTAGTTGTTAACTGGGGCAAGGAATGGCTTGTAATCTTGACCATCTCCTTTTCTGCCGTCCATGAGTAACTATCTCTCTCTCACTCACTCTCTCTGCTTTCTAGTGCCCAAGTTTTCCACTGACATCTATATTGAATAAATTGCTAAGTGTGATGCTTCTAGAGAAGTTAGTTTCTCGTCAGAATCCATCTTGTACATTTATAAAATCTACTATTTGCCCCTACATTGAATAGTACGGTCCTATCTGATCTAGTGTCACTGCTCTCTATTTCGCAATTTTGACATAATCCAAAGAAGGGTCTGTAATATAATCGGTCCTGACTTTCACAACGCCGTGATGCGGCTTCTTTCTGTCTTTTCTATACATATTTTCATGGCAATTGTTCGAATGAGCTTTCCTCCTTAATATCTTAACTGCACGAATTTAAGTGCACTTCGTGATTGGCAAGTAGGTTTCACCATTTTAATATTGAAACTAACTAAATGTAACCGTGAATTCTATTCTAATAGTTTCTTTTAACGCCTGGGGAACTTTCGGCTTCTTGCTTCTCAGCCATTTATTAGGTTGGTGCAAAAATAATGTCGTTTTCTCACATAGTAACATGTGAGAAAACATCATTATTTTTGCACCAACCTAATAATATATTCAACAATTTTAATGCAACGCCAATCGCCATCTTTTGTCTTCCTAAATCCTATTCTTTTCTCATCACTAAAGTCTTCTCACTCTCTTTCACTCCCAGTAACCCCTTGCGTCTTAGTGGCATTATCGCCTTGATTGAGTTGATTTTAAGAAAAAAAACTATCGCAATTGTGTTTGCCGTTGCACAAATGATTTTACGATGACAATTGTTACTGTAGCAAATCTTATCTATTTGCATGTTTTCACCAAGATTAAACTTCGTTACTGTTGTAGATGGATTGACAGCAAGGTTTCTCAAATAGTCAGACAAGCGAACATTAAAATTGAAGCCAAAAGAAGCAGGAAAGTAATTTGGACCTTCTTGTTGGTTATCAAGGGAAAAACTACAGCTCATGACCCATGAAGTTGGTATTTGTGCCTCACTCTTTGTCGCTACTATTATTTTTGTTTACCATTGATAATATCCGTGTACTAACAATCAAACACAATATGATAGGTTGCTTAAGTCTAATGACAATGAATGTAACCTATAGAGTCATGCCGGCTTCAATACCAAAAGTAGCTCTTTCAATAATTAGTATATACGAATGCGAATAAATATCTTTCTTGAAAAGAGGTATGAATTTTGAATTCTGTCAATCCAAAACGCCTCTACTCCCTGCCTTATTCCCCAAAAGACGTTATAATTTTTTTTAAGCATTCAACCCCAAGCAAGGAGGGAAGCCACTAGCACGCAAGGGGTTACAGAGAGATGGAGCTAGAGCGAATAGGAGTGATAAAGGAAAGGATGAAGAGACGGTTGGGAGATAGATCAGGGCATCTGGAGACGTCGATTGACACTACATTTGAATAGTTGGATATTATAGCTATCAGGAAAACAAGAAATAGGGAGGGAGTTCCACTGGTGAGAAGTTCGAGACATGAAGCTATTGAAGTAGAAGAGACGGCTACATTTAACAGTTTCGACAGTCAAAGAGTGAGAGCGAGATGTCAGCCTAGCTGAACGCTTAAATTCATGAAGTCAGGAAACCCGCGGAAGCAGCTCATCGGAGCAGTTACCATGAAGGTATTTGTAAAAAAGATGGAGGGAGGCAACGGAATGTCTGTGAGAGAGCGACTGCAGACGAGATGCCAGATTTGGGCAGGGGCAATTACAATGCATATCTGTCTTTGGATTTTATCAAGGACCTTGAGACAATTAGAAGGGGCTCCAGACCATATATGGCAACAATTCATTATTATTATTAGTAGTAGTATTTATCATTATTATTATTATTATTAACAAGAAAAATGATATGTATGGAGAATTCGTTGCCCAATAATTTGATCTGCTCCCCCCTTTGGTATTCATAGCTTAGAAGAATGACAGTTGAACTTTCATTTGAATAATTTCGTGGTCGTAGATATTTTGAATTTTATGTTTGACCAGCTTTACCCTGAGATTTACACCTGCCATTTGTAAATATTTTCTGAGAATACTTTTATATTTTATATTGTTTTATTTTTAAACGGATAAAGGTCATTTTATCATTATATCAGCAGCTCTACGTTTCCGCAGAGTTCGGTTTTACAGATTTATCCTGCAATAAAATTAATTGCGTCGACATGTCCATTGTTTGGAAAATAATTGTATAAATGACCAAAACGTATGTGATGCATTTGGAAACCTTCCCACTAATTATGTCATTACTCTGTCATGTCTCCTGGCATTGTATGATAATATTGCATAAAACAGGTTCTGACAAATTAGTGGAGATGCAACAAACCTGTAACAATAGTTAAAACTTTCCCTGACAATTTATAACGATTCTTAAAACCTTAAGGGCATTATAGACAGTTAAAATATCTGATATCTACAACAGTTCACAGCGATTTCCTTTTTTTTTTTTTTTTATTATTTAAAAAAGAAACGTTGGCGGTTTTCAACTGTATACTCATTCTCTAGTTTAAAAATCGAGCTCTGAAAACATTTCTATTTACCTAACATTGATTAGAGCCCAAATATAAAAATGAATTTAATGCTTTTAGCAAAGTAGTGTCCGTACTACAGGAAAAAAAAGAATGTGTAAATAGTGTAGTGATAATCGGATTTGAAAATGGAATCGACGAACTGAGTTCATATTCCGATTTGTGGTTTACACTTCGCATTATACCTCCTCTGGGAAATACATTAATTCATCTCTTTCGCAACCCAGCCACCAATAAAATGGTTTAGCATCCTGGAACCCAGTCTAGGAGAATGCCTAAATTCTGAAGTCAATACCATTAAGAAGAAAACAGAAAACCACTTCATTACTTTTTCTGAGATATGTTATGGCAATTTAGAGATAGGAAAAACGTGAAGAGCCATGGATAACTACTTCATGATAGTACTTTTCTTGTGTCATGATAACATCTAGAATTTAAAAATCTAAATAATAGAGTTTAACATACCATTATCTTTTAAATGGCCTTTATGACCCCGTGGCTATAAAACCAGGAGAAAGCCAAGTGTACAAAATCGAAGAATATTGAAAAAGACATATCTTTGCTCACTGAATTGGTTCAATGTGAATTTCTTCATAGAAAATTGGTGGTTTAAATTTCCCTTACAAATTGACTTCTGTTCAAAGTATTCCTACTGGGAGAAATTGATTAAACACTGTTTAGATTCTACTGGAGGAACACGAGTGTTTTGTTTTGTTTTTTTTATAATTTTTTTTATTTACAGAATTCAAATGATTTTGTTCGTCTTTCTGATAGCAAAACAAACAAAAAAAAAAAAAAAAGGAAAAAAAAACTTCGAAACTACGTGCTGCCAACGTCCAATTCTATTTCAAGACTCAGCAATGAAGGCTCCCGGAGTTGGATTCCCGCCGAAAGCGTCGTATTAATTATTATTCGTAACTTTTCTTCGAATGCTGCAGACATTCGACAGTTGAACGTATTACGAAAAACCCTGGTGATTTTGATAACTACAAAAAGATTTTTTTTTAAACTTTGGATAAAGCTGATTGGTTAAAAATAAGACAAGGTACCAAATAACATGATGTTTGAAATTAATAAAAAGTTACATTTACTAATAACACTTAAGTTTTATTAGTAACTTTTGTATTTTATGCCAAAGTTCTATTTAACTTAATCATGATAGTAGGGAAATTAATTAAATACTTGTAAAATCTAAAAGATAATGCAGGGTATAAATAAAAGAAGTTGGCAATGCTCTAAAAAGCAGGTAATAGTATTTGAGCTATTTACTTACTTAGACAAACCCAGTGAGGAACAAACTCACAGCTGTAGTAATGCTGATTACAACTAAATTGATATACACTACTCCACGGCGAAGCTCGCAGCAGCAGCAGTAATAGTTTAGCAGGAAAATGAAATTTCTCTTTACTTTTCTCGTTTGCTTTTTTTTCTTTCCTCTTGGACATATGTATGCAATTCAACGAACACACACACATTTATGCTTTTAATAGATAGATAGATAGATAGATAGATAGATAGATATGAACAGACTGAGATAGATTGATAGATGTGAACAGGTATATATAAATAGATAGATGTGAATAGACTGAGATGGAGGGATGGATAGATATGAAAATAAATAGATAGTATTTTGGTTGCAAGAATACAACAGTAAATATCAGTAAACAAAAATGAGTGGATATTAAGAAAAGAAAAGTCCATGGAAATCTAATTATAAATATAAGTATTTTTTATGCTTTCAACGGATTAGATCGACAATGTTTACATTGTTGCCTTCGCGCCATTTTAAAAGCGCACTGGTACAACTTCATCATTAAGATCTCGAGATTCTTTACTTCTTAAGTGATAATTGTTGAAACGCTATGCTACAGGTCACGTGGTATCTATGGACGACGATAGAATCCAAGGACCTTCCTATTCAAGAATCTAACCTCTATCTCATGGTGCAATCCAGTTAAGAAGTACACGGATTTCCTGAAGAATTCCACTAGAATCATGTGGGAAAAGGGAAGCATCCGAAAGCATGGAATTTCAGGCACCCACCACGTCACGGAAGAATTATGCGGCAAAAGAAAAAGAGAAAAAGGTAGCCCCGCAAGGTGCCCGGCTTCTAAACCCTCACATGAAGTGGATGCCGTACAGACATCACAGACTTCAATCTGCAACGGACAGAAAAGACCTTTCCAAATCTGCATCCATGAAGTTCAGTCATAACAGGTGCGTGTCTGTGTGTGAGTTAAAATTATTCTATACAATAGCACAACTGAAAAGAATTATTTAAACTATTCGCATATCAAAAGGTCTTTAACTGAAAAATATTCTTATGCCCAAGACAAATATAATGTAGTCCCTTAGGTTAATATTGCTTCTGGGTATAAAAGGTTCGTGATTCTTCTACTACGTAAAATGTAACCTTTGTTCTAGGATCCAAACCGAAGGCAAACAACATGGAATTGACCAATGGTCAGTGACCGTAGGAAAAGCATTCAGTTGTCAGGTTGAGGTTAGCGTTCATAAGCGATTCTCCTTTTGAATTGTTAATGGTCATAGAAATGAATGCCTCACTGGTTATTGAAGACGCTTGAATTAAAAAAAAATCGATTTCAATTATTGAGACCCTTTTTACCTCCATCAATTGGGATAGTTGACTTGATGACCTGAGAAGATTCTGGAACTGTGTCATTTGAGTTGTACAACTGAAAATCTCTAGAAAATCTGTTACAGCAGCTTTATTCTTTCAATTATATTTACAAAAATTGTGCAGTGATAGTGAAACTGGTAATATGGGGCCTTTTTTATTTAAAAACAAGATTTTGAATGATGAAAAGAAAGAAAGAACAGGAAAAGAAAAGGGGGAAAAGAAGAGCAAAAGAAAAATAAAGAAAACGAGTAAAATCCTAAAGGAAGGAAGGAAGGAAGGAAGGAAGGAAAGAAGGAAGGGAGGGAGGGAGGGAGAGAAGAAAAGAAAGAAAGAAAGGAACAAAAAAGAAAGAAAAGAGAGAAAGAAAGAAAGCAAGAAAAGAAAGGAAGAAAAGAAAGACAGACAGACGTCATTGATTTATTACCCAATCAAGTTATTAAAAATATTCTTCTCGTGCCTGTATTAAATTTCTTGATAAATATTATCCATTCTGCTAACACAAGAATTAATATCGTTTTTATTTTTAAATTTTATTTTCTAAAATAGCTGTCACCTCGAAAATATTCAGTTTTAGCGAACTACAATGGCTTCTTACTCTGATATTAAGTACCAGGACTGTTTATAGCCAGTTTCCACGGGATCTCATTAGACATCTGTTGTATTATTTAACGGCCTGCTGTTTTATAATCAATGAAAATAGAGAAAATGGCCACATTTTGGAGACGTTCGGCCTCTCTGCCTGCCTGCCGGCTTCTCTGCCTGCCTGACTTTCTGCCTGCCCGTCTCTCTACCTGCTTGCCTCTTTGCCTGCCTGCTTCTCTACCTCTCTCTGCATATCCGCCTCTCTGCCTGCCTGCCTGCCTTTATGCCTGCCTCTCTACCTGCCCGCTACTCTGCCTGCCCGCTTCTCTGCCTGTCTGCCTTTCTTCCTGCCTCTCTGCCTGCCTGCCTACCTCTCTGCCTCTCTGCCTGCCTCTTTGCTTGCCTGTCTTTATGCCTGCCTCTCTGCCTGCCCGCTTCTCTGCCTGCCTGCCTTTCTTCCTGCCTCTCTGCCTGTCTACCTCTCTGCCTGCCTGCCTGCCTGCCTCTTTGCTTGCCTGTCTTTATGCCTGCCTGCCTGCCTGCCTGCCTCTCTGCCTGACCGCCTTTCTACATGCCTCTCTGCCTGTCTGCCTCTCTGGTTGCCTGCCTCTCTGCCTGCCTGCCTGCCTGCCTGCCTCTCTGCCTTCCTCTCTGCCTGCTTGTCTTTATGCCTGCCTCTCTGCCTGCCTGCTTCTCTGCCTGCCTGCCTCTCTGCCTGCCCGTCTCTCTGCCTGCCTCTCTGTCTGCCTTTATGCCTGCCTCTCTGCCTGCTTCTATGCATGCCTGCCTGCCTCCCTGCCTGCCTCCCTGCCTGCCTCAGAGTTGAGATAGTTTTATCCAAGTAGAACCAAGTAGAATATTATTCGCTTTAATGTAACACAAATGTAATAAAATCAAGTCTTCCGCTTCCGCTGACAACTGAACTTCGGTAATTGTTTTATTTTATTAATTCGTTCTCAAGATTAAATCCAGATAATCATACGTAATTATAAATAACATCAAGTGATTACGTGCTTAGCTTTCATTCAGCCACGTGTAAATATTCAATATTCAAGCCTTGGTAAATTCCAAATTTTCACCTACGTTCGATCTTGTAAGATTGACGTAACACAATCTTCCATATTGACATTTGAACTCACTCCATTTAGCCTTTATTACTCAGCAAGGTTTTATAAAGATCGATATGAATATTCCCAAAAGAAAGGAATCGTATCGGAATCAATATCTACTAAACTTAGATTTGGATGACACAAGGCTACAAAGCTACAAGGCTATGTGTGGAGCCCGCTATGCATATAAATCACTACAACAGTAAATGCCCGTTAGGCTAGCTCTTTATGCATTACATTATGGCAATTTACTCGAATTTATAAGGAAATATAAGTTCTGGTTTGGGAATATTGGTTGAGGAAAACTATTCCTGTGTTATTTTCTGGAATGGGGAGTTATCTTGAACATGTTAGCGTCGTTTATTTCTGGATAAACTGGACAGTTAGATACCCGGAGAACACAATATATGAAATGGTGTGATAAAAATAGTACAGTTGAGGATATTAGTCCGAAAGTAAATAATGTAAATCTTATGGAAGACTGTGTTGCGCCAATCACAAAATTGGGAAGAGCGTGTTTGAATATCAGCATTCGAAATACTTTATTTTAGCTACGACTGAACATTGACATCTGGCAACAGTTGGAAATAGGTAATTATTGTAGCCTTGAGAGACAATTTTTAATCGGAACCCGTGTAACTTGTGTAACTTGTGTAACTTGTGCCGAATCCGAAAATGATATATTTCCAATTGGTTTATTATTTATAAATAGTTGTTTGGTTGGTTGAAGTTTTTTTGTCGTTGCAAGGGACTGAGCATCAAGCTCACTTAGAAAATTTCAGACGCTGATTTCCAACGTAATTATATCATTCGCATTTATAGGATTGCCTCAACATAATTTCCACTTCCAATGACTGATTCCTGACCCCCTTAATTCGTATTCACGTAAGATTATCAAAATTGTCCTTTAAAACTATCCATTGATACAAAAGATCATAATTACAATTTTGCATGTGTCAAATTGAAAGTTAATATACTCACAATATAATAAGCATTAATCAATCGATGTTAGTAAAAGTTTTAGGATATATTTATATTTATATGAGTATCGACGATCACATTCACTATTAATGGCTTGCAATAAAACATTATTCAACTTTGCCCATCAACTAAGTTTCTTTAGATAGTTATTAAACAATCTAAGGCATATTATTTACATTATTCGGAATATTCTCATCTTTGTCACCATATTTATTACAACGTTTCAGCCGTTGTACGCTCCGGCCATCTTCAGGTGGTTAGAATGTCGAACTGAACCCTTTATTTCGCTCACTGGGGTAGACTGTTCTAGTTCCACGTGCCATGTTTAATGGATGTCAGTTATCAGTTATCTCCTCAAGGACACATGGCACAGTGGATAAAGTCGTTGGTTAGATTCAGTGACAGGACCCAAAGAGTGTGAGTTCAATACCCGGCTAAGGCAGTGGAGAACTTTCAGAGAGAAATTAACAGTAAATTAATGTAAATAGTGTACATAATACCTCAGCTCAGAAATATAGACAGGGCGAACGTTGTAATAAATCTGGCAAGTATGAAGGACTCAGTCGTATTTGATTTAGTGAGACAAGCTTGTTAACCATTACACCTGATCGACGTGCCCATACATATAGCAATTTATTAAGTACAATGCCAAATTTATGTAGCATCTCAGAATGGTCATGGCCCTCCACATCTTCCTGCCTCGTGTTGATTTTACTAAGTTTTGTCTTTTTTCTATTTCTCCCAAACCCTGTTGTGACAGCCATTTGCTCAATACCATCAAGTATGTTACACGCTGCTTTCCTCTGTTCCCCTTTCCCTCAATCCGTCCTATCAGATTTTCCAAGCCTTCTTTCCTTATAAAGTGCCACAGAAATTTCAACTGTCTCAGCTTACATATTTTGTTTCCATTTCCTCCAAAACCTCGTTGTTGCTCGGTCCATGATATCATCAGCATCCTTCTGTAGAACCACATTTCAGTTGCTTCAAGTCTCTTCTTCATGTTTGAGGATATGGTCTAGTATTCACTGCCAAATAGGAAGATAGATATCGCGTAATAGTTCAGTACTCTTTTCTTTGTTTCTAACGAAGTTTTTCTTTCTCTTAATACTTTGCTTAGTTTTTGGAATGCATCTTTGGCCAATGCGTCTTCGGATCTCAGTGCCACACTTCCTGTTAGAACACTTCTCAATCGTAATTGGTCTAACAAGACGAGGCAGCTAACCATTACACCACATCGAAATACCCCACGGATATGTTTTAAATAAATCTTTTATAAAATAAGCCATGTCATAATCATAAAACATGAGGATGATATTCTAGACAGGCAGGCGCAAATCCCCCGGAAAAACAGACTTTCTATCCTCCAATTCGATTTTGCGTTAAATATTCAAATTTATGTCTGGTCTGGAGTACAAGCAACGCTGATAGTGAACTATTTCGACTAAAAACAACCAAATAGTCAAACCGGCTTTGCATCTGATGTTTGGAGTGAAAGCGGTTTAAACACAGACTATGCCAGCTTATCTTGCTATTTTCGGTTGAGAAGTGTCTTTTTTTAACATAGAAATATCCTATTTGATAAACTTTACTTGCCTCAAATAAATTCGACGTCGCTTATCTATGATTTGTTTGAATAAATTGCTACTGTTAACGATTCATTTTCCGGGGTTTTTTATGACTTATCTGTCATCAAATCGTCTTTTTTCCTTTCTGAAAGCGTGCCTTCGATCGCCTCGCCCGAGGCACCGTGTATACTGAAAAAAAAAACTTTTGCAGCTTGCCCGTCTCTGACAGAGTGTCAAGATAGATTAGTAACATTGTCCATTTGTATTTATCTTGTGTATCTGTTCATTAGCGTTAGCGATGGGCGCACTGCAATGTCCGTTACTTTTTCTTCCTCTTTCCACGATGATCGAAATAACATTCAGCGCAAATTCATTAGATTACAGAGACCTCATGGGACACAAATGAGATCGACTGGTAAAATTTTGGTGCAGAATGACGACCTTATATTTTTATAAACATATTCCTAAAACTTCGTAGCCACAAATGCTTAAATATAGATATAACTGTATCCAAACACAAACACACTTTCAGAAGGCTACTGTAGTCTGGCACGCATTGAGGATCTAAATCACCACATTAGCGGTTGGCTTGTTAGACTGGCTTGTTAATCATAGCACTACAGACTTCATAGGTATTAACTAAGCTTTACATGAATAAAGTTATAGTAGTGACACACCTATATGGAAGGATCTCTCTATACAAACAGTCTCAGCATCAATTGGTGTTTAAACGGCGCGTTACGATACATAGCCATCTAGCTAGCAAGATAGATAGATAGATAGATAGATAGATAGATAGATAGATAGATAGATAGATAGATAGATAGATATGGTATGGTATAATCATAGATAGATAGATAGATAGATAGATAGATAGATAGATAGATAGATATGGTAATATTACAGGTTTCATTATGAGGAAACGACCGTTGTCCATTGACCAAACAAATGGTGTTACTTAGCTGGTGTTGAAATTAATAAAATCTTTCTATTAAAAAAAAGAAGTTTTCAGGAAAATAGTTTTCTTAATTCGCGTAGCTGTTATTACTCTCTCCTGTATTTAGGAGGTTTCCTTGCTAACCTTTTGTTTGAAGCCGTCTATAAAGTATAATAATATCATTATTAACTCTTCTAGTTACTTGTGATATCCATTTTAGTTGTTGATACTATTTTTCCCAATGAAGCAAGCAAGGCGATAAAGCCACTACGTCAAAAGCGGTTACTGAGAGTGAAATAATCTGAGAAAAAAGTATTGAATGGAGATTTAAGAAGACAGAAGATGACAATTCACATTGCATGTAAAGTTTTGAAGTCCATAGTTGACAGGATAGTTGGGTACTTTAAGAAAATAAATATTGTGGCTTTACAAATTAATTTGTCATTTTAGTTTATCAACTAAAGAAAAAATGTCTAAATGTGTTGTGTTTTTTTGGTGTGCATTTTCTCTAATTTGATAACTTATGTAACAGATAAGCGTCGGAACAATTGCACAAGTGCGCGGAAAAGTTGACTGTTGAATATTTACACAGAAAAATGAAATCAACTAAAGAGACTAAGACGTAATGTTTGTAAAATCTATGATAAAAAGTGTGACATATAAGAGTCACGTATGCTGTTACGGTGTGTCATTGCAAAAAGCTAAGTTCACTAGTTTAGGTGTATCATAATCATTAAATAGAAGGAAGGCGTGATAGTTAAACCAGAAATACGAAGTAAGAGCAAAAGACCATATTTAAATGAAGGAAGGAAGAAAGAAAAATAAAAAGAAAGAAATGACCATAAATAAAAAGGGTTATTTTTATAAGAAATACGAGAATAGGAACAGGAAAAGTAGAAGGATTTTTTTAAAAAATGGAAAGAATAATACTTAAACGAAAAAGAAATATTAAAAGTAAAGAACCAATTCAAGGGTATAAGAAAAAGAGGAAATGAAGACTGAATATAAGAGAAATGAAGAAAAAGAAATCATAACCAAATAACGGTAACCTTTGATAGTTAGTATTCAACTTTCATAACTCCCCTCCTTGGCTGGCGGCTATGTCAAGTTGGAACAGCAACGTCAAGCGTGGTCAGTACCTATATGAGTGACCATTTGGAAATACCAGGTGTTGTAAACATGGATGTATTAAACTTGGAGTAATGGATAATTGTTAATCGGAGACCTGAGATACAAATCCCGCTGCATTCGTGATATTCTCTGTGCGCAGGTACCTTTGGGAAAGATATGAATCCCTTTCTTCTCCCCCAGCTATGTGTTAATTAGTTAGACATATGTCACTAAAAGTATTAGGTTGGTGCAAAAATAATGACGTAATAATGTCGTTTTTTGACGTATTTTCTAACGTCAAAAAACGACATTATTACGTCATTATTTTTGCACCAACCTAATATTATTATCTAAAAACAACAATCTAAAAATAATTTCTGGTTTTAAATAAACTGCAAAGGGTTGATAAACCTTAAAAAACAAATCGACAAAATGCTGGTTGAATCAATACAATTTCGTCAAGTCAAGCAAGATATACCATGAACAGAGCATACAACAAATGAGAAAGTCCTAAGAAGGGTGGGAATTGCAAAGGGACTGCTGCTAGTAATCAGTAAAACCAGATGAAATCCTGGAAACACAAAACAAAGATGCTTTATGATCAAAGAGAAGCAGAGGTAAGAGGCAAGTAACCAAGTTCTTAAGAATTTAAATAACCTACAAAGGGTTGATAAGCCGTAAAAAATGAATCAATCAATAAAAAAATTAACTCCTCTAAAGAGGAAACAACTGGTTTTGTGATTATCATATGGGCTAGACTGAATTAAAGATAAGAGAAGCAGAGTTAAGCTGCAAGTAAGTTAGTTGCTAAGAGGACAGGATGTTGTGGGGAGCCACGATCACCCATATCCTGAAAGAAAATGACTCATAAATGGAGAAGAATCCACTTGATAAAATTGAACAAACGGATATCCCACAAAATGTCGTCGTAAAGGAGTGAGAGAAAAGACAAAGCAAGAGAATTATGTGAATCCACAATCCGAAGGGACACGGCACATAGGGAAAAAGAGAGAGAGAGAGAGGGAGTAAGTACAGATAATGAATACAGATTAAGTTTATTGTTATCTATAGGCACGTCTTTTTAACCACAAGCTGGACAGAATATTGCGAGACAGGATGATTTCTTTGGTAACGAAGAAAAGAATACTGAGCTGTTACGGAACATCTGTCCTTCTTTAAGGCAGAGAATGTTGGACGATTTCCTCAAAGATTAAGAAGAGACTCGAGGCGACGGAGATGTGGTTCTTCAGGAGGATGCTAAGGATATCATGGACTGAGCGTGTGAGCAACGATGAGGTCTTAAAGAGGATGCAAACAAGGAGGAGGCTTATACTTAACACCAGGAAGAGGCAGCTGAAGTTTCTGGGACACATAATGAGGAAGGAGGGCCTGGAGAATCTGATACTCACGGGTTGAAATAGAGGGAAAGAGAGACAAGGGAAAACAATGTATGACATACCTAGCAAGCTTAAGCAAGTGGATGACATGACGTAGTCTGGGTAAGGAAGCAGAGGGAAGGGACTTTTTGAGAGCTGCAAGTGATAGAGGGAGGTGTAGAACCATGATCGCCTACGTCCTGAAAGGACACGGCACATAGAAAGAAAGAGACGGTTTTCAAAGTCAAAAGAAAAACCCGAAGATAAGCAGAAGCACATCTGACTAGTGGCAGCACTGAAACAAGTGCGTGCTATGATTTGAAATAATAAACCCTTCTATATTCTCAAAGACTAAGTTAGAAAAAAGGGGAATCAAATTTCGAAATTGAGGACAAGTTGGGTCATGTTCGGTGTCAAATGCAAGAACTTTGTTTTCAATAAAAAATATCTTCGATATTCAGAATGTCAGAATTTCTCTTCCACTTCCCAAAATCTAAAAATATTTCGTTAGAATTTGGTAAGTGTATCAGGTTGTTATCAATCATTTTAATCACTTCTTCATCGAGCCGAGGACTTTTTAGCAAGTTCACCTAAAATGAAACCGATAACATGAGCAGGAGATTTAAGGTTTTTTTAGAAAATAAAATGTAAAATTGAAAATGTAATTAATAATTATTAAAAAAAGAAATGAGCGAGAATAAAAAGAAGAATTAAAAGAATTAGGAAAAACAAAGGCGAAAGGAAAATACACGCAAGAATTTCGAAAGTGAATTAAAATTAAGAGAAGAAAAAAAGAATTCAAAGACAAAAGAAACTGAAAAATTAGAACAAACAAAATGAAAGAAAATTACAAGGAAAAAATTGAAGAGTAAGAAGAAAATCTCGAAGAAGAAAAGAAAATTAGAAGAAACAATATTTGTAGAAATCTTCAAGAAATTTCACAGAAAAGAAAATAATTCAAAACGAGGTTTTGTTTTCAGATTAAACAATGGCGTCAATTAAGAATAGAGTATTTTTCAACGAAACTTGAAAACCGACATAGAAAAATAGTCACGTTTAAAAAGATTTATTCCTCTAGAACAGCTAAGAACGCATTTGGCATGAACTCTCTACACACCCACACATTGTAAATGTATTCATCTTGATTGAGAGAGAGGTAAGAACGATATTTTTATTATAAATCAATTCATTAATCGATATATTTGTTTCAATTAAGCAAGAGTTCTCTTTTACTCTTGTTATTATATCCCTATCTTAAATTTAAAAAAAAAAAAGCTTAATTTTGACACGAACAGGCTTTTCTTTAAGTGTCCGTCTATAAGTCTACTGATTGGCACATAGGTATGACTGGAAGCTTTTACTACATAATTTCATGTGATTAATATTCACTGCTAAATTAAGTGCACTGACAAGGAAAGAGATTATGTTCAAAATATATGCCTTGTAAATTGTCTTTTCGTTATTATTTCTCTATTCACTGTGTGCATTTACATTTGTGGCATTGTGTTAACCTTGGGAAATATAAATAGTAATTTCTTCTGTGTGCCCTGGCACTTCATCACACGGGGGATTATGGCTTTCCACGACTTCCTGTCCTTTGTAGATCTGGGTTTAATTAGCGAGTTAATTGCATATTTTAGGTACAAAGCGGAAATCACAGATATTGACTTTCAAAGCAAGTTGGAAATTGTGCTTTCCTTGTAAAATTTGTGCTATACAATACTCCCACTATATTTTTTTTAATTCGACCTTGTATTTTACCATAAAAAATAGTGAATATCAGTGATAAGGTGTGGAATTAATTCAGTACGTAAAGAAAAGAGGAGTGAATTGTATAATCAGGCGTTTGCTTTGATAAATGAAATCAATACATGCAACAAAAAGTGTGAAAAAAACAGTATTGCAAAAACCGATATTGTTTAGAAGAAATGCCGTAACTCAATTTTGAAACCGTCAATACAGATTGAAATACTTAATTAGAAATGTTATTCATGATAAAGAATGCAAATCCATCCAACCTATGTCTACTAAACAAAAGAAATGGACCATCTTTATATTAAAATAAAGTAAAAATTGATACGTAGATCTTATTAACCGGAAGTAATTGCTTTGTTATGGAGCAATTTTTTCTTTTCTTTTTTTGTAACGCACACGTAGCCTTGTAATAAAACTAGATTTAGTAAAAGATTATTTGGAGATTTCTGCTTCTTTGTGATGGGAAATCAGTAAATAACTTTGGTTTCATCATCCAGGAGTTAACGAAGGTCAAGGATATTCCTAGATATCAAGTGGATAAACCTGAGAGACATATCTCTCTAAAAAAAAAAAAAAAAAAAAAAAAAAAACAATCCCCGTCCCAAAAAAACTGCCTTGTTCTCCGCCACCATTACCCCACAGTACACACATACAAATAAAAAAAAATAACACAATCTGTTTCCCTCTCTTGGATAAGCTTAACTTAGTAAATACTAATAATCCTTATTGAATATTGACAGTTTAACCGAAGTTGATAAAATATCAGGTGTGTGGGGTCCGCTTTGAAATATTAGCAATTAAAATACCTGCTCTTAGCTGAATTCAAAACTGAAAATTAAAAACTCGGTTATGAGACGATTTTTATTTTTTCCTTCTTTCATTTCCTGATTTTGCTGAGTGTCCAGCCATTGCCGGTAAGTCGATTTTCTTTTCCAATTTTGTTTTGTAAAATTTATTTCCATTGTTGTTTGGTTTTTAATTCTTTTTTTCTCTGGACATTACTCTTTATTTATACGAAAAAGATTTTAATTTCTTTATCAATAACGCGGCTAGTCATCATGAAGCAAACTCTTGAAAATTCATCAAAACCCGTAGACATTTTCTTGTTTCCTCAAAAATGAACGCATTCTACTCTTCGTTTTTATTTACCCTTGGACTTAAAATATGCACACTTTAAATTCAACTATTTTTAAGGAAAGGAAACTAATTTTAAGATTTTAATTCTAAATATTCTGATGACATTGCTATTTTCTCTTTGACAATATCATCTTCTCTTAAAAGTTCTTCCAACTTTTTTTTAATTTCGTAAAAGGCAAAACCTACCAGGTTTTTAAACAAATCTCGATACTCTCCGAAGAACTGAAGCCTCTATTTGCTTTCCACTATGCGCGCTACACTGAATTCGTATAGAAGAAATAATCAGTTGTTTTAGCTTTTCCGTCAATTCATGAAATCAATCTTTTTCAACAATCGTTGCTGAATCAATGTGCCTTTCCTGTGCTCCTGTTATTTTTTTTAAAATAATTCTATGAAATCTAAGATTAAATGTCATTTATTAAATCTACCAAAAAAATTGTAGACTTTAAAAATCAAGTTCTCTTATTCTGATTATGAATAATATTAGATTTGTTTTGGTATTCTTCTTGTGTATCGATAAAAAAAAACTTTTCTACATAAATTTCGGTTTCTATTGTGTATAAAGAACGATATATCAACTGCCTACAGTCTTTCATAATGGCCAATATTTTAACGATAAATTTTACTCTAAATGTTTCGCACCCCCCTCTACCGAAATCTTGTTTATGTCTACAGCATAAATAATTGTTTACATCGATGTTCATTTAAGAAGTTAATGGATTCATTTTCACTCAACAACATTTCTTATTGCAATAAGTGTTACATGTTTGTGTAGACATTAACTTCCCTTAGCTAATGTCTCTTCCACGAAAAGGAGGTGCAATTCCTGCTAGATGTACATTTATTTTATAAGACTTTCGAGGATTTAAAGAAATGATTATTAATTTCCCTCTTTATAAATAAAGAGGAAGTTTACACCAAAGACGTCTAGCTCTTAAAATAACGTTTGCAATAATAAGAAATTATTTCATTTACATTAAGTTTTACAAGGAATCTACAGACGTATATAGAACATCGGAGTTGATGTTCTCAGGTCATATGCATATATTAATGTTTTTATTTATTTATATATAAGTGATTTGGTCATACACAGGTGTTTCTGGAATCAATCCTTTGCAGACTGGTGTACTTATTACATATTTGTCTTTCAAGATTTCGCCGGAAACAACTTATAATTGCTCGGCGCCTGATGTTGTGCCTCTTATGTGAAAATGACGGAACGCTTTTATTTTGACGTCCACCAACATTTCAAAATGTCTCTGTAGCAAGAATAGCAATTAATTTTTACTTAACTACCAAATCCTAAAATCCTAACCAAGCTTTTCTTTTTCCACTGTAAAACTTTCCCTCCTTATCGTTGACTTTGGTACCATTACGCGTAGACAGAAGGACACCATCTTAGTCAACACTATTTCTAAGACGAAATGTGTGCATTGAGGGGGAAAACTATATTTGAATATGCTTCCTCCTCAGAACGTGGTGATTATGCCCTTCCACGCCGTCAGTGGCTCTTAATAAGATTTTTTTTTTCCTATCTCTCCTAATCCTAATTCTGTCAATCATTTACACCTGCTCGTAAAGCAAGAGTTATTCTTCTGCCCCTTTTGTCTTCAATATTTCCTGTGAGTGTCAAATTCTCCAAGCCCTCTTTCCTCATCAGGTGTCCTAGAAGTATCTACTCTCTTTTTTTATTCTAAGCAGAAATCTCTTTTGTTTTCGTTTTCTCTAACACATCCTAATTACTCACATGGTCAGTCAATGAACTTCTCAGTATCCTTCTGTAGAACCATATTTCTGTTACCACAAGTCTCTTTGCCTGCTAGACAGGCGGACTGATAACAGTTCAGCACTCTTTTTTTTTTCTTTTTTTTTCTTTTTTTTTAGTCACTGATATAAAAATCCAATGAGAAAATATGACCTGCCAAAACTGTCATCTCGAAGAAAAATTTATGTAAGTAAAAATCAAAAGCAGAAAAGAATTTTCGTTAAATTCCCGATTT
>OZ010571.1:156516477-156543977 GCA_963932145.1 Acanthosepion lycidas
TTACAGTTTCTGGAAGAGAGCGAATAATCTGGCTTTAACAAATCTAGTACGCTCAAATCTTCGGTGATAACTTTGTACGAGTGCAACCACTGACTTGAATAGTTTCGTTTACCTAATTTCGCTCAGAAAACTTGGGATAAACCCCTAGTATGATATTTAAGGCACTTCTCCTAGGCCGATAATATAGTCGTCACCTCCTCAACAAATCGAATATGATGAGATTTTGTTGCAGTTTCATAGTCCCAAAGCGAAAGTCCTAACCAGCCATATAGTGATAAGAAGATGGAGACTTTAATTATCCATTTTGTTTATAATTTTTATTTCGTGAACAGCGAGATTTTTAGTTCATCAGAACGAAACCTTCTCCGCAAATGGAGAAGTGCCCGTCCGATGTATTTTCTTCATTTGAGTCTTATTATCATTGTAATGCTCTGTAGTCAACATTGAGCTCTCCCTGGATTTATATCCTCCTCGGAATTATCCATTCCCGTTACAAACTAGTAAAACTAGGTACCTCCACGAGATCGCTAAAAAAAAAGTATAGCATGATGAAAAAGACGCCAAACTCAACGAAAACAATTTTATCGTCTAAAGGTTTATGCTATTATTATGAGGAAAGATCAAAGTATTTTTTGGGTATTTTTTTACATTTTTTAATCGTTCCTAGCACGTCCGAAATTTTCGTTAAAAATCTTGTTTTTTTTTTTTTTTAGTCAGCAAAATTGACCATTTTTTTCCATTTTATATAAAAACTGGAAATCTCAATTTGAAATTCTTTTAAATATCAATTATCATCTTTTCAAAACTTATTTTAAGAAAATCAGGAATTATAATGTTTATCTAAAATATTTTGAACCAAGCTTAACTTGGCTTTTGCGCCGAAAAGATGTAATTTGAAAATAAAACAAAGCAGGTGATAAACTTTCGCGTTACTTGACAGGTGATGAATGACATATTGACGGATTCTGTGGGGCTAATTTGTTCTACGGAAGGGGAAAAGTGAAATAATTTACATTTAAGTGAACAAATTATTTACCTCGTTATTTTTAAGGAAAACTTTCAGCGCTGTAATTTTTTTTTGTACTTAGCTTTCAACTTTACGTTTATGATGCTTTATGGAAAATATATTCTAAAGAAATTAAAATAAGACTGTTAAGAGTGACATTAAATTTCATAAGAAATATATCTAATTAATTTATAGGTACTTTTCTTATGAAATTTTATCAGAAGTGTACATAAAATACTATAATTTTATGTACATTTATTACATTTTACTGTGTTATTTGTATTTCCATTCATTTTATTATTAATTTTGATATTTCATTTATGGAAAAATGTCATAACTGAGATTAATATAAAAATAAGATCATATAAATTTCATAAGATGATACTGATACTTGTAGGTACCTTTCTCAGTTGAAATTGAAAAATCAAATTAACTTCTTCACATGTGTTTCGCAAAAGTAAAGGCCTTAACAGCGGAGAACAATGCTTAACTCAAATAACGCAACTGAATTGTATTCTGGTTGGTCTTCCGTACTTTATAATTTCAGCCTGATGATAAACACAAAATCACATTTTTTTAATTACTGCGGATCTTCTGATTAGTCAAGATGATACAATTTACAACCCGCTAAAAAAAGATCTATCTCATAAGGAAACTAAGAAACCCAATGCGGCTTTTAACTAATTTTACAATATTTTAACAACTTAAATGTAAAAATCTATTATAATTAAGAAATAACAAATAATTGTATTAAAAATTCATTTTTCATCGAAAAAATTTTTTGCTTTCAGAAAATATTGTCCATATTCATAAAAAGCAAATAAAAGCACTTGAAATTAAATAATATCTTTGTTTTATTGAGTTTTTTATGTTACAATTCAGAGCTGATTTTCAGGTAGGGGGGTCCAATTAAAAAAAAAAAAATACATGATTTGCATTCCTCAATGCCTTGTGCTCTTAACTATTGTAATCACTAAACCCGATGCGATCGAATTTCTAGCGTTTTCATAAAATTAGTTATGGTGGCGGTAATAAATATTTAAAAAAAAAATTCTGCCATGACTTTAATAAAAAAAAAACATAATTTCGATCATCTGTGAATAGTTCCTGAAAGTTTCATTAACATCCGACAATTATTCATATTTTTGCAAGATTAGAGGACACCTATTTCACTAGCGCCGGCAAATAACCTCAAGATTATATACAAAGCCTTAATTTATTCCATCATGATGTTACTTAAACCTTTGAGTCCTGACCACCGGTTGAACAGTGGTAGAGAAAAATGACTTAATGCCCAGCCACCGGTTGAACGGTGAGTAAACACTTGTAAATATTTATATATCTACCGTGAAACATTACACACCAGTTATTTGCGAAATTTGACTCAGAAGCTCAGGCAGAAGAAGGGTTAAAATTGTTCAGGAGCGTAAGGTTCAAAGGGTTCAATGTGACTTCATATTTTCAATTGATTATTTGTGCAATATTTTTACTAGGGTAAACCCCAATGCTTGCATTTAAGATACTGCTTCCTACATATGCATACTCTCATGTCCAGATATTTCTTGGCAGGGTCTACGCAATTATCTATGCTTCAGTTATCTATCTTCAGATGTCTATCATCCTCAGATACTGTCTCGGTACCTACAGTAGCGTAGTTGGTTAACAAATTTCCCAGACTTGTATCACTCGCGTGAGTTCAGTTCTCGCAAACAATTTGTTGGACCCTCTAACGGTCAAAGCCACGGACATATCTTGGACATTACAAATTCTGCCTTAACCAAATATTCTACCACGTTTACTGTTACATTAACTCTTGGCTTACGGCCACATCACGTTGAAATACCGATTCCCGTACGATCGGCAAAGTTAAGCAACCTAGTACCTAGATGAGTGACCGCTTGGGAATATCAAGCGCTGACTTAGATGTGTAATGAATAATGACTTGGATTTTTTAATCGGAGTGCCGTGTTCCAATTCTTTTTAGGTTCGTTATATTTGCTTAAACGCAAATACCTTTTAGGAATCCACCTCTTCTCTCTCAGCTATGGATTAATTAGTAAACTATTATTTCAAAAGTTACAATCTAAAAATAATTTCTGGCTTTAAATAACCTGCAAAATGTTGATAAACTGTAAAAAAACAAATGCTGGTGGGATCAATACAATTTCGTGAGACGTGAAAAGGAAATCAAGCAAGATATGCCATGGGCAGAGTAGGAAACAAATGAAAAAGTCCTAAGGAGGATGGGGATTTCAAAGGGACTGCTGCTAATAATGAGAAAAGTAAAACCAGATAAAGTTCTGGAAACACAAAGATGATTTATGGTCAAAGAGAAGCGGAGGTAAGATGCAAGTAACTAAGTTCTTAAACCTTTAAATATCCTGCAAAGGGTTAAGCCGTAGAAAACGAATCGATCAATAAAAAAACAGTTACTTCCTCTACAGTATATCCTTGGTGTGTGTGTGTGTGTGTGTGTGTGTGTGCTTGACTGCAATAAAAGACGAAACAATTGGTTTGGTGATTATCATATAGGCTAGACTAAATCAAAGAAAATTTCAGCCAAAATCGGAGATTTCTATAGACTCTTAGTAAAGTCTTTAATAAAAATGCATTATCAATGCAGAACTGTCAAAATTTGTTCTCTACACAAAGGAATTAAATGAAACCTGATTGTCCACTCTCATGAACGTTACTTAGACAAATTGCCAATCGCTAAAAATGTTCGGAAGATACAATGTCATGGGTCAAGGCTTTCCATTGGCTGAACTCCAAATGGCAACAAACCAGTCTAAGCAATAGCTTGGCTGAGATGTGAAGTTTTATATTTGATCAGGGTCGTAAGTAGCGCAATTTTCAAATGACACATATGATTTTACAAAACTTGTTAGGCACTTTGAAATTTTAAAGTTTCATCCCAGTTAATAGAAAGATCTACAAATTGGCATATTTAATTGTGCCACTCACATTTAATATTATAATATTATGGAATAAGATCCAGTAGAAATACTGGGAGAGTCTAATGAGTCTGGATAAACTATCAAAAACCTTTTTTTTTTTTTTTTTTTCGGGGGGGGGGGTTAGGTCATCAAATAGGGCCTTAAGAATCATCAGAGCTTACATAGAAATTTTTAACACACTTCGTCCTTCATTGATATTTCCAGATAACATAAGCTGGCACTAGCTTAGGATATTCGGTGAAAATCAGTCACTAAACATGATATCCAAAACTCGCCGTATGACAGGCGCCGAATTCATATCCTCTTTGACATCACATATTTTATAGCGATTTGCTATGTTTTCCACACCCACATTTTATTCGTCTGCGATTGGCTAATAAGTTACTACTACCTTTGTATAGGAAAATTTAGCCATCGCAGTCATTCCTTTGAATCTTTTGGTTCTGAGCATATTTACCTATTCTGTTTAGTACGAGTGTAGTGATTGATTAATTTTTAATCAATCACATATTTTTAATGTAAGATCGAGTTTTACCGCTTTCACCTTAAAAAGGGTGACTTTTCGCAAGTCGTCAGTAAGATCCAAGCCGTCAACACAAATCCACGATCTTGCTCAACGCACACACACAGAATTTCGTAACTACAAACTTACATTTTCTCTCTGTAACTTTCGCCAAGTTCAATCAACTAGAACTTTGTTGATTCAAACTAGTTTATTCACAACACATACCAAGCAATTGTATTCTTGGTGTTATTCATTCTTAACATGCAAACTTTGTTCTAACAATTATTTCGGAACAAGAGAACTTTCTTCGGACAATTAATTACAATCAATCTACAGTTGAAGGGGAACAACTTCCTTCTCTTACATTGTGAATAACAAATTATTTCATGCTTGTTGTATTTTATTCAATATATATTCGTTGGTTAACAAATTGGAGTTGTTGTTATTATTACCTGAATCCTATACGTTGAAAGTATCGTTAATATAAACGTAGTGCCGCCATAACTTGAACCTCGCAAGTAGTGCTTCTACAATTTCCCCTCTACTATTCGCCTTACAGCGTGCTTGTCTGTTTTCGAACACCGCATCTTTTCGTGAAATATATCGGACATTTTCCTACATTGACTCAATACAAATTCTAAACTCTGAATTTCTTGAAATAGTTATTTATTCTGTTTACTTTAACACAAGGCTACAATTTTTGAGGGTTGCGGTCTCATCACGTTGAAACACCGGTTCTCGTACGATTACCGAAGTTAAGCAACTAATGGTTAGCAACTAGATGGGTGACTGCTTGGTCACATCAGGTGTTGTAAGCTTTGATGTACAGGTTGCGTATTGGATAATTGCTCTGAAATGTTAATCAGAGAGCAGAGTTTCAGTTCCAGTTGGGTTCGTTATATTCACTTACGCGCAAATACTCTTGGGAAAGGCATGAATCTAATTCTTCTCCCTCCAGCTGTGGGGTAATCAGTAATACATGGATCACTATCACAAAAACTTATTACAATCTATGCATATTTCCTGTATTTAAATAACCTGCAAATGGTTAATAAGTCTTAGAAAACGAATCCGCCAACAACCAATCTTTGAGTACCATGCGAAATCCAACACTTTGGTTACTAGACTAACAAACCCTCTACAGCAGTCCATCAATTAGTATTGTATAAATTAGTTTACTTTAATCGTCTGAAAATGGTAGCCAAACGTAAGTAATTTTGCAGTTACATAGCTTATTTTCTATGCATAAATAATCTCAGATTTTTGTTCTATTGACGAATGAAAGCAATCTGCTTTTTAAAATGATTGATTTATTTTGTTTTACGGCATATCAGCCTCAATGGGTTGTTTAATGGCGACAAAATGTTTTATTGCTGGTAATATTTTGTTTTCTGGTAATATATTTTCTTCAAAAAATATTGCTGGTAATAGTTAACTATTTGCCCATAGCTGGGACCCTAACAGATGCTACCACCCCGGGTCAGGAAACACCAGGAATTAAGATGTGGTTCCTTGCTCCTCAAAACCTCTTGATCAGAGGCCTTGCTGCTGGGCGTAGTTTAATGTCTTACCCAGGACGCGGATGTAGTTTGTCTTACCCAGGACGATCTTTTAAAATCATTAAATGTTATAATTGAATACTCTTGCCATATGTGGTCTGGTGCCCTTGCTACATTTTAAGATTCTTGACAAAATCCAAAGAAGGATCTCTTTCTTTTCTCTTCTGGCGAGCTTTTTTATCCTGGTGCCCCGACTCCATAAATTTAAGCGTGTTACTCGATTGGCAACTAGGTCCCACCGTTTTACTGTTGAAATAGCTAAATGCAATCGTCACTTCTACTCCACCAATTTTCTTTGTCGCACGCCCCCTTGTGGAATTCCCTTCCGTTTTCTTGCTTCCCTGATATCTGCAATCTTCCAAAATGTAAATGCAACGACAATCGCCATCTTCTATCATCTTGAACCCCATTCTTAATCCTCCTCACTTTCAATCTTCTGTTTCACATTCACTCACTGTAGCTACCTGCATGATAGCGGCATCCCCGCCTTGTTTGCGGTGAAATGATTAAAAAAAAAATATATATCAAAATATATTAAGAGGAAATAGAAAAACTGTGTATTTGCAGCCCCAGTGTCTCCTACGTGCGAATGAATTCTCCTGGATTTAGGGAAATACAACAAATATTCTTGTATACGAACAGTTCGGAAATATTTTAGCCACCAAACATTAGGTGGATTCAGACAAAAATCTTAGATTAGCCCTCTTGTCTAAGGTTACATTGGTTTCTTTGAGCCGGATACAATATGAATTTATGGATGTGTTATGAGATTATAGTTGTTTCAACGAGAGTAAATGTATATTTTAAAGAGAGAAAAGCCGCATTATTATATTGTTCATTTCTTTTTACATACTTTATTCTATATATTTTGCTACACGGGTTTTGGATCATGTGACCTTCATCAGGCAAAGAATGGTTATTTCCACAGATTATTTAAAAGAATTATTTTTTTCTTTCTGTTAAATCTTTTAATCGTTGTCTTTTGTGTGTAGTAGTAGTAGTAGTAGTCAATTGCATCCATCTTGGACTCGCCGAAAAATGTTCTTTTGCTTGAGGAAAATGGAGGTCTTATGTCTCTGTGTATCCCTTCATTCATTCCTCTATTCTTGTGTGTGTATGCGTCTCTCTCTCTCTCTCTCCCCATATATATATATATATGTGTGTGTGCGCCTGTGTGGTCCGACTAGTGTGTTTGACCACTTTCTGTATGGGTTTTGGAGTTATTTTTTTAGTGCTGGTTTCAGTTTGTCTATGAAGTTTTTTTTGTTGTTTTTTTTTTTTGTATGCATATAAATTCTCTCACCTACCCATTCCAAAAAATTGTATAAAGAAAATTTATGGTTTTCTGGTCGTGAGGAGCACTTTTTAGTACCTCCTTACATAAAATTACACGCACTAAAAAAGAAAGATTTCTAACGCAAACAAAAACTTAGATATTTAAAGTTTAAAGCAAGACACTGGAAATGCTAGGTAAATTGACCAGCCAAAACCTAAATAAATATTTTTAAATTTTCAAAACTTTTTATATATATATATATATATATATATATGTGTGAGTACGATGGGTAAATTGTCACTATTTCATTCATTCGTTTTGCTTTTGATTTTGTCGATTACACAGTATAGTAGGGTCAGTTGGGCACCTTCTATGATAAAAAGAGCACCATGACGCAATTCACCAGCCAGAAATTTGGAAACGGCTTGCTTTATTGCTTGTCATTCGCACCGGAAGCTCTAATACGAACATTTCAGTGTTTCGGTGCCAATCTGATGACAGGGCAGAGGATTCAGAAAGAGTTGGATGAGTTTAATGTAACAGTGATCACTAGTGATGGCGATGTTGTACCTCCATTTATCATCCTACAGGGTCGCAAATTCAACAGGTTGGTCTGCATCAAGTATCTTGAGGAGGTAGTGATGCCTTGGGGTCAAGAGGCTGACTACTGGAAGTTCCTATGTCTGGCAACAATATTCTGCATCATGCTACACAAGCAGGAGTATCCAGTCATGGCTGTGAGACAATTTCTTCTTGGTATGCTCAATACATAAGTTATTCGGTTTGTTTGTTTTTTAAAAAACAAGTTTTAATTTAGAAATTAAGATATAAGTAGAAAGGTATATAAAAGTATGGGATATTAATATAACTTTTATAAGCAAATTTTGATCTATTGTCGAACTGTATAACGTGTAAAACAAGTATTGGTGTAAATCAATACCGATTTACTACTATAACTATCGTTTGAATTTATCCCTCTTTACCCTTTCATCGTATTACTAATCTCCTATTCTCACCTTTCCTCCCACACCCCTCATTCTTAGAAGGCTTGGAAATGTTGTACCTAAACCCTTGACCGTTATTGTCGACAGGAAATTTTTCAGGTCTAGCCATCACTTTAACACCAAACTGCTATCGACAAGCACTATTGTTTCACTCCGTCACCTTTTTGCCTTCATGGATTTTTTTTTTATCAAACAAATGGAAAAAAAAGTAAGTGACGTTTCACATGCGGCTTGCTTACAAACAGAATTGTTGATAACCATTTTGGTTCTTACCAGCTGAAGTGCAATTAAATGCACTGAAACGAAGTTGCATCTTTGTAGTGAGTAAATTGGGTTTGTCTATATGAAAAAATTATAATAAATAACAATAATTATTGCTCTACTATCGATATTGAGCCCTCTTTTGAATTAATGCTGCGAACGTTAGAATTTATGTATTTCCGTTCTCATTACATTTGGAGATGTGTGTGTGTGCGCGCGCTGGTGTGGATATTTCAAGCATATGTTCAAATAGGGATCCCTTTTCCATGATTTCTAAAGTTAGCTTCTTATAAAGTTCTATATTTCTCGAACTGTAAATAGAACGTAAATGATTGAAACATAAAGTTATGTCTAATGCGACGTATTTGCCGTTGAACAAAAGTTAAGATTCTCATCTCGTTATTGCCGAATGTTCAATCCTTGCTCGATTCTCCAAGATTCTTGAAACGTGCAAGATTAAAATGAACTTAGCATGTGACTCTCGTAAGTAAACAAAATATGCAAACTGAAGCAATTAACAATGGTTTTGATATTACCGCTTCTAAGATACACATATACTTTCGAATATACTCAATATTATTTTGGGAGAGAGTAGGAATCTCTTCTCAATATTGCGGATTTGTAGCTGTGTAAACATCTAAAAAATAAATTTCTCCCTAACTTGTGGACTCTGTAACAATGTTTTTTTTTTTTTTTGTTGTTTTTTTTTTTTTTGTTTTTTTTTGTTTTTGTTTTTTCATATTTACTAATTGTTTATACAGAAATTTGGCCTACCTTTGGATTCTCTCAGCAGTGTTTTTTTGTTTTTAACCTGCCTTTTAGAATTCTTACAATCCGGACATATAAATTATCATTACTCAAAAATACTTCTGCGATATAGAGGGCGCCTTACTAATATATCTGCACAAAACTAAATGATTAAATCTTATAAAAAACAAAATCTAACTTCCAATCGAATTTTCATATAAAAACAAATACGTTAGCTTTTCTGGTTATTCTGTGAATTCGAGCTGGTATCTGTTTAAAATTAAAGTCTAATGTAAGTCAACAAATAAAAACGATCTCATGAATTTTTATTCACATCATAAATATAACATCTGGAATAATCGAAGTTTTTTTTTTTTATTATTTAAAATCAGTTAGAATTTGAAGCCCCGAATATCTATTTTATGAAGAAAAATACATTGAAAATATTTTTAAATCCTCTAATCTCCGAATTATTTCATAAACAATGACACAAAAACGGACATATTCCACAAGTATAAAATGCAACAAAACTCGACTCGTATTATTTACAAACTCTAACTAATAAGCTTCAAACATTTTTTTTTTTACTAATCTCAACGTGAACAGATTTTTCCAATGTGAAACGGAGATAATTTTACATTAGAAGGAGTCTAACAAATGAAATATAAAAATGCCTTCTTGTGATCATAAGTTCGCATTGAAAAACATTGTTTTAATAAAAAGGTAAACATAATTTATTCAGATAAAAATTCGTTGAAAGTGTAATGATCTGAGCCACTTACGTTTCGACCGGCCTTCTTCAGTTATCTTACTAAATTAATACTGAGCCTATGGGTGATACGAAAAAATAAACATTCATCCTTTTTCGTTAATATAGATTTTGCTTCTGTGAAATATTTTACAAATCATCCAATACAAGTTTTTCAACCACATTGAAAAAATGGCGTAAGAAAAGATTTATTTCAAATAAAAATGTACATTGTGCTTACTCTTACGGTATCGGCACGCCTTTTGTTATCATCACAAAATATGATTTTAAAAGAAAATATTGAAATTTCCTCTAAGATAAGCAGATGAGTCTTTGAATAAGATTTCGCAACCTGCAACACATTTCCAGTTGACTTGACTTGACATGTTTTTTGTTTTAGTCATTTAGATTTAAATCCAGAAGGCGCTTCGTTTTACCAAGTGTCAGTGAGGAAGCACTTATTGAACATCTTTTTATATCGTTTTGTTTTGTGAAAGTTTCTCTTCACGCAAACTCTGATTCACTTTTCCTTATGGCTTAGATATCAGCGTTGACAATAACGTTAATTAGATCTGAAAAGAAAAAAGCGATTAATAAGAAATGTATTTTCGCCAATACCTGTCAAAAGTGTAATGTTCATAAACTTTTTAAAAAAAATACAAGCCTAAAAACATTAAAATCGAATTTTCTTTTCTCACCAACAAGAACCCGAGTTCTTGGTGTCAAGACACGGTTGGTTTCAAGTTTTGACAGCATCTAAACATTTCAACTTGTTTCCAGAAAAGTATTGGTTACCATCTTCGTTTGATTCTACACCAAACAAGTTGTCAGATATTTGCAACTTTACACGAAAAAATAACTTCGAAATACTAAAGAATAGAAATATGATGTATAGCACGGGGTGTGGGGGTCTGCAACGATCCCCACCCCAAAAACAAGAGAGTTTAATAACCAGTGACAATATTGCGTGAGTAACAAAATGGCGAGCAACAAAAGAACAAATATCTCTATTTTCGGTGAGAGTAAGAAAATGCAGACTAATATTTTTACCGTCTTTAAGTCACCCATACTTTGTAAATATAGGCATTAGGTTTCAGACGGGACTAATGAAAAAAAACACCCTAAAGGCTTATAATAAAATAAACTTATCATAAATCATTATCTAAAACGGTAGTTCGTCTGATTTTTCACTACCCTCGGGCATTCGCAACAGACAATTGTTTCGGAGTGCAAAACTTTTCATAATTCTTTTCTCAAAAAAAAAAAAAAAAAAAAATATCAATGAACTCGGTCTCTCAAAAAGGGAGAACTGATATTTGAAAGCCTACCTTTTACAATTATATATAATATTTAAAGATAATTGCATTGAACTGTACTTTCAAGTTGCAATTTTTATTATTGACGTTTGAAAAATATATTTGAGCACTTATTGTTTTTATTTTTAGTCTTCCTTTCGGGCATTTTACCAATAGAAAGAAAATAAATTTTCAAAATTCAAGACGCAATTTTTACTTTTTTAGGTTATTTTTATTTTGTCTTTTTTTTTTTTTTTTTTTTTTCATCGGCATCATTTAAGTACTCTGGCGAAAACATCGATTTTAAAAACAAACTTGATAGTTAAAAATCGATGAATTATTTCAAATCATTCTTTCCGACCATCTTCATATATCTGGGAGCTTGCATCTTTTATAGTTATTTGCGAATAAAAACTTTCTTGACAGTTTCTTTTACTCGAGTTACCTACAAATGGAACTTAGGAAAATCGATATTTCCAAACGATGATGACCCAGTCAGTTCTTTGTGATTTAATAAAAGTGTGAAATGTTTCACACAAAAGTAAATGTTGAGAGCAGGTAGATTTCGATTCGCTTGGTACAATATTTTTTTTATCTTTTTTTCAAATTATTTATTTTTCACTAATTAAAAATTTAAAAAAGGGGGATTCGTGATATGACCTATATTTTAAGCAGTACTAAACTAACGCATCATCAATAGTTTAATTACGTGAATGTGGATTCTTAATGTTTGTAATTTCTGTAAAACTTCGCCGATCCTCAAATATTTTAAATAACTTCCTGTTTTTTGGTAAGGCCTAAAAGTATATTCTCGATATATTCTTTCCCAAAGTCTTCGAGATTTTTGGTAGCGTTGGGATCAGATGAATTTCCTGGACAATTACCAAAAACATCTTTTCAGAGGAAATAAATTTTTCCATCTTTACTCCGAATGCAGTACACACAACACATTTCTTTGCCAAATCCAATAAAAAGGCAAATATCTATTTGTTCAGCGTATCTGTGGTGTGCACAATTTATCTCTTAAAAATCGGATGCATGAGTGTCAATACTTTTAGATTTTATGAAGTTTTTTACTCATCTTGTGGCGAAAAACCACATGTCCATACTGTTAGGTTCCATCAAGCTTTTTACTCGCATTGTGATGAAACATCCAGCTGAAAAGAAAATCGTTGGTTTGATTATATGAGATTTTTTTGTGTGTCAATTAGAAACAAAGTGAGAATTGATAGGAGATTGCGACATCGTGCGGCAACGCCTTTATTATTATGATTATAAATTCAAGACCGATTTTCTTCTTCAATGAATTTAAAATTTGGCTTCAATAGAAAACTCTATATCCATGTTTTGTTTCATCATAAAATCATCGAAGAACTAAGACAGGAGACCCCATAAACTGGGCCTAATTTTTAGGAATGTCTCATCTGTAAGCTTATTGTGCGTTTCAGTCATTGAGAAATTGTCTAAGTTTAGTGAACCGACTCTTTATGTTCATTTTAAAAATCAGAAGGGAAGTAAGGTCTGCGACTCCATCCTGTCTATGGAAACGAAAGTAATTAAGTTTCTCACATAATCACTGTATGTCTGCAGGAAAGTCGGGCTATTGAAGCTATAAATATTTTGCCGGCGAAGCAGGGCGAAGCAGAGCGATGGTAGAAATGGTAAACACTGACATTTATTTGCAATAAATGTCTTTCTTTTCGTTAACAATGTCTTCTGACATGCGCAAATATTGTGATCATGCTTTTCATTACCAAAGCTTTGTAAACGTGTCCGCAGAGGTTAAATCGTTGTTTGCTGACCCGACATAGCCCCTCTCATAAGTTTGGTTCCTCATGATTTCTAACGGTTTTATAATAAAGTCCTAAATAACGATAAGTCTTTTATACCCTCCCCACCACGTCTTCCCTTAATTTGAGGTGTTAACCTCAACTGCTGATAAAGCAGACTGTAAGATTAGCAAATCTCTTCAAATTCTACTCTTTACTCAACTGGTGCTTGACTTTCCAATAAGTGAATTTCTACTGTTTGATATGCATGTAATTCTGTCACTGGTTTCTGCTCTCGTAATTAAGAAATATCCTTCAGGAATTTGCTCCTGCCCATTTTCCTGTTCTCTGTAAAGTCTAGAATAAAAGCTTTGCTTCTTTTTGCTTTCCTATTTATTGGAATTTCTCTCCTGTAATTCGTTTTTATGATCTCAGGCAAACGATCTGAACCTCTTAACTACCGGCCTATTAGTTTTCTATCTCTTTTTGGCAAAGTACTACAGGCTTTAATCAACACTGGATTGGTTAAGCAACTCACTTTGCAGGGTCTCTTTCAGATAAACAATATTTCGCTTCTCTAGATCAACTACTGATGTGTTAACGGTCATTGTTGAAAGTCTATCAACTTTTAGATAGGAATGTCGAAGCTCAGGCTGTTGTAGTGGATATCTCGAAGGAGTTTGACATAATGTTCTTCCTCCCGATTTGAAGAGTTATGGTAATTCTAGACTGTTTTTGATGTGATTCAACTTTCCTTATCAAATCACAAAGTGAATTTTGTCTTGAACGCACACGTTTCAAGATCTTTTTGCATTAATGCGGGTGCCTCCCAGGGCTCAACCCTTGAAAATATATTGTTCTTAATTTTCATCATCAATTCTCAACTCTGTATCTTTGCTGATGAGACAACTATTTACTCCTATCTGATTGGTTCGATAATATAAAGTTTGTAGCTGATCTCAAAGATGACTTACAATCCGTTGTGAACAAGGTGTAAGTAACGACTTTTTATTATTATTTTAACGCTTCCAAAACGAAATTGATTTCTTTTAATCATATTAGAGAATATTTTCTGCCTTCAAGAGAATAAATCATTGCACCTTCTCTGGCTAATGTTTTCTGTTGGCATGAAGTGAAAACATTATAGTGAATCAATTGTTAGATCTGCTGCTTGGACAGTTGGTTGACTGTGTCGTGCAATGTTTCTCGCCAAAATCACGTTTATAAGTCTATCATTCGTCCATGCATTGAATATTGTTACATCTTATCTGTTGATTCTTCTATGTATTTAAAGATTCTTGACAGAATCTGCAATATTATTGGTCTTGATCTCCTGTCTCTATTTCATTCACTTTCTCACTATCGTAATGTAGCTTTCCTGTACTATTCTACAAGTATTTTCATGGTATGTTTTGATGAGTTTTCCGGTTTGATACGTCAACTTTACGAATTTAAGCGCAGTACTAGATTGACAGCTAGGTCTCATCATTTTACAATTTAAATGACTAGATATAACTGTTATATGCTAACAGTTTCTTCTCTGGTACTTCTCGTTTGTGGAAATCTCTTCCAGTCATATGCAATGTCAGTCGTTATATCCTGTTTGAAATCCTGTTCTCTCTCCATAATGATTTTTCATTTTCCCTTATTCTTTCAGAATAGATAACTTCTTGTGCTTCAGTAGATTGGCTATGGGTGAACTGATTAAAAATATTTTTTGAAAAAATGAATATTTCCTATGGCTGAAGATCAGCTAAAATCCTTATAAAACAATGTTGTTGTTTTTCGTTTTGGTTTGTTTTTCATCTCATGTCGTTTTGACCACTAAGTTGTAGATATTAACAGCCACTTGAGTTCATTATTTCGATAAATTCAGTGAGAAATTAAGATGAAAAGTATTTTCCTTTTAGAAAAGTATTTTCCTTTAAGATTCACTATGCTAGTATTATGTTGAATTTTATCTATTTTTAGTATAATCCAGAACATGTACCTTATTTCCTGTCATATAAGACACACTTCCTCGAATATTCACTTTTTATAGTTAGATTAACAGTAATAGACACCTTTTAACTATCATTGTAACACGCTTTAGTCAACTGATGACCTTAAAAATACATAATTAGACATTGCGATGCCAGCATTGAAAACAAAAGTTCAAATGCTGTGATAACCGTAATTCTTTTGGCATATCTTACCTATAAATGCAAATACGTCTGCCTCGCCTTATCAGATCTTTTCCTACTGCGTTTGCTACCTATTAGGCACTATTTAAATAACCATTTTTCTCAATTGGCTATTTTTTCTTATGTACGTCCCCCACAAAAAAAGAAAAATTAATGTCTGTCGTTTCACGTCTTCCATAGTATCCTTTATCATTTCTTTTTTGCCGATTTAATCGATGCATTTTTTAGATTTGCTTGAAAGCTATTTTATCAGTTCTGTTTTTAACTCTATGCCATCACTGATATGATACATTCATGGATTTTTAGATATTTTATCTATGTGCAGCTGCTAAATCACTGTTATTTCTTTTTCAACTTTATCTCTGTCTTTCAAAAGGTCTGTTACTATGACATCTTCATCTGTTCTCTAGTGCTTTCCCCAGTTTCACATTGTAAACCATTATTTCGTCTATTAAGTCTGGAATATCACAAATATCTACCCGATTGACAACGGCAGTTTCCTTTTTGAAGGATCATCATCATGCCCTTAACTTTTGCAATCGTATGGCGGATCAGAATGCAGAAGCCACATTCTTTTCTACAACAGTCTATCAACAGCAGCCATCAGCAATTCTCTTACAGTCATACCTTTCCATTTTTTGACATTTTTCAACCAGTTTTTGCATTGGTGTCCTCTCCTACGTCCACCTTCAACGGTGCCTTGCATGATCCTCTTGCACAGGCTTTCGCGCCTTGTAATGTGTCCAAACCACGCCATTTTTCTCCGCTTGACCGTGACGAAAAGTTCCTGATGGCGCACAAAACTTTCAACTCTTTTCTGCATAAACTCCTTGGTTTTATGTTCCCAGTAGAAGATGCCTCATACAATTGTTCTCAAACGCTTGGATCCTTTTCTATCTGCCAAGAGTGTTCACGTTTCACATCCATATAGAGTGGAGACTACAGTGATCCGCATCATATTAGTGGTTTCGTCTGTTGGCTAAGGACTTGGAGAGGAGATGAGCGCCGCTAAGTTATCTACAAGCCCACCGAAAGAATTTTGAAGAATGCAGGTTTAAATAAAACGTTTTGCCTCTACTTGATAACTCGCCATTCCCTTGCTGTTACCGGTTTGTATTTTCTAATGACGATATTTTCTGTTTATCTATACGGGCCCCGAATCAGATATGCTTTAATGTTTGTTTTTTGTTTTTTTTTAAATAGCTTAACCGCTTTTCATATTCATTTTTCTCTCATTCTTTGATTTGATTAATTTAACAATTTCAATTTTATGTCGCTTTCTAACTCCCATTTGATTTGATTACTTCTGCTGATTCTTTAATTATAATTGTTAAATTGTTATTCATAATCTCTCTTTATTCCACAAAAGTTAGAATCCGTACTTCGACCTGAAATTCGACGATGTTCCTATGATATTACTAGATCTTCTTTTAAAGAATCGTTGGTATTTTTTTTCGCAATTTTAAAGTTAAATCTGACTGTGTAAGGTATCATTCTATCATTGATTTTTATGTAAACTTTGTTGGTTAATTCTTTAACATTGTTAGCATGTTAAATTTTCCAAGTTCATTTAAAGCAATTCCGCTTTTTTTAAAAATGATATTCATCGTTTTCCTTTTGTGTCTCTTAACTAAGGTTTTACGTGTCCATATTTTTTGTACATTAGATTCTCCATCTTTGTTTGTTCCTACCTTTGTACTGAAGTCGTCCATCAAAATGGTGGAATTGATTTTCTCTCCGTCCATCACCTTACCGATTCCGACGAAAAAACCCTACAATTTTCTCGCGTGAACTTTATGAAATTGATGCATACAATTGAATTACGTAGAATATATATTTTGTATAATCGAATTACTATCCAGTCTACGCTATCTGATATATTCTCGAAACTTCTTATGTTGTCCATAATTTTATTATTGACAAAAATCTTATGCCGCTTATACTTATTTCTCTTGTAATAAAATATATGGTTACTTACTTTCAGCTAAATTCTTCTCTCCTTTCTTGTAGGTGTCGCTAATATTTCCCATGTGACAGGTGATGTTTTTCAGTTCCTCCTTAGTTGGTCCAGTCTGTGGTCTTTTGCTGTACTTTCGACGTTGAACGTCTAGATCGTAATATTCATTGTTTTCACACGTCCGCTGATGTTTTTTTAGATTGATGAAGAACAGCAGCAAGAATCAAATCATATTAATTATCAAAATGTTAAAATATTTTTAAAGTACACATGCATGCGCCAATATACAGTTAAATGTCTTTTTTTTTCTTTTTTCTTTAATCATTTCACCCCCAAACAAGGTGATGATGTCATTAAGACACGAAGGGTTTCTGGGGGGTGTAAAAGAATGAGAAGACTTTAGTGAGAAGAAAAAACAATAAAAGAACAAGTTTCAGGAAGACAGATTATTACGATTGACGTGACATTTAAATATTTCGAAGATCATGGGTGGCAGGGAAGGAAGTAACTAGAATTCTACGGGTGAGAAGTGAGAGAAAAAAAACAGAATAGAACAGTTTCTTAAATATCTTTCCACGTGATAGGTGTGCATATTAGAAGCATTGGGAATAAGGTATTTGTAGTTTCTTGAAGATATTTTACAAAGTTTAGTCTATAAGGATCGAAATCTGTTCATTGACAGATTAGTCGACAAGATTAGTGTACTAATTACAGCACCATGGCTGACATCCGTTGTATATATATATATATATATATAATATTTATATTCTTTTTCTCTTTGCTCATTCAAGTAAAACAAAACTCACTTTGAGTATAGGTTATTGCTTGCTGGTACAAGGCAATAATAGTTGTGTGACCGCGAGTAATTTACGAGCAGTGGCTTGCAAGACGAACTGACTAAATATCTTTCTCCCATTGGCGCCCTTTTTTCCTAACAAGAGAGACGGCAATTCGCGACATTCTGGAGCCGACACGGTAGTCCTTAATTTACGATGAAAGGTCAGTTATATTTTCAAAGACGCTTAATTACAGACTGGCGTAATCAATAGACTGAATTAATAGCACACACACACACACACACACACATATATATATATATATATATATATATATATATATATATATATATATATATATATATATATATAATGTGTGTGTGAACATATTCGTCTGTTCTATATATACACACACACACACACCAAAGATAAACCTCTCTGTTATGGATACAGGTGTTGGGTAGCGTAACAGTTATCAGCACGGAATCTTAGAACAGTTCGAATTTCAAGTTCGCTTCACACAAAGAAAGACATGAATTATTCACTTTACATATGGGCTAAATATCAAGGTACCTAGATTTCTTTAGAAGTGTAAGGTAGTTTAGCTACCCTGACAAACAAAATAGTTTATTCATCACTGATTCCAATCCGCCTGATTGAGAGCTAGGTGGATTGTGCGTCGGGTCAGCGCCAGAAAAATCTTAATTTTGGTAGAGAAACCATAAATAAATCTTCAATGGGGGCAATTAGTGCTGGATGTCTTGTCGGTATGAATAGATACATAATAGCCTACATGTAAACGAATTTCAAAATATTCGGCATTTAATATTTATTATTTTAGCATGACATATAAACAAATGGTAAAAAGAAGATTGTAGTGTGCCAATCTTTCGAACATGCCTGCTTCGAAAATCATAACTTTAATTGTTTTTCGAATATCGAACTCTGACTGGTGAGAAAATAACTTTCTTTCACGGAGGCGACCACTTGTTTTTATTAGCCTTTTAAGGGAGTTGCTGGCTGATTCAAAAAATATTTACTTGTACTGAGTTGGTTAGAAGAAACCGAAAAACCAAAGAATAAACAAAATGAGATAAAATAAAAATTTCTATTTGGAATTTTTAATATAGCGAATATTTAAAGATAATTCCAAAAAGAGTGTCAATTTGAGGAATATCCTTGCTTCCCCAATCACTACAATCTTGAAGTCTCGCGTTAACCGTTAATTTCCCTACATATCCCCATAAACTGTGCCTCTTACTATGTAAACTTTTAACTCGTGTGGCTTCTGGGCCTTGTATAGGGTTCACATCATTGTTTAAAAAATAAGTTAATGTAAAAAGAAGTGTATGTGATTATACTTATTTGGAAGGGGGTGAGTAGCGAGGGGGGCCTAGTTATCTCGGTCACGCGTTCGGGGAGCTGGTAGATTCACGTCCTGCATCGTTCGCGATACTGCTCAAAGATGTCTAGTCTCTACCAATTGTTTTGGGATGTGTGTTTTTATTTTATTTTGCACGTGCCAAAAACGGTAGCCGATTCTAATAGGGTTTTAATGGATGTTCATCTTGTTAAATTTAAATCTTTTAATCAGTAGTGAGGATACTATGTTGGTTGTAACTGCCAAATCCAGCTTAACCTTTTTTTTGTTTTGTTTTTGTTTGTTTTTTATAGATGGATTTATGTTTCTTGACTAAATCCATCGCTATTTGACCTCTTGGGGAAATGAAAAAAAAATCTAAAGCAGATTATTACGAAAATTATAATTGACGATTTATGCATAAAATTGAATATTTATTGAGCTTAGCATTTCTAGGACAAAACTGAATGAAGATTAATATATTTTAGTTGAGCAATATGGTGCAACACATTTCAACTAAAATGTAAAAAAAAAAAAAAAAAAAAAGAAGTAATTATCAGATTTTAAATCTAGCAGAATTGTAAGGTAAAAGGTAAACTGTGTTTACAATTTACCATTAATTCAGATCTTTGGTTTAGTAAAGTAACCTTATCAAAGAACCTGATAATTTGCTATTTTTCTTGTAAACAGAAAACAAGGTTTATAAAATGATCTACATGTACTTGCCATTTTTAAAATTTTCCATTTCACCTTAGGAGTTTTAATTTCGTCTTTCAAACTCTAAAAATATTTCTAATGTGATGCATTATTTTTATAATTATTATTAGTAAATCACTTACTAATAATATATATGGCTTATCTTTCTGCTGGTAAGATTAATTTAGATTTAATATAATTTTTTATTAATCTTCTAGTAATGTTAGTAACATTTTGTCCGGATGAAGTGGTATTTGGTTACTATTTTGACATTTTGCATTGTGTGGTTATTGTTATTAACACCTTATATAAAGAACCTTTAGTCAACAGTTGTATATAAATTAATAAGTTCGATACGTTTAAATTACTCATTGGTTTCTTAAACAGGTTGTTTATTTATCAACTATAAAAAAGGTCGTTTTTGTTGAAACTCACAGGACATGTAGCTTGTCTAGTTTTTTGTTAGACTACCATTTATTTTCTTAGGAAATGACTGTGTGGTGCACAATATTGTAACCATTTACATCCGCCCAGTTTTGGCGTCTGATTGCTGTCTTTGATTCCAAATTTGCGAGTCATGACCCATTAATGAAAGGCAGCTTCTTAAGTTTTGCTTCTTCCCTTACTTTAAATTTAACGCAGCTCATTTTTGCTTGATCTGAGTAAAGCCCACAAACTTTTTTTCTTCTCTTTCTCACTTTTAAATTTCAATAAATCTTCCACTTACCAATCACCTGATGAGATGCGTTAGTTCGCATCGAAACACGACTGCAATTGTGTAGCGTTTTGCGGCATGTTCTTGATGTAATATCCTGAAATGAATATATTAATTTCAATGTATTTCATTAGCTATCACCTGTACTCCCCCCCAGCTATCCCTGCTGATTGAGCTGATACCTTGCTTCTCCTTTTTTCTTTCTTCACTCCTTTCTTGAATAATGTAAATCTCCAGGAAAAAATTTTTTTCCGGTCAAGTAATTTAGGCATTTACTTCTTTTTCTCTTATGATTTAATTTTAAAATAATTTTTAATAAATTGTCTGAATGAATTTAAACCATTTTGTAATTTCGGTCTGATGAGGCAGATATTAATCATTTATCTGTCGATATAAATTTATTACCCAATTTATTTCGATGACGTATTACGTTTTTTCCTTCTTGATGCATATCAGATTGCTCTGTATATAAATACATTGAGCTCTCTTCATGGATCTCTTTTTAATATTTTAAACTTAAATGACCTACTTGGATTATCCTTACCACTATGCATTTGATATATATATATAGCCCGCGCGAAACTGATGAAATTAGTCCTTCCTTACATTTTTCCTAGTTGTCAATTATACATTATTCCTAGTATTTATCAAGTTAAACGCTTCTATAAAGTATGCATCATGCAAGTGTTTCCTGGACTTTTCACAGTCTGGTTGATCTGTTCACTCTCGAAAGGCATATCTATTGATCAGGACGTCAGATGGTGATGCCAAAAGGTTAACGGTTGAAACAAACTGTTTTATTATCTTAGTATCTGCTTCAATATAGCTGAAAAGCCAGTTGCTGGTTACAGAACTTTATGAAGTGAGATAATCAGTACTGTCTCCAATTCATTGGATAGTTTCTGTTTTCATCATTAAGACCACGCTTATATTCTGGCTTAAATGCATTTTTAGCCTGATACGAGTTTTTTTTTTAAGTCTCCTTTTAGTATTTTCTGTTCCCATTTTGGTAATAATTTAACTGAATTTCTTTTACATTTTTTCCAATAATTTTCAAAGTTCAAATGCCATAGTCAATATTATTTCTTGGTTTGGGATAAATTAAATATGAAATTCTCTGCCTACTTTTCGCGGTATGAAAAGTAGAACGAGAAAAGGGAATTTAATTTTCTTAATTGCTCAGACATAAACGACAATTAAATCAGTAATGACAGGGTCAAAGTACACGATGAAATATAATTTTATTTTATTTTATTTTATATATTGGGAAAATGTTTTAAACACTTAATTGTACAGGTTGGTCCGAAAGTCTTGTCAGCCCCTACCAAAAAAAGTCATGAGAACAATAGAAGTACATGTAATACCGTGAATACAGAACACGTGTACTGGATTCAATTTATTCACTTTCATTGACGCTGTCACACATGGAGAAGGTGTGTATGAACGCCATCATTTTTCTATCAGCCATCTGAAATAGAAAATTATGTTATGAAGGGGTGACAAAACTTTCGGACCACCCTGTAGTGAGATTCTCTTTTTTGCTACATAATCAAAATTGGTCAAGTTTTTTCGATCTTTCGAAATCTATCATCGCATAAGTTGCTCAGTTTTTTTTCTCTCTCTCTTTTATGTGCCTTATCCTTTGTGGACAATCATGGCTCTCCACAACAATCATTTTTAGTTCTTAGTAAGTTATCTTTCCACCACCCCTCAGTCCCTGTTCAGTCACCCTTTTGTTACTCGCTTTTTCACTCTTGCTTTCAATATGTCTTGTAAGTGTCAAATTTTCTAAGCCGTCTTCCCTCATGTCTTAAAAATTCAGTTCTTTTTGCGTTTAAGTATAAACATACTTTTTGCTTCCATTTTCCTTAAAATTTATTCGTTACTCACATATTCAGTCCATACCATTCTCATCATCCTTCTGTAGAATAAAATTTATGTTGCCTCAAGTCTCTTCGTCTGTGTGGATATTTCAGCATTCACTGCCATGGAGAATTCTCGATATTATATCGCAGTTCAGCACTCATTTCTTTGTTTCCAACGAAATTTTCCTGTATCTTAATATTTTGCTTAGCTTTTGGAAGGCATTTTTCACTATTGCAAAGCGTCTTCAGATTTCGATGTCACATTTTCCGTCATCAGTCAAAACACTTGCTTCATTTTGACATTTCCAATTCCAAGTATTCGTCTTGGGATGTTCCTTTTGCACACAACCATGCATTCTGTCTTCTTCCTCTTGATACTTGGTTCCCGGATGAAGAGGATAAGGAGTACAAATAACGATTGACTCTACAATGTGTAGAGAGCTTAAGGTTATTTAGTAAATCTAGTTTAGTTTGGCACAAGGCTATATTACATCTCCGGTGAGAATTAACTCGCTATCCTAATGGTGGACTAGTCTGCTAGAAGAATTTACGTTAACTAGTAATCGGAGTTCTGAAAACCGAGCTTCGTTTCAAAACCGTTGTTCATCTCTTTTGAAGAAATTCGTAAGCGAGTTTTACAATTTTTATCAACTCACTCTGACACAATAATCGCTTATAAAATGCTTTTAAATCTGTATCGTTACTCCTTACACAGCTCGTATATCCCTAAAGTGACAGTTATCAGCCGGAAAAGGCTTTGATTATTGCGTTTACGTTCGCACTATTGCCCTTGAAAAAGTCATACTTCTTTTTCAACACAAGCAGAAAGTGTTGTAAATTGGACTCTAGTTTTGGATGACAGCTGAATTCAAAATCCTGTGGAAGATAATAGGAAATCGCCCCGCTATATTTCCAAAGAGTCATCGTAAATTAAAGATAATTATTAAAAAAATGGTATGTTGAAAGTCATGATTGTCCTGCTTCTTGAAGATAGGAAATAATCTATTTTTTTCTTTTCTTTTTAAAATCGCGATTCTTCTGGCCTTGTCAAATTGATCTAAACTGTAGCGCATATAAAGCGCCCACTCTTTTTAAGAGTAGCACAGGAAAACCTTATACTTGCTCACGTTACAGATAGAAAGTAATTTCAATGGAAATATCCGCCATGTTTTTATGTTACATATAAGTAATATCCTATTAAAAAAATCTGCTTGTTATTTCGTTCCTTAATTACTTATTATATATGTTACGCCCTGTCATTATTAAATCGTCCTGGGTATGACCATAAAGTACATCCGACATTAAGGCCTCTAATTGTCCACCCTGACACAGGATGGTAGCAACTGTTAGGGTTTCAGCTATGAGCAAATAGTTAATCCCCAAATTGGGGTCAAAACATTATGAATATATAAAGAATACATTTTTGTAGTAAGAATGCCAGCAACAGATTTCCATAGGAAACAGAAAATGACCAGCAATACATTATCGGAAAAGGAAGAGAAAAACAACCTAAACTTCCATATAAATGAAATGTTTGTATTAAATGACCCACAAGGAGTTGATATGCCGTTAATCAAACCAAAATCAAACATCGGATAAACAATGGGCCATACTTGTTTGACTGCGAGGATAGACCTGCAAAACGGAAGAAAACAGAAAAGTAAGTCATATTTTATGTTTATTTGTATATTTGTGGAAGTCCCATATAGTTTATTAACTCATTAACAATTATGATTCATCAAAAAATACAAATAAGAAAACCTTGAAATTTTCACGACTATTGCTAGTTTATTCAATACTTAAATATAAATAACTAAAATGGTTGTAACGCTTGTCTTTCTTCCAGCCCTATTTTTATTGCTTTTTATCAAACTGTTTAGTTCTTTATTCTTATTCACCTACCGGTATGAAAGAAATATCAAATCCATTATTTGTAGGTGTAAACAAACATGGCGTGGGGTAGATAGAATAAAAAGTTGAATGCTCTATATGGCCAAATGGGTGAGTCACTGTTAAGGAGGAACGTCCAGGATAAAGATTGAGTTAATCTCTTTGGAGATTATTTTCGTTTCATGTTTGTTCCCGCTTCTGAGGTTTTTCTTCTGGTAAAGACAACTCCAAGAATTGACTGATATTTGAAAGAAAAGAGAATTTATTTCTATCTCTGCAAACATCGTGAAAAACAAAGAAAAACAAAAAACAAAGGTTTCATGTTGCCTACGCTAATACAAAAAATGTCTAAAATAACGTGGAAATTCAAAGTTGACCAATGTGTTCCAACCAATCTTGTGCAGTTTGTAACCAGAATTCGAGAGTAGGTACAATTCCTGCCAAGCGTCTTTAATAAAATGAGACCGCAGAGTTGGAATAAGTCCCGTTAAGCTTCTTTTCTAAGCAAGTGTATAGCAACTCTGGTTTTTGTTTTCCCTCCAAAATATGGTGGTTATCACCTGACCGGTGCAGATTGAATTATAAGATCCTTATCAGCACTTAAACACCTTGCATGAGCCCCAAGATATCTACAATTCTGATTACCTAACGCCCGTAGAATTACAAAGAAAAACTGAGCTTTGCGATAAAAAGCAACAAAAATAATATGAAAAAAAAATGTAGTTTAAAATGATTAATGACGATGCTTTCCAAGAAATTTGAAACTCTTAAGTATTTCTTGTCCAATAAACTCTGCAAATTTATATTGGACGAGATGAAAGGCTCGTTGTCCACAACCATTTCCAATAATTCACTTGTTATGTTCTTGGTTCCAAATCAAATCAGACCATGATTATTGACGCAACTACCAAAAAGTTTCAAATAACGTGAGCTTTTGTATTGTGGTGGTTGGTGGGGGGATCCGGCTTTCCACAAAATGTGACCATCTTTCAGTTTCCAGGCTCCTTATTAGGTTCATTTGTCAGTTTACCCAGTCGATTGACGGCCTCTTCATTAATCTTTTATTGGCCAGACATCAGCACGCCATACGCCAAGAGATCAGAGGAATAATGAAAGTAGCATTCACAGCGCTGCAAGCGGGGATTTTATTAATTGCCCGCTTGCAATAGGAAAGGGAGTTAACTGTGTCGGTGTTAAGTGTAGGAGATGGTAGTTAAAATGGCGGTAGCAATTATCACCGTCGTAATAGTGGCTGTAAAATTTTGATATTTTCAAAAGATTTTTCTTAAAAGAAAATTTAAGAAGAGTATTAATAAATTAGAAGTTCCAACCTAGGTAAAATAAGAATTTTGAGCACACTCTTTGTTCTTTTTTGCTAAAGCGCATAGTCTCAAAGGCTACGTCACGATTTTGAAGCTTCCAACATGAGTCTAAAGGTAGATGTTTCAGATTGAAAGAAATGTTTTATAACATCCAAGCTAGAGATTAACAACGCAAGTAATTGCCAAAAATAATTGAGAGGTACCATTGAACTCTGAAGAAGTTTTGCTGGCGTTAATGGAATACTCTGATCGGATAAGGGCAAACTGGTAGTTTTCAAGGGCTAGTTAGTATCTATCACAAACTTCATGGACCGATATTTCAATATCCTGAAAGCGTGCATGCATGCATGCATGCATGTATGTATGTATATATATATGTAATGAAAAACAAACCACTTTAAGGTACCATTACGATAATTTATTTCACCTAAATCCTTTTTTAAGGATTCAGGATCATCAGGTAAAACTTCCAACAACGAATTGAGAGAAAAAATGGGATTAGAAATTGGTGGGTAATGTATTTTTTGTAATTTAATAGAGGGGGTTGAGAGTAGTGGTTAAACAGACAATATAAAGTATAGGGCGGGGTTAATTTTATATCTCTCTTAAGTATGTTTTATATTGGAGTAGGAGGAGTGACAGAACCTTGACCTCTTTAGATGGTTAATAAAACGGAAATGAATTGTAGAAAATGTATACAAGTGAGTCTTATGGTAAAGAGAGAGAGATAGGGGAGGGGGAAAGAGAGATGGAGTTGTTATAATTTTGTTTTAACAAAATTATGTAAAAGATAGTTTACAATGTTTGATAGAAAATTCGATGTCTGAAAAAAAATTGTTATTAATTTAAATCTTTAATTTTTTAAGTAAATAGTTTCAAGACTAAATATAACTATTATTGTAATAAACATATTTATCTAGGACATAAAGAAATATTTAAAATTTTAATAGTTCATTCACCCGACAAATTGTATTTCCACAATATAAAAAAAAAAAAATAACAATAATATCTATTTTAATATTTAAAATTAATTTATGAATGTAATTTATTTATTATATTGGTAAACTAAATTAAAGATTAGGTTTCATTATTTAATAGAATTTGAGGGTAATATTAATTTTCATTTATTCATATATGTCTCACAAATGTATTCATGTGAATCCCTACATACATACGATCATTAACAAGTTCAAAAAAAAAAAAACCCATAGAAACACTTGAGATAATTTACACAAAAAAATTCATTTATCCTCGTACATAAACTATATATACATTTTACAATCTTTATCTATATTTTAATATTTGAAATATATATAGATTTCACAGTTAAAATTTAATTTTTATCAATGTGATTTCGGAAGTGTTTCATTTTAAAGGAATTTAGCTAATATTATTACTATTATTAATAGTCAAAGAATGGTATATTTAAATTTAAATTATCAATTTAGAAATGAAACTCTCTTCAGAAGAAAACAAAATTTAAACTATAGAATATTACAAAAGAAGGACTTTACAAATTAAGAAAATAAATTTAAAATGTCATTAGAAAGACCCAATATTTCATTTAAAATCAATTCATGCACGTACGCACATGAAGGAGTATGTTTGT
>OZ010571.1:156546477-156633977 GCA_963932145.1 Acanthosepion lycidas
GAGCTCTCGGGATTTCATCCTCTTTGGAATTACCAATTCGGTTTACCAAGTTCCTTATAACTTATATATATATATATATATATATATATATATATATATATATATATATATATATATAAGCACACACACGCAGGTAATGTAAATTTTGTAAAGACGTTCACAACAGTGAAATTTTCAGCGCAACAAATCACTCCATACTTAGCCATTTTTAATTTTTTGTTCACCTACCACAGGGCCCAAGAGCCGCTCAATGGATATTGATTTGGATTTCTACGCTTGAAGAGCTTAAGAATGTAGTAGTTAGGGAAGCATCTTCTCGGGAGTATTTTCCACAGATTAACAGTTCTGAGGAAGCCACTTTCTTCCTCCTTACAAAGGGAATGGGGACGATTCGTTTCAGCGTATGTGCTATGGCGGTGATGATTTGCCACCATGAACATGGAATGGCGTGTCCTAGCCGTGAAAACCTGAATTGGTAGGAATGAACTCGTTAGAACATTTGCTTTAGTAATAGCAAAGTTAGTGAGAGGCTCACAATGTAGGGTGGAAAATAATTCATCACCCATAAGGCCGTGTAATCGGTTTTTAACTCTTTTAAGGCTGGACACGGAAAAATGGACAGTAACTGTCCACTTACGCTATCCTTGGTCTGATCTGACACTTTTAAATATAGAGCATGGCAGCAATAGTCTGGTATTCTCTGGGGTGATGCAAGGAACCCCGAACATTTTTCCAGCATCTTTTGTGATGGCACCAAACATGCGTCTTTCATTTGAGATCTGGAGTGAGATTTACTCCCAACAGATGTTCGCACAAAAGAGCCTCCTTGAGATTTTATCGTCACTGAGTACTTCAAACAAACCTCGTGTCAGAATAAACTTTTGTTCATGACTGTGAAAGAAATTGATATGAATTGCCTCGTGTAAACTGAGCAAAATCTCTTACTCTTTCGAAAGATGACATTGGATATTATGGCCAGTCATAATCGAATTGCAAGAAACAAATTCTATTTTACGACCCAGCATCACAAATTCGATATCCCAATAAATATGAAATAACGTTGATTTTTTTTTATTTGCTTCGGTTTACTTGAAAGCTTTAAACAGAACGAATTGAAATACAAATGAAAACTCCTAAAAATAAACTTGTTTCAAACTAAGCAAAGTTTGAAAACCCCAAGTGATCGGCAGTGTTCGAGACTGAAATAAAAAAAAAGAACTTTGTAGTAACCTACCGATTATGGTAAATTGGTAAAAATTTATAGATAAAATTATCTTAATTATGATATCTATTCTAACACTTTCGCCCCAGCCGTTCAACCGCCAACGTCTTACTCTCTGGGCTGAGGTGTCTACTCGGTCCTAACCGAACTTAAGGGAGTGGCCGTAGGTTTCCTGAGCATCCGTAGATTATTCGGCCGGTTTAATCCTGCTTCCTGCTCACGTTGTGTTTGGTTTGATCCAGAAAGCAGAAGTGATGTTCATCTATTCACGGTCGACTGAAGCTGTAGACACGGCTGGAGAGTCTGCGCTAAGTAATTTAGAATGTAGCAAAAAAATTAATATCTGCAGAAAGCCGGACAAACTATTCAATGGTTGAATTATTAATATCTTTTATATAGCAGAAAAGAATAGTATAGAAAAGAAACGGGTTACAGAAAAGAAAATTAATTGACGTAAAAACGCATACACTGGATTCTTGACACAGCGAGAGTGTGTTATGATTAACTTGTGTAATCGTCTCAGAACGATATACGATTCTTGCAATGGAATAAGATTTCTGTGCATGGCTTAAAGTTTATAGTGGCGTTTCTCCTTATCAGCAGTAGTAGTAATATTCGTGGTAGCAGAAGCAGTGGTACTTATATCAACAGTACATGTTAACAGACGCTTCTTTCCAATCTCTGACGTCACGTTCTCTCCTTCTTGAGTCTCCAACGTCTCTCCACTGTCTCTAGCCCAACTCTTGCCCGGGCTAATTCTCTTCTGTCTCTCTCTTCCATCTGCCCCTTCCATCTCTCTCTTCTGTCTTCCTCTTCCGTCTGTCTCTTTTTCAGCATAACTGCGCGTTTATATAGATAAACCCAGCTGGTTATAACTGACGCTTGGCTCTACTACTTTGCACGCGATTATCACGGGGTTATGGCTGTTTCAACCAAAATCATGTGAATTCTAAAGGTCCTCCTTGCTTACTCAGCTCTATTCCAAGTTTTAATCAATAAAAACTATTTCTTCCATTTCCATTGTCTTCTGATGACCCAGATTCAATGGGTACAACTTCTGCCCTAGATCAGGCTCTGATCTAATTTCGCTGTTCAGTCCCACTCCAATCTCACTAAAAAATATACGTGTGTGTCTCCCAGACTCTCCCTGTCACGTATGTTTATCTTAAAGTAAGAAGAAAACTTATTTTCACAATGATAAATAAGAACAAAATTAAAAGAATAATAAATAAAATATGTTCATACAAGAGAATATTTGAAATTGGCCTTACTAAAGTAAACGAAGAAAAACGATACAGAATGTTAAAAATATTGAACCAAAATATAAAGTATTTTTTGTTAACTATAAAACTTAGTTTTTGGCACAAGGCCACAGATATTGAGCATCCAATGAGGGTCGAATTCATTATTCAGAAGTAAGATCTACAAGACCATCTTTCTAATCAGTAAGGCACAAAGCATTTTGTTTTCATCTTTCAATATTTTCAACGTCTTTTGCGAGTTTCATGTAAAATCTGGAGTGAGCTTCAGACTCAATAAGCGTAGCGGGGCAGGGGTTAGGGTTCAGTAGGGTTATGAGCGAATTCGGGATTTGCTCAGTGGTCACAAAATGTTACCAGCATTGTTTTGGAGATCTTCAAAGATACAAGCCAATCTTTCCCCAATTGACCTGTGAGAGTTAGGTCAGAAATGTAATCAGCTCTGGGTCACCGGGCATCCAGGTATTTACAGACATTTAGCACATAGTTTTACTTTTATTTGACGATAGTCATGAAGGCCAATTACGGTTCGGTTACCGACGCGAGCTTCCAGTACTGGTTATGAGCATAAACTGCAGTCAGGCAGCAAAGACCCTCTCATCGGAAGGTTTTGAGGGGGCGTGAAACGATCTCCGAATTGCTGTTGTTCCCAGATCCACCCTAGTCCGGGGTAGTAGCACTCGTTAAGATCCCAGCTATGAGTAAATAGTTACCCTTCCCAAAACTTGAGTCTGAATACTATGAAAGTGTAAAAATACCATGAAAAATACCAGCAATACAAATTGCAGTAAATAAAGTACACATTCCCGAAAACTGAATCCCAAAAACTGCAAATTCCCCTCAATGGAGTCAGCTGTTTTCCGTGGGTGGCGTCCCGTGATACCCGGGGACGGAGAGCTGGTGAGTGAGTGACTCCTGATCCGGTATAAAATGACCAACAGTTTCCAAAACACGTTACTTCGGTCCTTACTTGGGACAGACTAGCAGATGTAATAGCTCAATCCATTCAAATCGGTTAGTCACATAGTGGTAAGGGCGAGTTGAGATGATAGATAATGGCTGCGGCACAGCTGCGAATTCTTACATCATAATATACTTGGGTAGATATGGTGGAGGAATGCGGGTGCTTGTATCCACTTACATCGCGACTATACTGTCTGTATAATCCTGGCGGATCATGGCTTATGGGATTACTCCCCCACCCTGATTAGTGTCCCTTAAGAAAGAACTCCAAGATGGGGGTGGGGAACACAAATGGCGAATACAAAATACATAATTATATGGCTAACTTTTATAAACGAACCAGGAGACAATATGAGAGTTCCGAAAGAGAAAGTGAAAACGAAATATCAGAAAAAAATGTCCGACTTTTATAATTATCGAATCATTAGATGGTGAAATAGTAAAAGTGTTACCTTTTGTATTGCAAAAGGTTATATCAGCCATGCTAGAACCAAAATCTGTACAAAAATAAAGAAAAATAACACACTTGTAATTCAAATAAAAACCATAAAAACGCAGAAATTTTATCAATCAAATAAAAAAAAACAATAAAGTAAAAGGTTTACATCTACCAATTCCTTAAATCATCTAAGGGGAGGTAATAAAATGCCCAGAGCTTTCAATCTGCTCACCAGAAAAATTTAAAATGATGACGCCCTAAAAAGCAAGGAGTAACAGACATCAAAAGAATTAAAATAAAAAGAAATGACACATCAATAGACACACACATACATTTTGACATTCAACAGACTTACTCTACCTAAAGAAATGAAGATAGGATACTCAATAGTCAATGTAGAGACGTACATTCCTATTCCCCGTGAAGGTCACAAATCTCAGAAATATAATCATCTACAAAATCATTGTATGAGCGCAACAATCTGTCGAAGATGTGGTGAATTTGAGTTCAAACATGAACAGTCATCCTGTAAAAAAACTCTTTTTTTTATGCCCAAAGTGAAAAAAAAATACTTTTCTTTTTTAAAGTGTACCATCTGGAAAAAGGAAAATGAAATGTTAAGAGACCGAACTGATGTGGAAACTGCTGGTCATTTTATACCGGATCAGGAGTCACTCAGTCACCAGGACTCAGTCCTTTAATTTGAGTTCGAACATGAAAAAAAGACTCATTTATGCCCAAACTGAAAAAAAAACATGCAGCATATTCTAAAGCGTGTAACATTGGAAAAAGGAAATGTTAAGCCTAAAACATCTTTGTTCTAAGAAGCCAGAAAACAGGTCGGATCTTATTCACATCTAACATAATATGCAAATATCGCTGAAATATCAAATCGCCAAACTGACATCCAAGAGAACAATGCAATAAAAAGCCAACATCTTGCAACCCTAATAAATGAATTACCAAGTCTAATAGAACTACTAAAATGTGGTATATCACACATAAATCAAACTCCCATAGTCAAAACAAATCCTATCCTGTCAATCTTGGACAAAAAAATGTTTAAGTACAAAACAATTAACTCCGAAAATCCTAATCCAAAGTACAACAATACTTCAAAAAATAGAACACTCTAAGCATTCCGAAGAGAATTAAAAAGTGCATAAAAATAACACAACCCAGTACATCATTGAAGAACAAAGAGAGAGATAAATATAGATAAACAAAAATTCTATTGGCCAGCGTGAGAGCCAACAGCTGACTGACACGAATGTTAACTAGCATGCAAAAAAAAATCGATAGCTGCCTTCGTAACAAGTGGGAAAAACTTAAATCTGCATGGCACTTTATTCCAACTGGCTCATTCGCTTGCTTAAACTCAACGTTGATTCTGATTCCGCAGAACTGGGTGAAAAAGTATTTAACATTCTTTTTTTTATTTGGTTTTTCCAGTTACGAGACCTTTTTTAAAGCTGATCGTTTTGAGTTCATTTTGTTTAGTTCTTTTTTCGTAACAGATTTAATGTTTAGTATAGAGCAAAGAAAAAATTCGCAGTGTGAGATAGGCAAGAAGTAAGGCATGTAGCAACATCAGCACGGCAAAGGGCACTCATTTAAAGGCAAGGAAGGGCAAAAATGTTTTAAGTCAAGTGATAGCGCTTGCTGTATGAGTCATACGAGTCGCAACGCCGGGCCATGCTGCTAGTCACAAATAAATCCGACCCTCATTCTTAAAACCAACAACTCAAAAAAACCCGCCCTGGTTAATGTAATACCCTATGATTCTGCTAAACCTTACTAGATACCCTAAAATTAATTCGAACTTATCCGATTACATGGAAGAAATCCATAATGTTCGACATGTTCACCCAAATCATGAGTATATGTACACTGACAGCTCTAAAATGTTGAAGCGTGTTGGATGCTCTGCAATCCTTAACAACGTAACAATGCAGAAAAGATTGTCTTACAAATCCTCAATCTTCAGTGCAGAAGCCGCAGACATACACTTGGCTTTAGAGATTATAGAATCCAGTGGGTCAGATAGATTCATCATCTTCTCAGATTCATTATCTGTACTCACAGCTCTGAAGAATAAAACCTATGAAACCACTTCATAAATAAATTATTAAATAGGATTGACTCTATTTATAAGGAAAAAGATCCAGCAATAATCCTATGCTGGATACCAAGCCATATTGGCATAGAAGGAAATGGAAAAGCCGACAAAATGGCAAAGAAATCGCTGAACATGGCCCTCTCAAAAGTAATGTTACCACACATCAACTTTCAATCCACCATAAAAAGGACCATTAAAGAAAAAGGGTAGCAATTATGGAACAACTGTGTGAACAACAAACTACTAACTCCTCCAATCAGTCATCAGTGAAAGACAGTCAAGTTCCAGAAAGATGAGGAGGTGGTTCTAGCCAGACTCATTATTGGACACACATACATAAACTACCAACATCTCCAACTGAAGAATGCCAGGAACCATATACCTTCAAATACATTCTACTAAATTGTAACTTTCAGCAAACCCGAATCAAACTGTACAAACCTGATAACTTAAAGGATCTATTTGAAAATATCAATTCAAGTAACATCATAGATTTCATTAAAGAAATTGCGTTCTACAGGAAAATATAAAAAAAACAATTTCCATAATCTGCTTGCTTACATTGTTTTGTAACATATTTTGAACGGGAAAAATATCTCCAGTAATACATTTATGAAGAAAAATTAACAACTATGCTGTTTGTGAAGATAAAATTTGCTAAGCCAAATCCTATAAACTCTATGATGTTATTTCTTATTTGCTTTCTGTAGTTTCGTTCACGACAGTCGTTTATCGTTGCGGTTGACCTTGTTAGTATTGACATAATTATTGACAGCGAAACGAATAATCGTAGAGATAACGTTTCAAATCGCATTAATGATTCTTACACTAATAATTGTTGACCTAAGAATCTTTTTTGTCCTGATTGCCATTGTAAAATCAAAGAATTATGCAGACGATCTTTTTGTGTTAATAATTGTGACATATTTAGTCGCTATCAATTTGTATTTCCCTTTCGTACCCTTTTGAAAACCACTGCTATTTATCAGTTTGACTATCAATAACTATTTGGTAATGTCTCTACTGTAAAATTATCATGTAATCCTACCACAAAGGAACAACTTGCAAAATAGTGCCAACTTGTGTACTATTCAATTACTTGTTTGGTTGTCTTCGCGAAAGTCACGCCATATTCTTCACTCTGCAATCTCTAGACAAATACTCTTCAGTTGTTCGCAAAATGAACAGTCAAATTTATGCCAAGATTTCCAGCGGGAAAAAAGATTTCCGAGTGGGTAAAAGTGGAATCATAGTGTCGTTTTTAAGAAGAAAAAACTTTAGCCTTCACTTCTATGAGTAGACAGTCGTCACGAAATCGCCTTACGATCTTAAAGCGCAATGAATTTTATCGAAGCAAATAACAAGGACAATTTATATTGCTTGGTCAGTAATAAATTTCCAAGACGCCATTATTTTTGGATATCCGTGATATCACTTTCTCTCCTGATCATCTTACCTCAAACGATTTTACCGTTGGTATGGAGATCAATTTACGCTCTATTTAATGACTACGACTTGTCAATCATTCTCAGTTTTTATTACAATGAACGCGTTTAATATCGTCTGCTCTCATCTGTAATCATGAGCTAACTGAAGCCAACAAACACTATCAGTATAACCAAAAAATAAGAATGCCAATACAATATACTTACTGGTCTACATATGACTGTATATGTAAGATTATTTTTTTTTTAACTCTAACAATAGTAAATATTTTCGCATGTATTATGATTCATGACAGAATATACCAGAGATTTTAATTAAATTTAATGTCCATCAGAAACCTTTTGATCTGAGACAAGTTGATCTGTGATGACCCCAGCATGAGACAAGACAGGCACCTCGACGTGGTGTAATGGTTAGCATGCTAGAACAATTACAACTGACCAGTGAGTTCGATCCATACTAGGTGTCCCATACTTTTGACCTTGTACCACATTTAAGCTACGCTTAAAAAATCACTATACACACAAGACACTTGAACGACAGGAAGTCACATATAAAAGCCGACCAAGAGGGTTGAGCGAGTCCCTCATATTCTCGCAAGAAGATCGAAAGTCCCCAATAAATCACAAAAATTCAACTGCAGACGCTGAATTGACGGATGTGATGAAACAATTAGTTTACATATGAAGAATTTAGACTCACATTTTATCAAACGTTGCTAACATAACCTTCCGCGTGTAATACATGTATTTTTTTCATACATTTTTCCAGTTATTGTTGTCCTGTTTTATTTTACGGAATCTCGTTTCACTTTCGCTTCGTATACATCGAAAGAATCCGCCATTTTCATATAAACAGTCTTAATTCAATATTAGTGAATTAATTAAAAGATCAACGATCGAAATATCCAAAATGGCTCTTGTAACCTATTTTGTTATCGAAATTTCGATCTAAATTTTTCAATCGGCTGGGATAAACTGTTCTCATGACGCTATAAATTATTTAATTCAGTCGACAAATTCTTCTCATTCCATTAGATTTACTATAGACTGATCTCACTATCATCAGGAAAACTTAATCGGTTTAATTGGGCTAGTTTACTGTAAGACGACCAGGTGGTAAAATAAACCTAACCTTTTATTTCTTTTGCTTAAAGTTGGTCTTTACCAAATTAGTTTGATTGTCACAACTAAGAACAGTTCAAGTAAATCAACCTATAATAATTATTATGCTAAAGTCAAACAGACGATGATACAAGTCGGAGATAATATTAGGTTGGTGCAAAAATAATGACGTAATGTCGTTTTTTGACGTATTTTTTAACGTCAAAAAACGACACTATTACATCATTATTTTTGCACAAACCTAATAGTATAAATACAATGTGGAGAGAGATTTAACCGAAGTTTTTTCGTTTGGTTGATTTTGTTTAGCGTCATATCAACTTCTATGCGTTATTTAATGCCGAAATCGAAATATTTTGTCCGCAATTGTATAACTTCAACAACAGATAAAATGTATTATTGGTCATTTTGATGTAAAACGGTATTGCTGATCATTTTACTATAAATGTGTTGCTGGTAATTTATTACTATTATTATTATTAATAATAATGTATATTATTATAATGTATTGCTGGTATTTTTACTATGAAAATATATTCTCATACTTTTAAAGCGTTTTCATTTTGTTCGGGAGTTCAATATTTTCCCATAGCTGAGACCCTTACATTGAGGATCTGAAGATGGCAATGCAGGACCGAGCAGTATGGAAAAGGATGGTTTCATGGAGTTCCGACCAACCACAGGGAGGTCGATGGAGGAGGAGGATGAAGATATATATATATGCTCTAAACTCCATACAGTCACTTTTTTTTAGTTGGAATTTCTCGGTCGTAGCTCATAATTAGTATTATATCGTCTACAGGTGACACAGGTAAAAAATTTTCATAGGATCCGTCTCTTATGCACTACCCATTACACTAGCGAGGTAAGTGTAGAGGGTACACTCTGACATCTACGAGAATATACCTATAGAACAGGACAATTTTTGCACGCACTGGCGACAAAATATGAATTCCTACATTAGCAAAATATATATGAAAAGGGCTTTGATAAATACCCAAACTCTTAGCTTTGCTTTTATTTTCCTCCTCGAACGGAATCTCTACTGATTGATATTGATGTAATGAATATGCATACACCTGGGTCCCCCCTCGCAGTAATATGATTGTCTGGTGTCCGCCATAAATACAGGCTGATGTGGAGGTACAGGTCGACGCCTATAGTCTTTGCCTATTGCCTACCACTACGATGAGGACCAGTCCATTACAGTTACCTGCTAGATTGTCCTGCTCAGTTACAGTAGTCAACAACCACTTTGCTACTTCGAACAAATATATCCCTTTCCGGGCCATATCAGATATGCACATTGCTCTGTCCATGGTTTCTATCATCCCCAAACTAGATCCTCACAAGGTTTGTGAACTTGACGTTATCTCTGCAATTTGTTCCAAAGGAATATCCTCCTGAATTAGCTCCTGTTTTCTCCCAAATCTTCAACGTTTTGCTTCTTCTTGCTTTCCAGCTTGTTAAAGATCCTCTTCTTGTATTTAATAACCGATGAACCTTACACTCCCTTGAATCACCATCTTATTAATATTTTACCTCTTTAGTGCTAGAGAGTAACTTCGAATTGATTAAGCATCTCACTTCACATGGTTTAACTATTACTGAATTTGTCTATCAGAACGGTGAGGCTCGAGTTGTGGCTTTTGATATCTTGAAGGCGTTTGACTGGCTTTGGCATGTTGGCTTTCTTCACGTTGTAATTTTGCCTAATCCTTGTCGCCAAAATGTTGTAACCTAGGAAGGTTACTGAATAGGATAATCAAATGAAGGTTGGTAATGAATGATATTACTTAAGACAAGAACAACACATAAGATTCGCCAGCGGCGCGTAGAAGTAGTAATCAACTTCTAGAAGTGATTCAAGTGAATTCCACAATGAATCTCCAAATGCAGGATATTTACCAACCGCCAGACACGGTCAGATGTGGCACATTGACGAATTTAATATGGGCTATCCGAAAGCGCAGCCAAAAATTCCGCGTAGACAGTATAAAATAGGGTCGGATAGCTGTTTCCCGAGACGAGACTCTGCTCTTCGACATAGCTCGTCTGGGAATCTTCTCTGCCTGGAGGCAGAGAGTTTGACCAGCACAGCTGGAGACGAATCTCCAACTGCAGATCAACAGACAGTATTTACTACGTACCCATTATCATCCGGAGGTATGCTACAACACTTCACAAACACGAAAGCTATGGTGTCTCTGGAGAAATATTTGGTTTACATCCACTCCTTCTTAAATCGTTTCAACACGTGTTGAAGGAACACACATCAAGATCATTTCACATTAATACGGAGGTTCCCCTAGGACTGTCTTCCTTGGACCCAAGTTATTTTTAGTCTTCGTCGACGTCCTTCCCGATATCATCAGTTCCCAACTATTTATGGTGATGATATAGCTATTTAATTTTGCCTTTGTCGAACTTGCTACAAAGTAAAATCTGGCAACTGCTCTCGAAAATGACCCCCCCAGTCAGTCGTTAACTGAGCCAATGAATGACTTGTAAATTTTACTGTCCCCAAAAACAAAACCGCTATCTTTTAATCACCATACAGAATTTTTATTTGCTTTTCATCATCATGACTGATGCTAACCTCCAGGAGATTAATTCATTGCACCTCCCCTTAGTTTGACGTTTTCCCCTTAAATTAACTTATATTGAATCACTTGCTAGTTCTGCTGCTAGGAAAGTTGATTCGGTGTCATATCAATGTTTTGAGTCGGAATCCATGTTACACACTTGTAAATTAACCATTCATCTGTACATTGAATATTGCTGCCATATATGGCCAGGTGCTCCTACAATATATCTCTAGATTTTTGACAAAATCCAAAGCAGAGTCGGCAATATTACTAGTCCTGACCTGGCATTTCGATTTCAATTAATATCCCACCGACGTAATGTAGTTTCTACATGTCTTTTCTATCAACAGAATCTAGAGTTGTTCTAATGAGCTTTCCTCCTTGATACCTCGACTGCATTAATTTAAGCTTACTACTAGATTGGCATTTAGATCTCATTGATTTTCTGTAGAATTAGTTCGATGTAACTGTCATTTCTTTTCTAAGTTTTTTTTTTTTTTTTTTTTTTTTTTTTTTTCACTTCTCGCCTGTGGAACTCTTATCCGATTTCTTGCATCCTTGCAACCTAAAAATGTTGCAAATTTTAAATGCAATGTCATTCACCATATTCTGTCTTCTTGAAAAATGTACTTTTATTGTTATTACTTTTTCTCATTCTCTTTGACTACCAGTAATCCCTTGCGTCTTAGTGGTATTATCACCTTACTTGGGGTGAAATGATAAAAACTAAAACACTTTTGAATAACTGTCTAATTGTAAAGGATTGTATTCCACTTAGTTGAATATATAGACAAAAGTCACAATAGGTGCTGAATTCACGCTTTTATCTGCTGAATTAATTGTCGTTTGATATTTATGCCTATGTAAATATTGTTAAGAGCAGGATGACTAGCAAACCCGTATTTCCTCCAGTCGACGGAGCCATTTCTTTTTTGGGCGTAGGCCTTCTCCAGATTCATGAGGTGGAGTGGAATGTGTCATTACCTTACCCCCCGCACTGACCCCAAAGCGTGTTAGGAGGGGTCGGATGTGACCTGCTTGGGCGATCATGTCTCTTTTCGATTCATAATCGTCCCAAAGTATTTGCTTAAGTGAATATAACGAACCCGACTGGAATTCGAACTCAGCTCTCCGATTTCTAACTCCGAGCCGTTATGCATTCAACACACGCACATCTAAGCTTACAGCTGCTCGTATTCCCAAAGTGGTAACCCTATCGAGATACTTGACTAAAAGCTCGATTGGGGCTGTTCAGTTAACACCAAATATTCATATTTGTGAAACATTTTATACATTTATAAATTTCAAAATATTAATCCTGTTTTGAAAATCGATGTATATATTTTCAGAATATTCGGTCAGAAAGCTAATAAAATTAATTTGCATACATTAATCACGGAAGGAAATTACTAGACTTCAAAATAAAACAGCGTCTTTGTCAGATTGTTAGGGAAAAGATTTCAAAACCCGGAGGAAAATAGACCAAACCCGTGAAAGAATAGGGGTAGAATAACAACTGAAATGTATGTACGTAGGCCATAAAAAATGGCGGCATCCATTAAATAGTTTCATATAATTAACCTTTTTCTTTTAGTATTGTAGACTTTAACCAAGCAAAGAAAAGCCCGTTCTGTATTAAGAGGAAACTTTCAACTTTTTCTTCTTGGAAGTTCCAAACCAACAGGACAACAACTGACTCATACGAGAACGTTCGATAGTCTCTAAACATATGTAATTTATGTTATGTCCAGGAGGATTTATATAAAGTTTCTTAAGCAAGTACGTTTTGGGACGACCTGAAAAGTTACTTACAAATATCAATGATCTGTTGGCCGTATTGCATTACATCAACTGTCGACAAAATGTAGCATTAACACGACAATAACTTATCAACGTCCTTCTCAGTTGGTCAACGACTGTATTTAGTCGGAATCCAATACACTGTGCTATATAATTAAATTCCTATAAGTTGATATCAAACAAAAGAGAGCTGTTTAATACAAGTAAAGAAAAAAAAAACACTAAAATCCGTAGTACAAGTATCAAGAACGGGAAAGTAAAAATGTTGACTTTCCACGTTACATTTAAAAGGTTAGGAAGGAAACTCCCGTCAACACTGTCAAGCGATAACACAGTGGAATTATAATTTCCTGGAAATCTGTCATAAGGGAAATGTTTAATAAATTTATAACCAAAATTAACGCTATTTTATCAATGGATATTGCATGTTTTTCCTGTATGAAAAAAACGCTACTAATTTAACCGCTTGCCATATATTTACTTAGTCTGCTGAAGAATTATCTTTCACATATTATCAGCTCTTGACGCAGTAGCTATATTGATGGCCTACTTTACTCCTGTCTTAATGGTAAGTCAAATTAACAGCTGATCTCGAAAATGATTTTGTTAACTAGGCAAGGAATAGCCCGTTAATTTTAAAGCTTCAAAAACGAAACTGCTGTCTCTTAATCGTCTTAAAGAACCGTTTTTGATGGCTGATGCTAACCTCCAGGAGAGTAATTCATTACGCTTTCTGAGTCTCACTTTTTTCCTGATATGAATTTGAACCAGTAAATTGCTAAGCCTGCTGCTAAGAAAGTTGATTTACTATGTCGCGCTAGACAGTCTTTCTCACCCTAATACGTCTTGCACGTTTATAAGTCTAACATTTGCCCTTGCCGTGCATATTGTTCTCAGATCGTGTCTCGTATGTATCTAGATTCTTGAAACAAAATCCCTAAAACCTGAAATGTATTGGGCCTGATCTGTCACTTTCCCACCGCCATAACGTGGCGTTCCTGTGCCTTTTCTATATATATATATATATATATATATATATATATATTCATGGCAATTGTTTTCTGCTATGGTACATCGATTTCGGCAATTTAAGCGCAGAACGAGAGCGACATATTGGTTTCATCATTTTACTTTTGCAGTTGATAAGTTTAATCGTAATTTTTATTCTAGTCTTTACTTCTCTCGCACTTCCAACGGAACTCTTTTCCAACTTAATGCTTTCCCATCAACTACGATCTTCAAAAATTGAAATACAACGTCAATCGTCATCTTCTTTTTCCTTGAATTCTCTTTTTGATCATCCTCTCTTCTTCAATAAAGTTTTTCTCAGTTTCCTTCATTCTCAGTATGTCTTAGTGGCTTTGTCGCCTTACTTGGGGTGAAATAATTAAAAAGTAAGTTGGACACCATGTGAATTATTATCCTCGCCACTCTCTATTCTGTCATTCATTTACACAAGCTTCTTAGATACGTTGCTCACTGTTTATATCTGTCACTCGTGAATCCAGTATTTCCTGTGAGTGTGAAATTTACTATGCCTTCTTTCCTCGTTATGTGACTCAAATTTCAACCCTTTCTGATTCGAAATATAAACTTCCTTTCAATTTTTCTTTAAAATTCCTCACTGTTCACATGTCCTCTCAGTTGTATTCTCAGCATCCTTCTGTAGAGCCACATTTCAAGTTTTATGCGAGGAAAGTTGTCCAGCATTCACTTACAATGAGAAGAGATATTACATATTTATTGCTCTTTTCTTTGTTTGGAACTGAATTTGCTTAGCCTTTTGAAAGGCATTTTTCTCTATTTCAATGTGCAATTTGTTTCACATTTGTTAAAACATTTCACAGATATTTATATTTCTGCGCTTGCTTTATTTCGACGCATCCAATTCGTATCTCGCTGACAATTGTCTCCTTACAATTGATTTTTCGTTTTTCCTTCCTGATTTTCTTGTCTAGAAGCTCCTGCAGTTGCCTTTAACGCACGCTGATTGCGTAGGTCTTAAATTCGGATAGACTGGTTCTGGCTACAATATTCATTCGTATCATTTTCAGATACTTAAGAGAAAAGGTATTAAATGAGAACTTTTATATTTTACAGGATTAATCATTTACTTCGCTATTTGCATAGACAAAAGGTGTCTGCCAGAAAAAATGTACGCCAAAACAAGAACATTGTTTTTGCATTTCATCACATAATGCAAAAATCGCGCACGAAAGTAAACTCATATTACCACTGTTGTAATGGAATATTCCCCACTCCCTATCGCCTATGTGGACTGACTATATCAGTAGCTATATATAGTGAGTACAGGCAGAGAGGAACCCCAGACGAGACTCTACCCTTCGGCATAGCCTCGTCTGGTGTGGTAGACAGCTACCCGACCTGGTCTATACGGAGTCTACGGGGATTTTTTGCCCGAGCCTACGGGATCGAGTTTGTGCCACATCCTGCCTCGCGTGGAGGTACGGTAAATGTCCTTGTTTCGGCAATTAGTTGGAGATTTGTCTCCAGCTGTGCTGGTCAAACCCTCTGCCTCCGGACAGAGAGGATCCCAGACGAGGCCATGTCAAAGTGTAGAGTCTCTTCGCGGGAAACAGCTACCCGACCCTGTTTTATACGGGAAACTTTTTGGCCGAGCTCACGGGCTCGGATACCACACATTAAATTCGGCCTTTTTCCACATGTGGCCGCGTGGGGCGGTTTGTAGATATCCTTGATTCGGGAATTACTAGCCTGCCATCTGATTCCCTGTCTTTCAGTAGTGCATTCTCTTTTACAATAAACCTCTTTTCTTGCGCGTGTTGCTATTCCTTCACGCGAGTACCCCCTTTGTTTGTAACCTTTTTAAGTATACAACAACTTATTAGACAGGCGTATCTGAGTCTGTCTATATTTCTGAGATGAGGTATTATGTACATTATTTACATTATTAGGACTATTGTCCTCATCTTTGTCGCCATATTTATCACAACGTTTCGGTCATTGTACGCTCCGGCCTTCTTCAGGTGGTTGGAATTTCGAACTGAACACTTTATTTCGCTCACTGGGGTAGACTGTTCTAGTTCCACGTGCCATGTTTGATGGATGTCAGTTATGCAAGGCCACAAATCTTCTGAGCCGACCAAGCATAGAAATAAATACAATATGGGAACCAGTAATAAGGAGTGCCAAAGAAAAGCAATAACAGCAACATTGCAATATGAGAACTGGTAAAAATGATTGCTGAGGACATTAGGTTTATAATACCAAGAAATTCATACTCAAGGACACATGGCACAGTGGATAAAGGCGTTGGTTAGATCCAGTGACAGGACCCAAAGAGTGCGAGTTCAACATCCATAAAACATGGCACGTGGAACTAAAACAGTCTACCCTAATGAGGGTTCAGTTCGAAATTCCAACCACCTGAAGAAGGCTGGAGCGTACAATGGCCGAAACGTTGTGATAAATATGGCGACAAAGATGAGGACAATAGTCCGAACAATGTAAATAATGTACAGGCGTATCTGTATGGTTAAACTGAAGAGCAGAATTCTGTATCAAAGGAAGTGAAGACTTTTCATTATGTGATCATAACAATATAAATTGATGAATTATGATAATTTCTCAGTTATTAAAAAATCTATCACTTCAATTTCACCAATTTTCATATACCGCCGTAAGCATTTCTGTTTGATCAACACTTTTGCAATTATTCATCTGTTAGGTCAATTTAAAGGCTCTATTGTATAGTGTGCTGTCTACTAAAAAATCAGTTTGGATATTTTAGCTGACATCAATTTCTAGCTCCATGTATAAAGAAGAAAGTAAATTTAAAGAAACTGTTCTGGTCTTCACAATACGATTTCCTTTGCAATATGATGTAAATACTTTGCTATTTTTAAATTGTTTATTTTTCTTGGTATTTCGAGTGAAGCTTACCAATTTAAAAAGAGAAAAAAATCCTTAATGGTCCATCAAAAAGCAAAATGTACAATGCTTCTTGTAGGGGTAATACACTACAAGAAGCATTGAAAGCCAAGCATAAGTGATCTAGAAGATCTAATTGAAGGAACAAATATTTTCTTTGAATTGTCCTAGTAGTAGTAGTCGTAGTAGTAATAATAATCCTGAAAACTCCAAGGAAAAAAAAACGCGCTAAAATAAAATGGCGTACTGCCAAGTTGTCCATGCCATAGTAAAACATTTTGCAGAAGCTTTCGTGTTTTTTTTTCTTTTATTTCTGTATTGCTTTTTCATTAGACTTTATCTTGAACTTACCATTCCATTATTTTCAAGAGTTATTTTCTTTCAACATTTATTTACTTATTGGAATATTTATTTCTTTTCTTTTAAGTCTAGCTGGAGATAATCTTCAACTCGACATTTCATTTGTTCCGAAAATACTGCCTGTCTGAAATAAATCGTACATTGTTTTGCATTTTCTTTTTCACAGCTTGTCCTATTTTTTTTTATTCGAAAGAGAAGCATTTTTTCTTGTTTGCGTATTTATTTACCTAGTGGATAAAAAGAAACAAAGAAAGGAAATCTTTTCAACTTTGTTTAGTTACATTTAGTTTATATCTTGCTTCCATTCATTATCGGGTTGGTTTTTATATATATATATATATATATATATATATATATATATATATGCTTCAAATCATTCTCTTCACTAAACTCGTGTATCCAGAAGAATCAACGCTTTAAATGTATTCCAATCTTTAATTTACTCAAATCTCCTATTCTCATCCAAATATATCCTACATAGATTATACGACTGAGTCGTCACTAAATTTCCGACCATGTGCAAAATCTTGTTGTACTGAAAATTCCACCAACCTTAACGCCCAAATACACGTTTTCCTCTCTTTTCTTGATTTTCTCGCTAAAATCTACATAAATTAATAAAAGACCGTGTTAAAAAAAATGTCACCAAAATAGATTTTCTACAGACATGACTTCATGAAATGGCAAGACCTTAACGGTGTTTCCCAAGTGTAAAGCTTAAATTTGCATCCGTAACAAATGTTTCAAAGTTTACAGGCGTGAAACAGAGGAAAATTAGTTTTAGTTTTGTTTTTGTTTTTTGTTTTTGTTTTTTGTTTTTTTGTTTTTCGGACGTTCGCCGTAACAAATTGCCATCAAGCAAAAGAAAAAGATGAAAAGTTGAAAAGCAAAAAAGAATTGATGATAAAAAAAAAAAAATAAAATGTAACATAAAACGGAAATGAACAGTGGCGGCAAAATTCTCTTTACTATTCATTGGTTCACATGTTCAATATTAAGAAGCACTTTTTATTTATTTTTATTCAAACTTATCGATTTTTCAAAGAAGAATTTATTCTCTTATTTTCGTTATTTCGAAGAGCTATTCTCGAAGTGTGAAGCCGATAGAGATAGTGGTAACACAAATTTCCATGTTTAGAATTCTGCTGTGATTGGCGGCCATTTTACCTTTTGTTTGTTTTACTAATTTAATCGTAATATTTCTTTTCTTTAAAATTTTATATTGCCTTTTCTGTATTCATAACCAAACATCGCTTTTAATTGAGTTATATGTTACTTAATTTATTTTTTTTTTCATTATGGAACATATTTTGGCCAACTAAAACGTTTGATATTTTGTTACACTTCATAACAAGATTAATTCTTCAAAAGTGAGCCAGGCAGCCTATGGTATATTGCGATAAAAGAGATCTTGCGCCAGAAGCCTGCATCTACGTCTGTAGTCGGGCAATTCGCGCTGGCCTCGGTGATAATTGTTACAAGTGTCTTGACTAAAAGAAAACAAGATTTGAAAGTCATCAAACCTTTCCCCAAATAATGTGTTTTGCTTTATCTTTTTTTTCTAATCTTGAAAATTGTGCCGTACCAAGACGATTAAAATCAATCGGTGATACTATAATATTCGGTCTACTTAATTTACTACTACTACTACAGTATTCGGTCAACCGCGCTATGAATTATACCGCGACCTCACCTCACCTCTCGTGCCGTCCTACTGCCGTCTATCAAGATGAATTCTACCATCACCTCTCGGGTTTCATCAGCTGGATAATCTCCTTCAGATTAAAATGTTGGATATGCTATAGGGTTAGATAGCTCCTAGACAGCATATTATAATAGCACCAATCAATCTGTATCAAGTTAAGTACAGTATTCGTGATTCTCCTATAGAGTAGCTCCTTTTTAAAGTTCCAAGATGTGGGCAATTATGATTCTTCACAACTTCCAATCCTTCATAATTCAAATCATTTTTTTGTCCCCAGACTATTCGTCCATATACTGCCATCCGTTTGCATAAGCTCGTTAGGTCCTTGTTACCCCATGTTTCCTTTTGCTCTCTTTCGTTTTCACTGTGTCCAAGCCATCATTCCTCTTAATGTCCTAAAAATGTTAACTCTTTTTCTCATTTTCCTTACACCTTCCTCGTTACTCGTTTTTTACTATCCTACCCAGAGAGTTAAAACTCTGTACCTGCTTGATTCTGATATCTCCAATCTTTAGTGAGTCCCTTTTTTTTTTTCTTTTACAATTGATGATTAGTCCTTTCTTCCTTCTTTCCTTTCCTAAGAGTTCCTTCAGCTTTCGTTCTGTTTCTTTCGAAATTGAAGAACTTGATAGGTTAAAGAATTGCAAAGATACTTGCTTCTGTTTAATTGTAATTGGGAAGGTAACAACATGTAAGGTAGATGTAAAAATGTAGCTCATAAGTGAATCATCATTTGCGGTATTTTCAGCGCCAACCATCAGTGTGGCATTTGGAATAGATATTTGGCAATGCAACAAAGCACATGGAATAATAGTCATTTTTTTTCAAGAACATTTCTGCAAAGTGGTCACTGTTAAACCCACGTTTTTTTTGTAAAAGAGTAATGTTGCCAGCTATACGTTTTTTGTAAAAAGGTAATGTTGCCAGCTATACGTTTTTTTGTAAGAGAAAGTAATGTTGCCAGCTATACGTTTTTTTTTTTTTTTTTTTTTTTTTTTTTTTGAAACAATGTTGCCAGCTATACATTTTTTATTCCATACAAAATAGGCATTTAAATTTCATATAAACTGGATTTGGCATTAAATAACCCACAGTGGTTGATATGCCATAAAACCCAAACAAGCAAACAAACATCTCTCTCCCTCCTTTCTCTCTCTCTCTCCCTCCTTTCTCTCTCTCTCTCCCTCCTTTCTCTCTCTCTCTCCCTCCTTTCTCTCTCTCTCTCCCTCCTTTCTCTCTCTCTCTCCCTCCTTTCTCTCTCTCTCTCTCCCTCCTTTCTCTCTCTCTCTCTCCCTCCTTTCTCTCTCTCTCTCTCCCTCCTTTCTCTCTCTCTCTCTCCCTCCTTTCTCTCTCTCTCTCTCCCTCCTTTCTCTCTCTCTCTCCCTCCCTTCTCTCTCTCTCCCTCCCTTCTCTCTCTCTCTCTCCCTCCCTTCTCTCTCTCTCTCTCCCTCCCTTCTCTCTCTCTCTCTCCCTCCCTTCTCTCTCTCTCTCTCCCTCCCTTCTCTCTCTCTCTCTCCCTCCCTTCTCTCTCTCTCTCTCTCCCTCCCTTCTCTCTCTCTCTCTCTCCCTCCCTTCTCTCTCTCTCTCTCTCCCTCCCTTCTCTCTCTCTCTCTCTCCCTCCCTTCTCTCTCTCTCTCTCTCCCTCCCTTCTCTCTCTCTCTCTCTCCCTCCCTTCTCTCTCTCTCTCTCTCCCTCCCTTCTCTCTCTCTCTCTCTCTCTCCCTTCTCTCTCTCTCTCTCCTACCTTTCTCTCTCTCTCCTACCTTTCTCTCTCTCTCCTACCTTTCTCTCTCTCTCTCTCTCTCTTGGTGTGACTCTACATCTTTTATCTATCTTTCTACAGGTTCATTTATCGAACCTTTTGCATGCAATCATAAATAATATATTCTCCTGGATTTTGTCCTTTGTAAACGTGTATCATTGTCAGCACGCGTCGTATTTTGGTATATAGCAATTCGATATTTTTATATGATAACTCTATTTTAAATATACACCAGTACACCTTTAAAACGGAATACGTCTGCATCAGCGGAAGTCTGGGGAAAGCGTGTCAAGATATATAGATGCTTAGTTTTCACGTGTTTTCTCTCTTCGGGAATTTCAATTCAGGAGACAGCGAATGCGCATAAGTGTGCGTAGACGAACAAGCTCGTCAATTAAGAGATCCCAATATCACCCTTATGAGATCGATCACTTGATCTATTGTAATGCATTATCAGTCGACGATGTCACCTCAGTGCCAGAGTTCGCAAAGTCTAAGAACGGACGTACATTGATCTCTTCATTTGAAATTCAATAACCAGAAACTTTTATCGCCTGAACAAGATCAGCGCAACAGACAAAGAAAATGAAAGACTTCAACTTTGCTATCGACAAGAGGTGTAACATATTTGACGGCTGACTCGGCTTTCGTTTCAGCTTCAGCTTCATGCAAATGTCTGAATATTACAATGTTAATTAACGTTCTAATATTTGAAATTAACGTATGTCTCCAGTTGCTTCCCTCGTGGCTGTTCGAACCCTGGTCTGCTTAAGATGCAAATGTAAGCATTAATAATTCTTTAAGAAAACGAATTTTTAAAGATGGTTTGCTTTGTAGCTGAATCTCATGAAGCCATTTGAATGCATGTCCGAATAATACATTATTCTATATTCAACTTTATCAGCATTATTGATCCGGCATTATTGAAACCTATGGAGTAGTAGATGGCTGCGTTAGGTAAACACCCTTTAAATCCGGAAGCCAACCACTTAATCTTTCGTATAAAATAGCCTGTAAGTCGGAATACTAAATTTCTTGCATATAATGGCATTTCCATCAGAAAATTGAAGTTTTCCGAAAACAATTACTTTCTGTGACCTTATGTCGTGTGTTGGCTGAACGAAATTTATCAGCTTGTGTTCTCCTTGGCGTTCTTTTCGAGTTGATATTTATAACATCGAATTACTTCATTTCATAGAAGCAATAGAATCGATGCTTACGGGAAAATGCCTCTATCTGTTCAGTACACTAACTGGGCAATAAAGGAATTCTGAAAGTGTGGTTTTTATCTTGCTTTAACCATCGCGGTATACCAGTGAAAATGGGACAGGGTTGCAGGGATGTGGATTCATGCCTTTCGCAAAACCATTACCACGGTGGGCATTAATGGCTTAATAATATACTAGCTGCCTGGTCCGAAATTCGATCCCTGTTTGCCGATTCTATTCTAACCGTTAAACTTTCTTGAGTATCTCCTGGAGGAAGAGAAACGGCTAAGTAGGGTTTCCTTTGTTTCTTTGTTTGTTGTTTTGTTTTGTTTTTGTTTTTTGTTTTTTTTTGGGGGGGGGGACATTAAATTTGCCCGACTATCGGTCAGCATTTAGTGTTACACACCCAACGAACAACACACATTTAATCTTTCCGTCTGTTTTCACCTCATCTTTCTAATCATTTACTCGGTGTCGCTTATCTTGCTTCGTCGTCTTATTCATGTCGTCTTATTCATGTCGTCTTATTCATGTCGACATCTCTTTTAAAAGACTAGACTTGTAGTGAGAGTCTGTTCCACCAAGAATTGGTTCTTGGGGGGAAAAAGCTATCCGAATGGAACTTCAAATGGAATGAGGATGATTCGCCTCTGTGTGTCTGGCATGGCCGGTCTTAACCATGAAGGTTAGGGTTGAGAGAATTAAGGAATGTTGCTCGTCAGAACATTTGCCATGGAAATAGCGATAGTGTAGCAAGAGACTTAAAACGTTTCATCTGTAAAGAAAGCTTCTCATTTTAGGCTTCCTCCTATTCCTTCTCATTTCCTTTTACAAAAGATGCTTCAATGAATAGTTTAGAAGAAATCAAATCCCTTTGTCTCACTCCTTTTTCAAACTTTTCTTTTTCAAATACACATTTTCCTTAACAAATTAGAATTTTTTTTCAAATCTATCTCTCGGTTCCTATTCCATGTTAATAATAAAACCTGAAATAAAACAACATTGTTTATACTGAAATGTTCTTCACCTTTTTCTTCCCAAAACCTTTCAACTAAAATAATCCTGTCAATAAATGCATGTTGATCTTTCGAGCGTACACATTATTAGTCATCTGTGTTCAGACACTGGCTGCAGCTGTGTGAACTCGCGTGACAAGTTTGGGTATTCGATAGAGAAATTGAATAGGTAACTTGATTAGAGATAACGACATAAATTGTTCGTCTCCTTTGTTAGCCAATGAGAGGACCGCTAATGTTTGTCCATTTTACAATGAAAATGGAATAAATGGAGAACTTTCTAGAAAGATTTATCTATCCATCGACAATACTTAACCTACTAAGGTAGCAGGTCAAATGAAAAGCGCGTAGTATGATTGCGTTGTTTCATATATTCAAATCGGGGAAGCCTTTTTGCCTTGTAAATAAGCCTTCATTCATCTGGAGATTTAATCTCTAAGAAATCTGTCCCTTCTCTCAAACGGATATTTTATAGTCTTGGGATCTGTCAATTCCACTTGTCTAACCGCGAGCGTGATGTAATTCCCTGTCGTCTGATTGAACATCCGACTCAGTGCTATTTGAACATCTCGTATCTGCTTGTCCCTGGGATTCTTAGCAATCTTTGTGTGAGTCGTTGCAGTATTGGGCAAGACATAGACGACTGTAATCTCAGCACGTACGTTGCTTGGGTTTAAATAGCGACGTAGACTGGGTTCTCTAACCAATTCAAAAATCGTAACTATGGATTTATATCAGCAATGACCAGTTAACAACCATCACACACAAACTCACTGTGAAAATATATATATATATATATATATAATATATATATATATATATATATATAATTGGAGAACGAAAAGTAAGATTACAGCTTTCAGAATATTAATTTAAAAATAGTGCTCAATACATAACGTAGAGCCGTAAATATTTATTTATCTTATGCAGTATTACATTAGAATATGCAAATATCCACTACAAAATTGTACATTTTTGTTTCAACGTCAAAAAAGGGAAACCTTTTTTAGACGTCTCATCAGGTGGGGAATTATGATGTAACACCATAATTCCCCACCTTTTTTGACGTTGAAACGAAAATGTACAATTTTGAAGTGGATATGTGCATGTTCTTATGTAACACTGCATAAGATATATATAATGCTTTATGATGAGCAGGTTATTAAATATACCAACGTCAACATGAGAATTTTTCATTGACGCTGTAAGCAGCCAGTACCATTTTATTCAAATAAATCGGTGTGTCTTATTAGGGAGAATTTAAAATATTTTTAAGAATACCTACAGTATATGTTTGCCTGTGTGTGTATAAATTCACAAGTAAAATATCTTCATGAATATATGCCGCAGATATTAGAATCTCTATTGTATCATAAATTAGTTTATTTCTTTTATTTAAAGGTTATTTTTTTTCTGTTTTCCTATAAGAATTCCAACGATTCCACTCGATTCGTGAGATATTTTCTGGTCCATAAAACCTAACCGCAGGCTCCTTCAAGAGTATCGATTTACCATCGCTGTTCAATTACTTATTTATTGAATAAAAGATTCGAGCTGAGTAGTTATCATTTCGAATTATCTAAGGCAAGTTCTCAAAAGTTTAAGTGAAAAGTTTCCTCTTTGAATAAATTGGAAAAAAAGGCAAATAAAAATAAATTTCCTTTTCGATTTTTCCGTTACAAAACATTTGTGTTTTTACTTTTGCTGCATCATTTATCAAAGACACCAGAAATTTCCCGCTTTCGCTTTTCTTTTCTTGATTTTTATTAATTTACATTTCTATTAATTTTCTTTTTCTTTTACTGCTTTTGGCTTTTCTTACACTTCAAATAATTTCTTTTCCTTTTTCATATCGTTTTTTTTTTGTTTTTTTTCTGTTCTTTCTATTATTATTTTCTATTTTTATTCCGTATCTTGTCAGTTTTCTTTCAGTTTTCTTTCAGTTATCTTATATATAATTATTTTTCTTCTTCTCTAACCATTTCTATCTTGTCCTGTCACTTTCTCTTTTACTCTGGTTCTTTATTTTATTCCATTTCCTTCCTTTCTTTATTTTGCCTCTGTCTGTTTTTGAAATTAGTTTTTAAGCCAGTTTCATTTCATTTTTATATGCCAACAGATTATTTTTTCCATACATATATATATATATTCCAGATTAGAAACAAATTTCTTGGGTTTTAATATTGTTTTAATATTCATATTTCTTTTATTCTTTTTCATTAACCTTTTTAGCCTTTCCTTTACCAAGCTTTTCCTAGGTTCTTAGCAGTGAGATTTTACCAAAGGATTTTTTAAAGCATTTCAGCGCAAGCAAGGGAATAAAGCCACTAAGATGCAGGTGGTTACTGATTGTTAGTAAATAAAAGAAAAATATACTATTAAGGAGAGAAGACAATAAAAGAAAAAAGAATTAAGACAGATGATAACTATTGACATTGTATTCAAACTTTTGAAGATCAAAGTTGCCAGGGAATCAAAAAGTCTGAAAAGCGATAGAGAAGAAACTGTTAGCATATAACTTACGGTTACATCTAAGCTATTTCAACTGTAAAAATGATGAGTCTTTGCCACCAATTTAGTATTGCCCTGGGTAAGACATTAAATTTGGTCCAGCAGCAAGGCCTCTGATCAGGAGATTTTGAGGAGAGTGGAACCACCTCTTAATTGCTGGTTTTCCCAGGTCTACACTGACCCATGGTGGTAGCACTTGTTAGGGTCCCACCTATGGGCAAATAGTTAACTATAACCAGAAATACTTTTTAAAAAAACAAATTATTACCAGCAATGCAATTTTGAACGAAAAATATTACCAGAAACAGATTTTTGACAAAACAAAATATTACCAGCAATAAAAAATGTTGTCGGCATTAAATAACCCATTGAGGATGATATGCCGTAAAACAAAATAAACCAAACCAAACCCGTTTAGTATTTCGCTTAAATTCATAAAGTCTAGATGTTATAAGAGAACAATTATCATGTACGTATTTATACAAAAGTCATAAGGAAGGTTTTAAAGAAAACGTCTTTCATGTTTAATAACGTGTAATGAATAAACGGAAACACTAGATGTCGTTAGTCATGTGTTTTGAGTTCCTATCATGATTACTTCTGTCTGGATTCATGGGATGACGAGTTATTATTTACATTCGGATTATTGTCTATCTTTTTTATTATAGCAACTTTTCGACCGTTGGGATATCCTCCCTTCATCCGCTGATGAAGGCAGGATCGCACAATGGCCGAAACTTAACAACAAAAAAAGTATAAGACAGCAGTTTGCATCTAAATAATGTCAATAACATCAGGATTGTCTGATATTTGGCCAAGTAGCGTATATTAAATGAATAGAAATAATTGAAAATTTCAGTCACCGTTCGGTTTTTGTAGAGGTACATTTCCGTGAAGTTCGAGATACATTTAAACGGAAAACTTTATTGAAGAAAACAATAACTTTCTCGAACTAAAGCAAACTCAGTTGTATTTTTGAAATGAATTGATTAAATTTCAAGATTAAACTGACTGTATTCCAATATATTATTCAATTTTAGTCTCGTGTGATATTGGCTTTTATAAATATTCTATTTCACCGACTCCATGATAAATAGATTAACTTAAAAAAAATAAACAAAAAAAAACTAACACTAGGAACATTTACTCCAATTTATTAGTGTTTCCAATCTGTTTGATATCGACAGATGCACCAGAAAGAAAAGCAAGGTGTTTTGTAACAATTGTGCAGACGAGCAGAAAGATGCAAGCCGTTTGAATATCGGATGAGTCTGTTGCTTTTCGGAAGAACCTGATGAATCTTCATTTTTGCTTCGTTCTGACTCATCACCAGTTTTATTCACAAAATTACAGATCGTCACTAGTATTCATCGGAAATGACTATTTCGTCTCTGCCTATGTAAATATTTATGACTTATTGGGTGATGTAATTCGTATTATTTCATAAAAGTAAAAGGATATCCTTCCTTCGATCACACTTTCTATAATCATCTGGGATTCAATAACGTTACTGAGTATTTATCAAGTATTAAACTTTTAATGTTCTCAGCACTGTTACCAAAATACTATTTCACAAGGTAATGCTAATATTAACCCTTTCTTTATCAGTAAACATTCGATATTCACTGACAGAGCAGCCATTGTTATTTTCGGTTAAAGTTTATAAAATCTTTCTATTAAAAGAAATTTTCAGGAAAATAAGTTGCACAAGTCCAATCGTCTTTATTAATTATGTCATTTATTTTTCTTTTCGAATTATGCTATCCGTTTTAGTTGTTGCCGGCGTTGAAAATCCTCAAGTGATGTACTTTTTGTTGTTATTTGGCACAGTTCTTTTGATTTGATTTTTTTTTTTTTTTTTTTTTTAGTATATCACGTCAAGCAAGACGAGTGTGCCACTATCACGCAAGGGGGGGGGGTTACAGAGGGTGAGGAGCAAGAGTAAAGAGGAGTGTTTGCGGAAAGGATATAAAGAAAGGTGGGGATCAAAATCAAGGAGGATGTCGATTGAGATTACATTTAAATATTTGTAGATTATAGCTATCAGGGAAGCAGGTAAGGGGAAGGGAAGTGTGAGATAAGAAGCTATTATGGTGGAAGAGGCGGTTACATCTAACTGTTTCGACAGTGAAAGGGTGAGACCGAGATGCCAACCTAGTAGCACGTTTAAATTCATACATTTGCGGTATCAGAGAAAGTAGATCATTAGAGCATTTGCCATGAAAATACTTGTAGAAAAGACAGAGGGAAGCCACAGCCCGTCTGTGAGAAAGTGACTGTATACAAGATGCCAGATTAGGACTTATCACATTGCATATCAGTCTCTGGATTTTGTTTAAAACTTCGAGATGAACAGCGGGGTCACCAGAACATGTATGGTTGTAGTATTCAATGCAAGGAGGAATGGTTGATTTGTAGAATTGAAGGATGGACTCGGGCGAGAAAAAATTCAGAGAACACTGAGAACCAACGTTCCTTACGGTAGATGAAACTATTGATTCCATGCAATTGTTCCACTTGAAAGCGTGAGACCAAGCAGGCGCAGAGTGGAGCTCTCTTGGAGTTGAGCATCATGCATTCTGATGCGAGGCAGGGAGGGTTCTCTATTGTGGGCAAATGAGAGCAGTTTCGTTTTGGTGGCATTTCTACGATGTTGCAAAAAAGGATGATTCTCGCTAAAACCTAAATGCTTCGTTTTCTTAAAGGCATCGATCTAAGGATGTGGCTGCATACAGTTTTGATAAGTTTGATGACCTGTGTTTTCTTATTCGCTAGTTTTGATATGCCGAAAATTGCTTACATATTTTAAGTCTTTGCTATTGATAAACTATTCTCTCATGCGAATCTTTAAAGAAATATACATAAGCCATAAGTGAAAGGGAGATGATTTTCAGCAACATGTTATAGATCATAAAAATGTTGTGATGTCCGTATATATTTGCGTCAATCTAGCTACTTGGTCGCAGTATGTGGACATCTCACGAGTTTTAGCGAGTCTCGATTTATTGACGTGAATCATCAAGACGAGAGTCTTGTAAGTCATCACGTGATCAGTGGGTGAATGCATCTCATTAATTCGTTTCTTCCTCTCATTAATGACCTTTGGGAAGGGGAGGGAGACCGGACTCGAGTGCGATATTTAATCATTCGGTTCTTGCGACCGAATTTGGCCATTTTGATGCCAAATGATTTCAACTTGTCTTATTTGTTTGAACACATACTTCGTCATTGCGCTACTAATTGCTTTACACAGAACTAAGAATAACTTTCTGATAAGCAGCCGACAAAGAGAATTTCCTTTGAATTAAAATGTCGCTCGTCCAATAAAAACACAGGAGACGTAAACTTCATGGTTCACGCAACCATCAGTAAAGATTGCTTCGCTTTGCTCTTCTACTATGATGTGAATGTTTCGGTTAGAAAACACACACTTTTCCATTCATCATAACGTAACCTCCTCTGTACTTTTTATAAATATTTTCATGGCAATTGTTAGGATGAGCTTTCCTGTTTGGTAACTCTGGCGCATGAATATAAACGTAATACTAGATTGGCAGTTAGGTCTTGACGTTTTACTTTCGAAATAGCTAGATATAATTCTAGGGTCGATTCTAGTATTTTCTTTGCTCGAACTGCTTGCTTATGGAACTCTCTTCCTGTTTCCTGCTTTTTCAGAAGCTACGATCTTCAAGAATTGAAATACAATATCATTCGCCATCTTCTGTCTTCCTCTTCTACTGTTTTTTCTTTCATCCTGAGTAACCATTTTCGTTTTAGTGGCACTATTATCTTGCATGTGGCAAGGAAAAAACAAGCTACTTGTAAATCTTCAAAGAGCAACCATACCAGCATTAAGTTTGCCAAAGAAACAGCAAAAAGAAAAACACAAAATAAAAACGTAGACACTTAAACCTCAAGTTCTCAATAAATACTCCAAGAAATTAGACTGAGTGCAGTGACGCTAACAAACTTCACACACACACACACACACACACACACACACACACACACACACACACACACACACACAGATATATATATATATATATAAATATAAAAGTGCCGAAAATCTTGATAAAGCGTATAGATAATCCCAAGGATGGTGAAATCCCGAGAGCTCAATGTTGAGTCAGAGCGAATAATTTAATTTAAAGAAACAGACCACTTTAAGGCTCCATTAGTTATAGTTTATTTCAACAGAGAATTTTATTGTTCTCTGGATCTTCAGACTTCACTTTCAAAGGTGAAACGAAAGTGAAGTCTGAATATCCAGAGAAAAATAATATTGTCTGGTGAAATAAATTATAACAAATGGAGACTTAAAGTTGTCTGTTTTTCTTTAAATTGTATATGGTAAAAATATATTTTATGGTATGCTGTATTTATGGATAAACGTGCCTAATATCAAAGAGAGCGTATATAACTATAAAAGTGGACACTGAGGGTCAACACCAAGCAGAAACGGTCCGTTTCATATTGCTTCAACGCGGTCTTCATGCCTGAAGATTGCTTGAAACACCATTTGGTTTTGATCTCAGTGTCCACTCATATATATTAGTTAAAATAGAAAATCTTTGCACACGTTTTTTTCATAAGTATTATTTGCTAACTGATAGATGCTTGTCATACGCAGGGAAATATTATATATAAATTCTCAGAGTTTTTATGCCCACTAGAAACCCTCCTAAAATTAAATACATAAATTGGATGCATGTGTATATACAAATATTGCGTAAAAATGACTTGAAACAAATGTAATTTTATAATTTACCCCTTTCTTTTCTCTTGCTCAATATCACATATTCATATTTTTTTTAAATAACTTTTATTAATTTCCGATGTAGTGTTTTGTAATCTTAAAAATAAGTGATTGTTTTGTCGATAGCTTTTCTGTTTAAATGTATTCGTTATTTGTTTACTCTGAAGGCATGAACCACATTAGCTTATATTACAGCTTGAGAATAAAGTGAATTAAGCAACTACTATTTTAAAAATATTTTGAAAATTTCAAAAATCTACATTTTCATTTTTTTTTTCTTTTGGTTCATGAATTTGTTTATCGAAGTGACTTAGAGGGGGTGGAGAAAATATTTTATGTTAAATTGAAACCCACAATGTTTCCATTAACTGTCATCGCGCTTACAACTTATATCACGAAACTTTAAATCTTTTAAGACTATTTCATTCATACCAATATACTGTCTATTGATTTATACTAATGATCATCCGATACAAGACCCAAGAACCACTCAAGGCAGAGGATTTGCGATGTTGTTTGAGTCAAGAAGTGCAATTTATGAGGTTATATAAGATTAACGATTAATCCTAGACTTGAAGAACTGGAACTTTCTTCTTAGTATAGGAATACGGAAGTGAATGGCGATGATTGGCACTTGTGAACGTGGCATGCCGAGTCCCGGTTGTAAAGGCAACGGGAGGTGGAAATAAAGGATGTAGCTCGTTAGGATACATGCCATAAAAATAGGGATAAGACTAGCGAGAAGCTTGTGACATATGGAAATATCTTTCTCAAAAAAAATTGCGTAGCGTCACAGAATTAAGAGATGCTGAATATCATAGATGGTGTGAGATATATATATATATATATATATAGAAACCTCTGAACAAAATAAACTACAAAATCTCCACAATTATTTTTAAATGCCTATAATTTATTACAGAAGTCATTGGTTTATATCAACGGTTTCCCATACTTAATACTTCTCGTTTTCACTCTCGCGTGGCCATGTGAGACGTCACGAGCTGCAACGCGATTTTCGATTCCGCGTCTCGTATACACGAGTTTGTCGTTGCTATGAAATGTTTCATGCAGCAAAGGCGGACTGTCAATGTTGTTTCGTCCGTGTGTTGTTTGATATATTGAAATTGTCATCTTTGATAATGGCTTATGTAAGTTGAAAGCTTAGATTGCATTTGAACATGTATCAATATGGTGTTTTCCTTTCGTCTTTCAATGATAATGTCATTAAGCTTATCAGACAATATGAAAGGAAATTACTTAAAATAAATAGACAAAACTTGTCTATATTATTTAATGAAACATGCATTAATATATATATATATAACAGAAGTAGAAAAATAATTTGGTATACGCGCCCATGCAACCAAATGATAAAGCACAAATTAGAACAAAAATTCCTCGCATTAATATTCAAGCATTTTCCTAGTGAAAGTAAACTAAGTACTATTTTCAATAAAAATACACTAAAATTAAGTTACATCTGTACTGAAAACTTAGAAAAAATTATTAAGAAACATAATGCTAATATCTTAAATAAACACTTAGACCAGAACCCAAAAATTTGAGACAATGGAAAAATAAAAATAGATGAAGATAAACAACAATTATTTAACTGTAGAAAACCTCACAACTGTCCTTTACAAAATAAATGTCGCACGGAATCATTAGTATACCAATCTCTTCTATTGAAAATTCTGAAAACCTAAAAATCTATATAGGTTGCACAACCCATGAGTTCCAAAAACGGTTCAACCAAGATGAAAGTTCATTTAGGATAAATAAATATAGAAATCAACCATCTCTCTCTCAAGATACTTCGGGCACCTAAAAGAATCTAATAAAACACCTACAGTAAAATGAAATTAATAAGAAAAGCTAGAATATGTCAGTCATTAAATGACCCATGTCCTTTGTGCATACATGAGAAACTATATATTACTACGTTTATAAGAAATAAAAGTTTACTGAATCAGAGAAATGAATTGGCTTTTTTTTGCCGTCACTGTCAAAAGTTTTCCTTAAATAATATTTAAAAATAAAATTTTAAAAAATGTGACCTGGTAATATACATACTTATACTTGATATGAAAAAATAATTTTATATACTCTAAGTAATTCTTGTACATTTACTTGTCTTAAAAGAAATATAGTCTATTAAAAATTAAAAGTGAAAATATTTTAAAATTGTAATTAAACGTATTGTAACCTAAACATAAAAAAAATCTTTAAGTATACAAATAGAAAAAATGCCGTAAGAATTTTTTGCCGTTAACAAAGTTAAAAAAAAAAAAAAAAAAAACCCTAGACGATATGCATTTAACGGATGCAAGAATTCGTTGTAAAATACACCCCTAAGCCCTTTTTCGAACGTAACTCATAACTAATACAACAAAAGTTTATAAAAATGAACACGCTACCACCCCTTGTCTGAATGATTGGATCTCTCTGTGTCCCTGGAAACAATGAATTATGAATTTTTCTGTGCTTTTAAAACTCAGTAAATTTAAAAAATAAGTTACTCCAAAATTCGCTTGAGGGAAAATGGAACTAATGTTTTTAATTTAATTACAAAATTAAATTTCAAGCTTTTATCTTCCATGGTTATTACTGTGTAGCGAAAAAAACATTTTAAATAAGTTAATTTATAACATATGTTCACGTGTGAAAGTGAAACTATCCAAATGGTTTATATATTTTATATATATGTTTGAGAATTTGAAAGAAAGATCTAAAATATTGTTCAAATTTTGCTTCAATTTCTACGCGTATTTTCTGCCAAATTCACATTATTTAAAATAAAAAGGTTGATTAAATTATATTGAAAAGTAAAATGGCATTTTTTTTCAGAATTCCAGAAATGGAATATCTACTCTTGTAATGTTGTTGAAGGAGAATCATTTAACGTACGACAGTGCCAAATGTAAATGACAAAATGGAAGACAGGCTGAGAGTTTCACAATGATATCGGTAATAGTCAATTAGCAAGAGGATGGAGCTGAAAGGAGAAAAAATTGACTGCAATTTTCATTGTTGCGGAATCCTGGAAAATCCTACGATTTTTAACAATTAAGATATTCTCCATTCTCCTACCTCTCACTCTCAGCCTAAATCTTTCTCTTTTCTTGCCATTATCCATATTTTTATCGAATTATATATATATATATATATATATATCGCCTGTTAACTCGAAATTCCACTTACCTGAAGAAGACTGGAGCGTACAATGATCAAAATGTCGTGAATATGGCACCAAAGATGAGGACAACAGTCCGAACAATGTAAATAATTAAAATACCTCATCCCAGATATAGAGACAGATGCTGAAGGCGAATATGCGAACAAAGATGAGGACAACAGACCGAATAATGGAAATAATTACAATACCTCATCTCAGAACTATAGACACATATTCAAATAATTCCTTTCTCACCCCAGGAAATGCAAATGTTTGAAATTGTCAGTCATGAATATTTAATGGGCTAAGTTGACTTTATTTCCGATTAGTTTTTGGAAAAGTAGACTATCGACATTCGGATAATGTACAATTTATTGCGGTTGTTTCAACCAATTTTGAAGATTATAAATAGAAGCTTGTTTTTATCCTCTGGAAATTGGTGTGAGGTTATATTGTTAATTCTAGGAAGTCATTTTTTTTATTATTTCAGTGGTCTCATTTAGAATAAGCTTTTCAATACAAATCTCTTTTGTTGAAACACAAGTAATACATGTTTTCGTTTTTTTTTTAAACTTCTTTTTTAGTTTCTTGACTGCAATTTTATAAATTCAGATTGACAAAATTAATCATTCGCTATAAATATAATGAACTGACATACAAAAACAATGCAAGATAACTTTTGGTCTTGTTGAGTCTTTCTTCTTGTCAAGTATAAATTTATAATGCCCGCCGTTTTTATTCATTTAATAACGTCCGGTCGTTTTTAGTTTTTATTAAAAGAATCAAGGCAACATAGGATTACGGATTTTTACCAACCATTCTTTGGGGATAATTCTTACTGACATCATATAAAAGAAGAGTATGTCATAGAAAGCAATTTAAGATACAGTATTCTATGTGTATTCGACAGTACAAAAATAGTTTTTATTTTCGTCATCATGACCCTTGTATGATCTTGCGGAGTCAGGGTCGCGAGGTCTGGTTGTTCATCTGATGGAAATAGCAAGTTGGCTTGAGCAAGCGAAACAGTCTTGAATCTTGCACGATATTCCAGGCTTTAATTATAACGAAGAAACATACCAAGCAAACACCGCTTGGCTGTCTTATTCCAAAAGACGTTTTCTGATCAGCTCGTATCACAGAAATAGTCAAACTTACCATCAGAAAATTCGTTTTTCTTTCATGGCTGGTTCTGCAAAATTGATGCCAACTAGTTTGGATAGTGACCAGAATCATTGGCTCTTACTGGAAAGAGATTTTATTGTCAGAGGATAAAGATTTTCTTTCTTTCTAAATCCTCCATTTTTCTGTAACTTTAGAACACGTATTTCTGTCCTATAATAATTGTTGCATTTAGTGTTTGGAATGTATTTGCAAATGTAACAAGGAGTGTGCTGAAAAGTTCTTGACCTGGACTATTTTACAAAATCTGACTAAATAACCATAATTCTTTAGTTATTTTTCTTTTTTTAATATACTTTTCACATCTTTGCAGTAAAATATTAATGGCCTTGTTTTGTCAAGGCTGGCAATAAATGTAGCAGACCTTTCGTTGTTAGCTTGTTAGACGTAGTGAGTTGCTATCTACTCATTTTACTCCCTCTTTTTTCTAACATTCCTGTAAGAAACTCATGTGACGGCGCAGGGAGAGTTGGGTTTCTACCTTCCACAAAAGGACGTTAAGCAACATTAAGTGGAAACAGTATTTTTTTTTTTTTTTTTTTTTTTTTAACGGTCTCATCAAAAGAAATTTCGATGTTTATTTATTCAATTGCATTATTTATATTTTTCTGTATGAACAAAATCTTTTTTTAAAAAAAATAATCTAAACACAACAGAAAATAAAAAACAATATATTAGCTACCTGCCCTTATTAAATATTCTTTTATAACACCAAAAAATAACATTTGCTTATGGGCGTCTAATTATAGCGCCATTTACCCTAAAAACAGATCTAGTAAGTAGAAGAGAACAGACTGCACAAGCGATTAGTCACACATAGAATATTATTGATATCTAACTTGAAACGAACATGTAATATTTCTTTAGTATGCTTAAGTTGATATGCTACAAAACCATATTAGTACCTAGTGTGGATCAAAGTCACTAGATGTGAGAACGAGCCTCTGTGATTAGCTAACTGACCATCACGCTGCAGCAAGCGTCTTTGTACGATACGAATATGGATGGCAGTTGATTTAGGCACGGTATTATTTACATTATTTGGACTGATGTTCTGATCTTTATTGCCATATTCACGACATTTCGACACTTGTACGCTCCGCCCTTCTTCAGGTGATATGCGTTTGAATGTCGAACCGAACCTTTTATTTAATCTACGGGTGCAGATTGTTCTAATTACTGGTTTCCAAACACTAATACAGAGAGCTGGGAAAGAAACAATAAAAAAAAACTGTAATATGAGCTCTGGTTAAAAAAAAAGTTACTAAGACTTTAGGTTTATAAGATTACAAAACTCACTCGCTCCCAAAGGCCCCAGTGTATAAAGCCGTTGGATGAAATAATCCAAAAAATGACTTGACCCAAAGAGTTGTGAGTTCAATACCTGGCTACAGCAGAGGGAACAAAATCTTGAAAAGTTAAGTTATAAAGTAAATTAACTGAAACCGAGATATCCAAAAAAGGAATGGCGCGTGGAATTAGAACATTATATCCCTGTGGCTTAAATAAAGTGATCGGTTCAAAATTACAATGTATATCAACTGAAGAAATCACGTCATAATGATTAGAAAAGTCCGAATTATTAAAATAGTTACAATACCGCATCACAGAAATATAAACAGAGATATTCCATTAGTTCAAACTTTCCTACGAAATTGAATTTTTTATATTGTTGAATATAGTTGAATTTTTCCCTTAAATATTCAACTTGTGATTAATATTCACATTTGAATTAAGTGCATAGGCAAAGAAAAGTGAAATTGAAAACAAATACTTATTTTCGCCATAAGGCTTCGAACTTATCGATGCATATCACGTTTTGTTGCAGACAGATCTGTGAACTTAATGTCAAGCTCAGGGCAGGGGCATTCTAATATGAAGTAAAATCTTACAACTTCCTGAACTTTTTGCATCGGAAATCTGCATTGATTTTAGTGAACGAAATCCGATTTAGCCGAAGTTACGGGTCCGAATTTAATTTACATGAAAAATCATGCGGTTGACTGATACAGCGTAAACATTATCAGTGGCAGCTTTTTCCAAAACTGACTGGCCCTTCGTCTATTTGGATTCGCTATTGTTCACTTCTTTATCTTGACAGATACTTTCTCTCTGTATCTCTCTCTCTCTCTCTCCCCCTCTTTCTCCCCCACTCTCCCTTATCGTCTCTCTCCCTCTCACCCTCTTTTTCTCGTCTCTCCCTCTCTCGCCCTCTTTTTTATCGTCTCTCCCTCTCTCGCCCTCTTTTTTATCGTCTCTCCCTCTCTCGCCTCTTTTTTATCGTCTCTCCCTCTCTCGCCCCCTTTTTCTCGTCTCTCCCTCTCTCTCGCCCCCTTTTTCTCGTCTCTCTCTCTCTCTCGCCCCCTTTTTCTCGTCTCTCTCTCTCTCTCGCCCTCTTTTTCTCGTCTCTCTCTCTCTCGCCCTCTTTTTCTCGTCTCTCTCTCTCTCTCGCCCTCTTTTTCTCGTCTCTCTCTCTCTCTCGCCCTCTTTTTCTCGTCTCTCTCTCTCTCTCACCCTCTTTTTCTCGTCTCTCTCTCTCGCCCTCTTTTTCTCGTCTCTCTCTCTCGCGCTCTTTTTCTCGTCTCTCTCTCTCTCGCGCTCTTTTTCTCGTCTCTCTCTCTCTCGCGCTCTTTTTCTCGTCTCTCTCTCTCTCGCGCTCTTTTTCTCGTCTCTCTCTCTCTCTCGCGCTCTTTTTTTCTCGTCTCTCTCTCTCTCTCGCGCTCTTTTTTTCTCGTCTCTCTCTCTCTCTCGCGCTCTTTTTTTCTCGTCTCTCTCTCTCTCTCGCGCTCTTTTTTTCTCGTCTCTCTCTCGCGCTCTTTTTTTCTCGTCTCTCTCTCGCGCTCTTTTTTCTCGTCTCTCTCTCGCGCTCTTTTTTCTCGTCTCTCTCTCGCGCTCTTTTTTCTCGTCTCTCTCTCGCGCTCTTTTTTCTCGTCTCTCTCTCACGCTCTTTTTTCTCGTCTCTCTCTCACGCTCTTTTTCTCGTCTCTCTCTCTCTCTCTCTCTCACCCTCTTTTTTTTTTTTTTTTTTTTTTTTTTTCTTCGGCTCTCTCTCACCTCCTCTCTCTTCTGAGTTTCTGTTTTAAGTAAACAGTGTCCATTATTGACTACATGTGCCTCGGAATTTGTTTAGGTCCTATTCTTTCTCAACATCTAGAAAATGTTCTGTGAAAATATTAGCTTTGATAACCAAATGTTTGCCAATAGAACTGTTAAGCGAGCTTAAGTTAGAAAGTCCAAACAATTTTGCACCACACTCACACGTGATATATAAGTGAAGTGCCAAAAAAATTAAACCCAACTGTACACTTAAGTGTTTCACCCTCCTACACTTGTAGAAATGACCAAACCGAGTATGTCATGTAATAAAAGAATTAGTAGCTACGTGTTGCGTTACATGTTGACTCTGGTTTTTACTAGTATATTTGTAGGACCGAGTCTAAAATTAAAATATCGAACTTTCCCGCACTGGGAAATGATACCCGATCATTTGGTTAATATCGATATTGATAACAGGATTAAGAAAATTATCCATTTTTTTTTTTTTTCACGAATTAAAGTAAAAAAATAATTTTTAAAGTGATCTATTTTATTGCTTTAAAATTGCCATATTTCTCCTATGTAGGTAAGTTTCAATGATAAAAGAAATACCTTCAAAAATCAATAATTACTTTAATTGAGTAAACTATATCCTTAATGATAGTAAAGCTTTTTCAAACACAAACAAATAGAACTAACTTTTTAAAAAAAATGTTTTTTTACTACATGAGAATAAATTTTTAGTGAAAAACTTTATTCAAATTATATATATATATATATAATATACATACATACATACATATATATACACACACATATCTATATATATATATATATATATATATATATATATATATATATATAATGCAATGGACAAAGTCCGACAATTATTTTAAGACATTTTTTTTTATGTTTATACGTTCTTTTTATAGATACAAATATTTAAGTAAATTCTCTGTTTATAATAAACAGTATTAACGACATTTACCGGACTGAATGTCCGAGAAATTTTTATAGAAAATATTCGTCCTCCGACAGGAATCGAAGCTGATCGGTCAGAAGTGTTTCACCTTTTGAACACGGGACTTTAAGTGCTATCTCAAAGAGATGAAGTATATTACTAATGTCTTCCAAAATTCCCCACTGTTTTCATGTGATTGTTTTCAGTGGAATCAATTTACTCTTAATGCTTTGGTAATGCACTGTTTCAGCTTAAGAGAAAATCTGTCTATCATTGGTAAAAGACTATTCCATCTGGATTTGCAGTCTAAGATTAACTTGAGTTCTTACCTCTTAAGCTGGAATTTTACAAAATCTTAGAGCTTCTCGTTTCATGACTTAGTCGACAGATTCTTCTAACTTATTAAAGCATAGAAGGAATGCGAAAGCATAAACAATATTTCTAAAATGTCGTAGACAATCCGTAAAGAAAGGGCTTTTGAGGTTTTCGTGACCGAAGTGAATTAGGCGATGTCCATGAAAGACAAGCTCTCATGGTGAGAGATGCTAGTATAAGTTACTTTATTTCCGCTTTTTCGCGCTGATTGTTTTCGAAGTCTAGAATAAGCATTGTAATAAAAATCAGAAAAAATAAAACTGGGTAAAATTAATTAAAAAAAAAAAGTAAGTTTACAAAATGAATGACCGCCTCTATCCTTCGGTTAGATTTTTTTTTTTTTTTTTTTTTTCATTTTGTAAATAGTTATTAGTCCTCAAAATAGTATGTTGAAAAGTTTAAAATATCAAATACATGACTACTTCACTTGTTTACCTGCCCTGTATGTCATCTGCTTTTGACTGGAGAAATGATAAAAATCGACTTGTCTCTAGTTTTATCTCTTCGATCGAAGGTGATTGAAAGGAAGGTTCGTTGATCAGAGGAAATTGGTAAACGAAACGGACTGCGTTTCCTTATATTTGATTCATTTCGCCTCGTGTTTGGCGCGATTCTTTTCACTTTGAAGTCGAAAGCAAAGCCTTTATAGTAACTTATCAAAAGATATTTGCAAAATACAATTGTTTTCTTTTGCAGATATAAGCCCATTACCTGCCGCAATATTCACATACATACATACTGTATGAAATCTATACATGAATTCGCATAAAACTGAGTGCAAGGAAATACATACTACCATCTGTCCCTACCTATACACCAGCAATCGCACACCGCCGTATTATATATGATTTGAAGAACGATAATAATAAAAGACTGATGCAGCTCAATGTAAAAACTACACGACGCAGCCCCAATACCGAATAATATTAAATGTTCAGTTTTGGCTCTCTAGCGTATAAATTTACAGTTTACTTTCAGTGTACCGAACGAAACTGCCAGTTGCGGAAATATCGGAATAAATATTTGTAAAGCGTCCCGGGTGTGACGATAAACTACATCTGCGTCCCGGGTGTGACGATAAACTACGTCCATCAGCAAGGCCTCTGATCAGGAGATTTTGAGGATCGTGGAACCACCTCTTAATTGCCTGTGTTCCCAAGTCCACCCTGACTCGGGGTGGTAGCACCTGTTGGGGTCCCATCTACGGGCAAATACTTAACCCCGAAATTGAGGTAAAAAGCATTCCCAGCAAATACGTTTTTGAAGAAAAAAACACTATTACCAGCAATACGTTTTTGAAAAAATAATTAAATAATTTAGGAAAAAAATATTAACAGAAATAGATTTTTGACCAAAAAAAATATTACTAGGGAAAAAAAAGTTGTCGGCATTAAATGACCCATGGAGGTTGATATGCCGTAAAACAAAAAAAGAAAAAAAAAAGAAGAAAAATTGTTTGTAAAACTCTTACTGTTCGATTCGTAAGTGGCAGCCATGTTTAATATTTATCTGTATTGGTTGGAATTCCGGCATGAATAGTCGAGGTGTTTATCTACGCAATTAACTCTATTTTCCGTGTAAGAAAAGATTCTGATTTTTAAATTGTGAAACTAATAACAATTATGCAACGAAAGCAACAGGTGCTCACCATTTATGACATATTTGTTACGCTACTGATGTATTTTGGTTTATAGGCTTTCAGTAATGCCTATTACGCTAACAACACAATATGCCTTCAGTAATGAGGGACCAGGATGCGTGACCGATAGTTACATTTTTTTCCAATTCTGTAACATAGAATGTATATATGTGCTTGCCTTTCGCACATGAATGTTTACATGCGAGTGGGATGTGGTTAACAAGTGGATAGCATTTCAAATGCTGTTTTTTTTCCATTTCCGGAATTTTTTTTTTATCGGCCATTTGTTTAAGAACAGCATTATTGACAGAAGAGAATACGCCAAACATTCATTTCAATTTTTACTTTTTTCGTCAATTCTAAAGGACAGTATTATTTTTTTTTTTTTTTTTTTTTTTTTTTTTTTTTTTTGAATACATTTTAATTTCTCCAGAAATTTCTCACATTTCTTGCATACGCTTTTCAAAGACTATTTAAATTCTCCTGCTTGGCTACATGACGTCATTGACCTCTCTGGTTTGGAAAATCTGAAGATCATTTCATGGTAAACTCTTATCATGGGAAAATATTTGTTTAAATACGGCCTGTTATTAGTAACGTAACTGTAGTAGAAAATTCTTTGTTTATGCTGCCATTTCTTTCAGAATTGTAACAAAAGTATAGGGAACGAACCAAAGTTATGGTGGTTCCGTTAGTTAACAGAACACCGTGCTTATTCTAGCGTTTATCAATAACTAACTATTTTGAATTGGCGTTTAAGTCTACTGTCTCATATCATTTATGTTCCTATTTTATTCGGTGTCTGTCTAAGATTGTCTCATGGAAGCACTTCATTAAAAAAAAAATGGCTAAAAGTTAGGGTTTTCCTTCTACTCCTTGACCTCAGATAAACGTGTCATTTCTTTTATTTTTATTCCTGCACAAGTGTTAAATGGAAGACAGGATAATTTGACAAGAACCTGAATGACTTTTAACCTGACATGGTCTTTGTTAATGTCTACTTTCTTTTGCTATTTACGTCGCCAACTCTTTGGACATGTTGTGTATAAACACCTTTGCATTTGTGTAGTAGTTGGCAAAGATGAACGAATGGAAAGGTTTCATTGTTCCCAGAATTTAAACCCGTCCAATAATATACAGTTTCCAAGTTATGTAGGCGAAACCTTTCGCCAATGTTTGAATCGGGGAAAAAAACATTCCGTTGTTGACAAGGATTATATTTCCAAAACGAAGTTTATTCTTTTTTTTTAATTTCAAAATCAACAAGTCATTGTAACATTGCACATTTGACAAATTATCTCCCTGCTTGCTACGTTTAGAAATTCTGTTGATAAGAATAGATTTCCTGGTTTTATAGTGCGTTTCATAGTATCATATATCTGCATAGTTGTGTAGTTTTATACAAAAGGAAATTTGTTTGACGCATGGAGGAGTAGCCGTCTTATTAAAAGATGACGTACGCCAGAGCCAAACTGAAGTAAAAACAGAATTTCAGGCAGTTGCCATGAGAGCTACATTGTACAGAACATTCACCATATGGTCTTTGAATATTCCACCGACTGTTGGGAAAAATATATCAGCAAACTAAATTTGGCTACAAAACCAAAAACAGTTTGCGAAATGATGAGTAAAAATAAGTGGAAAACACCAACGTATATCAATAAATCATTTCTCAATAAATAATAAGATATAATGTCAATACTAAAAACTATCAAGAGTCCAGTCATATTCACAGCTCTGGACACGAAGCATCTGGAGGAGTTGTCTTATTAAAAGAGTACGTACGCCAGTTTTATTACCTCTTAACGTCCATCATCGAACAAGGGTTTGTTTCTTTGCTTGGTGCCGAGTTTTTGAGGTATTCATTTATTTGCAATGTCTATTAAGGCTTCCCTGAAATATTCCGCCGTTTCTATATGGAATTAATTTGACAGAAATTCCTAAATTTTTCCTTGTCGTCTTTACCTAGCCTCTAACTAGATCATTGCTCATCAATCACCTCAATGTTCCTCAAAATGATTGAAAAAATGAACGTTACCGCATGTATCATCAGAAACACTCCCGTCCAGGTAAATTGCTGGATCTCACATGGTTAGGTTAATTGCTGACAGTCTTCCTCTTGTCGGGTCGATGTGTCGCTGCTCCAAGCTTGAGCAGACATCGCCCATTATCCATGATGAATTTATTTTATAATTTCCTTTTTTTGTTTGTCTCCTTGAATCCCTAGATGCTATTATGGCTATTAAAATCCCTGAAGAAAATGAAGGGCTTGAGTAATTGTTTTATCAGATCTTCCATTTTCTCTTGTTCTATCTGGCCATGCGGTAGAATATTCAAAGACCATATGGTAAATGTTCTGTACAAAGTAGCTCTCACGTCAACTGACTGAAATTCTGTTTTTACTTCGCAAATTTAAGGAAAACCTTAAAAACCGAAAACCTTATCAATTATAAGATAAATAGAGCAAAGGCCTTTAAAGCAATAAAAGCAAAAATGTCAGCAAATTAAATTTGGCTACAAAACCAAAAACACTTTGAGAAATGATGAGTAAAAATGAGTGGAAAACACCAACGTATATCAATAAATCATTTCTCAATAAATAATAAAAGATAATATCATATAATGTAGACATGTTAAGGATCTAACATTACAATCTTGCTAAATTCTTAGATCCGTAACTCTAAATGTTTGAAATTATAACTCACCTCCTTTGATATACTGCCTGCCTTCTTGTATACCTCACCATTAATTTATCTTAGCTTAGGATTCTTAACCTGTTTTTTTGCGAATATATAATATTAGTAATACTTTCAGATAAGTTGTTTTATACCCATACTTATTCTACACGTTATACTGTCCGACAGTAGGTCAAAATTAGATTATAAGTTATATTAATTTCCCATACTTTTTTATATATTTTTCTACTTATATTTTAATTTCTAAATCAAAACTGTTTTTTTTTAACCCCAATAACTTATATATTGAACATACAAGGAAGAAATCATCACCTCTAAATTTATTAATTTACAAAACTCTTTCATTGATTATAAAATTAGTAGTGATAACTCCATCCTAAATATATGCAATTCAGCTTTAGCTTCTTTGTTTTTTTATAATAACCAAAAACAAAACATTCCCAATTACTACTCAAACTATCGTTTGAATCTATCCTTTCTACCTCTTTCATCGTATTATTCACCTTTCCTTTCCAACCCTTCACTCTTAGGAGGCTTAGAAATGCTGGGCCTAAACTTTTGGCCTTTGTAATCGACAAGGAATTCTTCCAGTCTGGCCATCACTTTAACATCTCATCCATCCTTCACCAAACTGCTATCAACAAGCACTATTGGTTCACGCCGTCACCTTTTTGCTTTATGTATTTTTTTCTCAAACAAATGAAGAAAAGGAAGTGACGTTTCACATACGGCTTGCTTACTATTGTTCATAACCATTTTGGGTTCTCACCAGTCGAGGTGCAATTGAAATGCACTGAAACGAAGTTGCATCTTTGTAGTTGTATTATCTGTATCGAGCCGTCTTTTGAATTAATGCTCTGAACGTTAGAATTTATATATTATTTTCGTTATTGTATCGGATATATATATATATATATATATATATATATATATAGATGCATGTTTCATTAAATAATATAGACAAGTTTTGTCTATTTTATGTAAATTCTTTTCATATCGTCTGATAAGTTTAATAACATTATCATTAAACGAAGAAAGAAAATCACAATATTGATACATATTTTTTAATCCTATCTAAGCTTTCGGCTTGCATAAGCCATTATCAAACATGACAATTGCATTACAATATATTAAGCAATACACGGACAAAACAGTGATGATAGTCTGTTTCTGTTTGCATGGAAGATTTCAAAGCAATGACAAACTCGTGCTCACAAGACGCTGGAAAATATGAAAAGAATTTACATAAAATAGACAAAACTTGTCTATATTATTTAATGAAACATGCATCAATGAAAAAATTCTGCCTAGATACACATAATATATGTGTGTGTGTGTGCGTGTTAATGCATACCTGCCCGCGTACTCAATTCCGGAAAATCTTTGTTGACAACACAATTATACTTAAACATAAAAACAATAAACAAAAATTAAAAATTCCTGAAGCTTTATACATAAAACAGTTGAAACCTAACCTGATTAAATAAACAATGAAATCTCCACAAATATCCTTAAATGCCTATAATTTATAACAGAAGCCATTGGTTTATACCAACGGCTTCCCATACTTAATACTTCTCGTTTTTTACTCTCGCGTGGTTATGTGTGACGTCATGAGCTTCCGCGTCTCGTATATACGAGTTTGTCGTTACTTTCAAATTTTTCATGCAGCAAGGGCGGACTATCATTGTTCTTTCGTCCGTGTGTTGTTTGATTTATTGAAATTATCATCTTTGATAATGGCTTATGTAAGCCGAAAGCTTAGATTGGATTTAAACATGTATCAATATGGTGTTTTCTTTTCGTCTTTCAACGATAATGTGATTAAGCTTATCAGACAATATGAAAGGAACTTACTTCAAATACATAGACAAAACTTGTCTATATTATTTAATGAAACATGCATCAATGAAAAATTGCTGCCTAAATATACACTATATATATATATATATATATATATATATATATATATATATATATATATATATATATAATCTGCTTATCTGAAAATTTCTACTTAATTTTGTCGATTGAGTTTGTCCAACTCTTTCCGAATCATTTGCACGCATCAGATTGACACGCAAACATTCTCCAATGTACGTATTGGAGCTTCCGGCGCGAATGCCAAGCAGTACAGCATGCCGTTTCCAAATTTCTGCTGGAGTGAATTGCGTCATGGCGTTCTTTTTCTCCAAATTACAAATTGTCAGAGGAAAGTTCATTCAAACAGCACGCTAATGAACACTATAGTAACCTTTGAGAGCTCCTAATAAACAACACAAAAATGATAAAGTTCAGATAGTTAAAATAGACAAAAAATTATTGAAGCCATCAGCATCAGAAAAAAACAACCATGCAGTAATAAAATTAATTACCATCTCCCACCTAGCATTCTCCATTGCACATATATATATATATATATATATATATATATAAAAACTTGATCAAACATGTGTTATGCCCATTGTCATGTCCCTTAGTAGAAAGGGCTTCCCGCGTTTTTTGATTTGTTCTATTAAATTTCAGTCTAATGTTGCACTTAATGCACTACTTACGACTATTACCTTTTTTTACATAATACTCTAATTACATAGTCTTGAGGAAGACTTGATTCATGAACGCATTCTATTTTGGTCTAAAATGTCCCATATACCCTAACAAACATATTAGACGGGAGATTCGCTTACTTCATCCGATGCTTTATCACAAGACCAAATTACCGAAATGCCAAGAACATCGACATTGTAATAAAAATCAACAAAGATATAAAAATAGTGCAATTTATAATATTGTTTTCCTCCCGCCAGCACTTTGTACCCTGTGCCAGACTTAGGCTATTAAATACTAACAGATCTCTTCATAATTATAGACAGACAAATAAACGATCATTGATACTCCCCAGTTTACAAGCCGTCATTTCCGAAGACTAACACGATACTCGAGTCATCGGCTCGAATACGCCTACACAGACATCGACGTAAAATGCATAACAATTACGTTTCTACGGGGGAGGGGTGGTTGGGGTGGGGGGAAAAATAAATACAAAGAATACTGAATAATGGCGCTGAAATAAGAAAACGAATGTTAAGCAAAGCAGAAGAAAAAAATATTTCCTCGAAGATCGATAATGTTCAGAAAACTTTGTATTTATTTTTTTAATTTATTTATTTTTTGTATCCTTTTGTGTTTTTCCAGATTTTTTTTTTCTAGGCGGGCTTTTAAAAAAATCTTTGAAGGCGAATTTCAATACTAACTGGCAAACTTCCGAGGAATACACAAACTAATTCTCTTGTATGATTCCTCGATATTAGAAATGGTTTCCAGGAATCTGACAAAAGAAAATTAACCTGGGCCATTTTCAACAATTCTTTTATCTTTTGCATTTACATTTTTTCAGGTAAAATAGTCAATAATTTTATTTATTTTTTTCATTCCTATTATGCATTACTTGCTTGAACTTTTTATTGTATACGGCATTATTGCTTAGGTATATACTTCTTTCATACAGCTTATTGTACAATGTATAAGTTATTCTTTATTTGAAAAAAGAAAATGGAAATTCTCCTGCGTCTTGTCTATTCTGGGTCATAAATATTTAGCATCTTCCGTTTTGTACTTTAAAGTTCGAAAACTTAACCTTGCATCTATAGATTTCTGTCTTTACGAAAATTGACTAATAATAGTCTTATATAACTAGTTTATATGTGCCATGAAAAAGTGATGGGTATTTTATGTTTGTCAAATTTAAAATAGCAAAAACTTATATTTTTATGAAATCCTGGAAAGATTCCAATGCATAAAATGCACGAATCACCTCAAGCAATGTATTGGACACTTTTGATGTAGAAAAATATTGCACACAGTTTCACATATATACATACATGTATATAGCAATATATGTAAAGATGTAGCCGCCTTCTGTTTGTTATCGAACTCATCCCAGAGTTTGGGAGATACAACCACATAACTATATATATTCTGAATCTATATTACCCAGGATACGTGGATAAGTATATTTCATTTTCATCAAAGGGAGTCCCAGCGGGTGAGTGATATTTTTTTTTTTTTTTTTTTTTTTTCCATCTTTTCATTTAAATTTTAAGTTTGAACTAGGGAATGACTCCTTTCGAAAATATAGGAGTAAGCCAGAATATGAAGGTCACATCGGCGAGATCAAAATGAGACAATATGAACGTCAAGTTGAGTAAAAAATCGCCAATCAGTGGGTAGTGCCTTATAAAACAGATTTGTTGCGACAATTCAACTGTCATATCAAAGTTCAAATCTGCTCATAAATTCACCCAATCACTGCAATGTTAGTCAAGTAATGTATATATCAAATGGGTCAGATCAAGCTGTTTTTGAACAAGCCTCATGCTGATTTTTTATTTCTTAGATGTAAATTAAATTTAAATATGAACGAGGGAATAACTCCTATCCAAAATATAGGAGAAAGCCAGAAGATGGAGGTTACATCGGCAAGATATAATATTTGAATAATATTTATATATATATATATATATATATATATATATATGGTGTGATGAATACATTGTAGTCATCTAAATGACGCAAAAAATGAAAATAACATTGACAGCTCATTTTAACAGATATATTTACCAAAAGTGCGCAAAAATATTAACCACGACCTTCAGACAACTTGGGAATCTCAAGCAACTCATGTGGACGATATCCTTGTTTAAGTTGGTGAATCCTGTCATAATCCTTGCTTTAAGTTCATCTCTTTTGTTACAAGGAATTTTGTTAGTCTCTCGCTCAACTGTGGCCTACACATAATAATCAAGTGTTTTGCAGTTTGGGGGGGGGGGGTGATGTGGTCGCAGAATTTCTCTGACTGCCATAATTGGGTTCTCCTTCTTGTATGGCATGGTGCAGAGTCCTGTTACCAGACATAGGGTCTTCCAGCAGCCAACCTCTTGACCCAAGACAGCACTACTTCCTCATAGCACTTGATGTAGGCCTCCGTGTTGAGTTTGGGGCCCTCATCAACAAATTCGGAAATTCTTTTATTAGAATGATCAGTGAGGTTCTCCAGCTGCCGTACCTCACCATTAGACTCATCCAACTCTTTCCGAATCATTTGCACGCATCAGATTGACACGCAAACATTCTCCAATGTACGTATTGGATCTTCCGATGTGAATGCCTAGCAGTACAGATGCCGTTTCCAAATTTCTGTTGGAGTGAATTGCGTCATGGCGTTCTTTTTCTCACAAATGGTGCTCAACTGACCCTACTATACCGTCAACAAAATCAAAAACAAGCAATGCGCATGAAAAATATAAAATGGCGAAAATTCAATCATCGCACCCTGTATGAAAATTTCTTTACTCGAGTAATAAGTATGGCCTGCCACAGGTAACCATAAATAATCACAAGCAAGTTCCATTTATCTCAAGAGACACTACTTTATGGAACAGACTCCGGAGCGAATGTTTCCCCGAACGCTACGAACTTATTTCTAAGGTCATATGTTACTCCATAATCTGCACTTCCTTCCCTCTCCTAACTTCGTTCACCATCCTCATTTATTAATCCTCTACTTAGAGTGGCTCTTGGGCCTTTAAGTAGTGAACATCTAGTAAAAAATGATGTTTCTTAAACCTTATCCAAACATCTGATTTTGGTCAATGAAACGCTAAATAAAACATGTCAATGCACTCATTCGTGCGTAAAAGAATCAATGACCAAATTAGAAAAGTTGAGACACTTGTAATATTTACTGCTGGTTGTAAGAAGTGATTTGTTAAGGAAATAAGTCCAGTGTTAGATATTGGTAACCAAAACGGAAATGAGTTATGTCGCTTTTCATTGAAATAATTTTAGTCTTTAGGCGGCCGAAGAGGCACAAGCATCTTTTTTTATCGCTATTATATTTCATTTTTTTTTTCCTTAGATTTTGTTGCCTGCTGAATAGCGTAACGGCGATCGTCACAGGAAATAGAATTAGAGAGCTGATTTCATGTCTCTATGGAGGCTGATTGCATTCAACTTTTGATTAACTTACACGGGACGAGTAGCGCCCAATGATGATTGACACCTAACAGTTGAATGTAGAAAAAGACGGCGGCACTGTGGCATAGAAACTGGAAAGGATTGAATAGGTTTTAATGATAACTGAAATTAAATCTGGGTAATTAGATGATTTGATGGAACCTGAATATTAACTTGAAGAGAAGTTCATTCGTATAGCCAATCGCTAATTCGGAATCAAAGATTTTCTAGAAAAGCTCCTTTTTGATTAATTTGATTAAAGACAATATCCATCGGAATGGCGTAGGTTCTTGAATCGAATAATTTTTGAAATAGGCTTTCCTGAAATCTACTAAATTTGATAAACCGTCCTATCGGCTTGGGTTGTATAACGCTAAATGAAACATTGCAGAGTGGGTAGAATCATCCCCTCCAAACAAATGAAGCTATCTGTTTGCCATAGGTGGCAACCCTAATACCTAAGGATGGAAACCTGGAGGCCTAGCAGTCCATACTTCCCGGTCTATAAGACGGACAACTGTCCTTACATAGGCTAGACGGGCGGCTGGAGAGGCCCGACTTAATCAATCGGCTGGTCATCATAAAACCTAGCACCTATATAATTAATCCCGAAATTATCTCCCAAACTTATCACATGACGCTCAAACACTACCCATTATTATTATATTAAAAGAGAACTAAGGCGGATGTTGAAGGTCAGTCGAGTCGAAAAAAAACAAACATTGACCACTACATCAAATTTAGGCGTCAGATGTTTTAGGTACTGAAGCGTATAATTAACGATACCTTAAAGACCTATCTCAATGAGAGTATACCGGTAGATCTACCCCAAATAGGTTTAAACTCCTTGATAAATTCCGTGGAGGGTGTTGGAGAACAGGATCAATGTAAATAAATATCAAATGACAAACATCAATAAAAAAAAATAAAATAAAAAAACGAAAGAAATATCTCTAACTCTAGTTCAGAAATAAAAGCCGTAACAGAATTTACGAGATTCATAGCCATAGAATCTGTGATAGAAATTTCTCTGGTCACTTTTCACTTCCTCTGTTATATAAACAGATCCTAAATAAAGAGAGACCCGTTGGCTGCGGCAGTAGAAAACGCAAACTGCACTTCTGCCGAGTGGTAAGAACCTGTAATGCCGTACGACAGAAAGCTGGAGACTAAGCAGTCCATGAACCGGGTATATAAGTGGTCAGTGACGGGTAACACTTTGGCTGGACGTTCGGTCGGAGATCAATCGGCTGATCATATCAAGCTCTGGCACCATTGTCTCACAAACTGATCGCATAACGAACAAATATCCTATCCTTTCTTATTTTAAAAAGTAGACGGAGGCTAAAGGCGAATCGTGTCGAAAAGAAATAAGCTTTGATTTGTCGGTACTGAAGGTCAAAATTAACAAGGTTTCAAAGTCCTCTCTTGATGAGAGTATACTGGTTAATATCACAAGCAAGGCGAGTGAGTATAACACCCCCTTGCTAAATTCCCGATATTAATTGTACTCTGTTGTGGGTGTTGGAGAACAGGACCAATGAAAATAAATATCAAATGGCAAACATCAATAAAAAAAAAACGAAAGAAATCTCTAACTCTGATTCAGAAATAGAAGCCGTAACATAATTTCTGAGATTCAGAGTGATAGAATCTGTGATAGAAATTTCTCTGGTCAATCTGTCACTATTTTGGATTGAAAAGACCATTACTAGCAGGGCAAATCTACAAACAGTAAGAAAAATGATAAGTACCACCCTACTTGTAGAAGTCAACAACAAAAATACATGAATAACATATTCAAAATGAAGGCTTTCCATCATTTAAAGAATAAAAGACTGAACAACCTCGAATGGAGCTGTCAATAATAGGGAGTAGTCCCTAGCTACACTAAAGGAAATAAATAAAGCTTTGAGAAAGCCGTTACAAACTATAGAATGATAAGAATAGAAAGGGCAAATCAAAACATCATAACACATTAACTTAAGAGTTAATAAATCCGTAATCCCGAAGGAAATAAAGATTAGTTTTACGATTGAGACGGTTGAAGAATACATCCTCTATACCTTGAGATGTTCCAAGTGTCAAAAATATAGACATCACAATACAACTGCAGAAGACACCAGATCATATTGAGCTAGTGTGTAATATGAAAAGCGCTAATTGTTATGAAAACCATCTGGCCTTTACGAAATCTTGCCGCTTATATATAAGCCAGACGTGGGTACCTCAAAGCAGTGTAATGGTTAGCAAGCTTGCCTCGCTAGAAAAAATTACGACTGAATAGTGAGTTCGATTCTCACTAGGTGTCCCATACTTTCAGCCGTGTGCCACATCTAAGCTACGCTTGGAAAATCACTCTATAGGCTACACGTACCATACACATTCATACTTGCTGAAAAATTATAAACCAACATGTACAACATGCCATGCAACTGCCATGGTGAAACACATTTACCTGAATGTATTTACTTAGCACCTGTAAGACAAATACTTCAAGAAAACTAACACGGGAATCTATTTGAAAATTCTGAAAGCGTTAATATACTGTCCTACTTTAAAGAAATAGGTTTATGTCAAAACATACAACACAACAGATCCTGTACAAACTATAAAACATACATTTACTCTGTAGTTGAAGGCATACAACTTGTTTCAAAATAATGGATGTGATGGATAAATTGTCGTCTAAATGACAATAACACTGACATTTCATTTTAACAGATATATTTACCAAAATTACGCAAAAACATCTTGAAAATACTAAAGAGTATATCTATTCAATAAAATCGCCATTAGTTTCAACCACGGCTTCCAGGCAACTTCGGAATCTCATGCAACTCTTCTGGATGGTCTCTTTGTATAAGTTGGGGAATGCTGCCATAATCCTTGTCTTCAGTTCATCTTTGGTGTTACAAGAGGTTTTGTTGATCTTTCGTCTCAACTGCGCTTACTCATAATAATCAAGGGTTTTTTTTTTTTCAGTCAGGGGAGTTATGTGGCCAAATGTAAGCGGGTGATGTGCACGTAGAAATTGTCTATCATACATGACTGGGTTCTCCTTCTTGCATGACATGTTGCAGAGGCTTGTTGCTAGACATAGTCATCGAGCAGCCACCCTTTTGGCCCAGGACAGCACCTACCTTCTCAAGGCACTTGAGATAGTTATCCGTGTTAATTCTGAGACCCGGTGAGAAGATAAATGGAAGTATAATGTTGCCATCACTAATGAACACTCCAAACACCTTCGTAATCACCATTAGACTCATCTAACAAATCAATTATCTAGGGTGTCAATGAACCAGAGACTGGAACACCAAAGCTGCAAAATTTATAGTGTCACATCTGGTCCCGTAATCAAGGGTTCTTGATAATGAATTTACCACCTAATGTACAGTGCTATATTTCTTCTTTTTATATGCCGTGTCCATTCAGGACATATGCAATTATGGCCCTCCATACTTTCCTGTTCCTTGTAGCTCTTAACAGGTTTTGTCTTTTTGTTATTTCTCCCAAACCCTGTTCTAGCATACATTTACTCAAGGACATCAAGTATGTCACAAGCTGCTTTTCTATGTTTTTCTCTTTAGGGACTGGGAAAACAAGCTCCTTCTCTCTAAGGCTAGAAAATCTCTCCTCGGTTAATCATAAAAACAGTAGGGTAGTTAATCCTTTAACTTTGAAAGGTATTCCAGCTAAAAGGTTATAAATTCTAACACTGGAAATATAGCAGCATGCGATTTGCTGCAGCTGATCGCATAAAATAACATTATTATGGTTTTGTGTTTTATTTTGTTTTGTTTTTTTGTTGTTTTTTTTTGTTTATTTTTGTTTCTTTGTTTGATAAAACCTTAAGATGCTCATGCCATAAAGCGATAATTTGAAAGTTTCTTACCCGTTTGGATTCATTATTAGCCGTGGTCAGTATTCAAGCCTATGTAAAAGGCCATATTTTCAATACTGGCAAGTAGATCTTCGGCACTTGGAAGGTTGTCGCAACACAATCTACCAATTTCCAATTAGTCTTTAATTTACTAAGAGTGTGATTGAGAAGTTAAAAAAAAATGCTTTCACTTAAGACTCCATTTCAATTGTCTGCAATAAATTATGGCTGGGTGAAAAGAAACTTTTGGAAATTATCTGAATTCAGTTTCCTTATTCACTCAGCAAAATCTTATTTGTTCTTGAGATTTTAGTTCCCAGAGCGGGACTCACCAATTCCGCAGTCGTAATTGAATGTCGGAACGCCTTTTACTGTTCAGTATTCTTTTTTTTTATTTCAATCATTCTTATCTGCAAGTGTAATTTAGTAGCAAACCGGACTTAAATGAGAATTGCCAACACTCAAACGTAATAATAAAGCAATCGTCTTCCATTGCACGTGACTCCCTGATAAATTACTCGATTTCTGTAAAATTTCATTTCCATTGGCCAAGACACTGATTAAGATTCACGTTCTCACCAATTTCATCACCAAACGCCATGTTCGTTTTTAAAACGGAAGAGAGAAAAAAAACCAATCAGCAAAAGTCACTATCGCGTGTTCTTCATAAACTTGTAAATGAACCAATCGGAATTCTATATTAACGCCGATTGCTGATTCTCAGATGCTAAATCCAGAAAATGACTCCATGTAATCGTTTGATCATGTGATCAAAGGAGAACCAATGAAAAATACTCTTTTAAATAGCTTCATTTACCGGCTAAAGCTGAAGGTAATCGGAAGATGATAAATACGTTTCAAATTAAATGACAAATTACAATCCGGGATTCTATCGTTCCTTCAGCTTGTGTACGAAGACTGTTTTAGCAAATAGATTTTGACATGTCGGGTTAACTATCCCCACCCACTAATTCTTGCTATTTTTACCTATGATTCGAGGAAAGAGTGAATATCACTTGATTTTGGGGTTGTCCTATAGCTAGACTAATTTCCAAAGATAGCAAGACAAACTGGTCTCTATATCTATTTTACCAATAACTGGTAGTTAAGATGCATTCACTGCCTCCGCTAAAATTCGAACTCTGCTCGCTGGTTTCATTTCCATACATTTTATTCTTCATCCATAAATTTGTTTCTTCCTTTATTAGGTTTAGGTTGTTCATTTTAGAATTTATCAAGTTTTTGCAGGTTATTTAAAGGCAGAAATATTTTTTAGATTGTAAGAATCTTTTCTGCGATAATTACTGATACAAATGCTACTAATTAACTCATAGCTGGGGAGAGAAGAGGTGAATACATGCCTTTCTCAAGGGTATTTGTACTTAAATGAACGTAACGAATCCGACTGGAATTGAGACGACGCCTTCCGAGCCGTCATCCATTACACCAACGGCACACCTCCAGCTCACAGCACCTGATATTTCCAAATGGTTACCCATCTAAGTACTGAGCAGGCTCGACGTTGTTTAACTTCGGTGATCGCAAGAGAGTCGGTTCTTCAACGTGATATGGTCGTAAGCCTCTTCAGGTTAAGATATGACAAACTATACCGCAATATTTGAAGTTTCATTCTCAATAGAGAATAAAAGATAAAGAAAATTGTGAATGGAATGTCTACCTGTAAATATGATTCGACTTTCGTAAGTGAAGCCTTTTAAAGCGTTTTTTTTTTTTTTTGTCTTAACTGGCAATGCTTCCTCTCGGAATTTCGTGTCAAATGATTAATATTATTAGTATATGTAAATAAAAATGGTTGCGTTCGGAAGTAGGCGATATATGTATCCTGCTATTTGAATTTTACTAATCAGTAAACAGCACACCAGAAGAGGAACGAATATATTCGCTAGTATCTTATTTTTTCTTTTCTTTTTTTCAATCTGCGATGTTTACTAACGGTCGTTGAATGACGATCTAAAAATTGCGAAAAAAAATGCAGATAAACATGAAATGATAATTAATTGATGCCATGTAGTCTGTGTATTGATTAATTAATAATCTGATTGTGTTAAAGATGTAAAGACTTGAGTCAAATTCTTTTTGTAGGGATTCTATGCGATCATTTTTAACACTTTTCTCTCTGCAACATTTTGTCTGTGTCATGGGATTGGTTTTGCTAATAGGTAATTAGCAAAAAGAGAGCTATAACATATAGCTCACGGGCAACTTTGAGTCAGTGTACGTAGAATATCTATGGCTACAAATTTTGATCAGCATGACAATCTGTTTAGATAAATAATAACAATTGATGCTTGCTTGGTATCGTAGATATTTGCATTACGATTAGCAGCAGTTTCAGGGTACTTACCAATTCCATTTTTCTAAGCAAGTAACCCTTATCCAACCCGCATATATCATGTTTGTGTGTGTGTGTGTGTGTATATATATATATATATATATATATATATATATAAGTAGCACACAATGAGTACTGGTAGTAATAAATCATGGCTCGATGTAAAAACAACAACGCTAAATCTTATACCACGAATAATAATAATGTATATTTTTGTTCCGCACCGTTTATTACAATTCTGAGTTTCAAACACAAGACAATCATCAGGCGAAATTCGCGCCTGACGATTGCTTTGTGCATGAGAAAAATGTATAAAGGAATCCTTGGATTAGTGCGTCTAATGTGTACATCGGTAACTAGAAAAAATCAATTTTCAATTACTATGGTTAAACTGAATATTTTACCGCCCTAATCGGATATTACGTATGCGATAATCAAAATTTGATACATAATATTTTAGCTCGCTTATCGAAAACGCATTAATCGAGGGATATTTGTATTTATTATTAGTGTGTGTGTGTGTATATATATATGTGAAATGAACTAAGCCCGACAATTATTGTTTATACGCTATTTTCATAGTTCCAAATATTTAAGTAAATGCTCTGTTTATAATAAAACAGTATTAAACAACATTTACCGGCCTGAATCGTACACGGAAACATTTCATAATATATGATGCTATTTGTTTGTTAATATACACTTCGAGTTGATTTCACCGTTCGAGAGAAATCCCGGGAAATTTGTAGTTTAAAACCAGTAATTCGAACTTGGTAACCAAACGCTTCCTCTGTAACTAAATAGTATAGCACGTCAGGTTATATAACGGTTCCGTATAGGATACAGGTTCGATTCCTGTCGCATATTTTCTATGAAATTTCTCGGCTATTCTGAGCGGCGTAACTGTATTAGTCATAAACAAATATTTAAAAATTATTTTTAATAAATTATTTGTGAGCCTTAAAAGTACAAGAAATTACATTTATATAAAAATCTTGATCGCTTGAGTATTTAATGCATCTGATATTTTCCTTCCGTTTAGTCTTTATCCAAAAAAAAAAACATAGCCGTAAAACTCGAATTGTTTTGAGTACGCTCATATATACAAATAATGAATCAAACTAATTTTTAATTTCGAAACTGGATTTTAGAGAGCAAAACTTTGACAAAACCGCTGAAAGATGTTTCTGTAAAAAATATTGGCATGCCTGAAAGAAAATGTCTGTTTGATTGAAAGTATCTTTTTTCTGTTTGTGCTAAAAATGCTGAATTCTCAGAAAACAAAATTTGCTGAAAATTCAAATAAGATTAAATCGTTCAATAAAAACAAATATGACGTCTATTGTTGTCTCTTTTTTGTGAGAGTCAATAAATAAATTAGATTTACTGTCGAAAGATATTTTTTTTCCTTTTCGAAAGTCACACAAATTAAAAAAAAACAAAAAAACTTTAGCATACATAAAACTAAAATTGGTTCTGATAAAGAATCTACTTTTCAGATAATCAGAGAAAAGGAAAAAAATTCGTTTGACTTAAATACCAACTTTTCTATTTTCTTTTGCTTCGACCATGGATTTCCTGTACGGATTCCTTGTATAGAATGATTACTTAAACAGGTAGACGTTCTCCTGCGGTAAAACTGATATAATATACAATTTTTCTTCGTGTTTATGCTCAGAAAACTTTATCATTAAGAAATATTAATGTTTATTGACTTACATAAAAGATTAACAGTTTAAATTAAATATTCAATGAAATGAAATGTATCTTCATAAATATTCAAACGAACACTCAAACAGCCGATAAAACTGATTAATGGAACAATAGTTTTCAGCAATCTTTCTTCTTTGGTAGCGCTGGTAGACGACCGTCGTCTCCCAGAATGTTGCTTACGAATGTCGTGAAGATTTTCATTTGCTTCAAACTTATCTCTGATGCAAGCAATGGTGCATCGCATTGGTGGAACTCGTTTCTAAATTGTCTTTACAATTCTTTGATGATTTCGTGCTTCCAGTAACACCTTGACAAATCTTTCTTCAAAACTTATTTGTACTCCTGCCATTATTAGGTTTCATTAGATCTGAAAAAATATTCAAGAAGTTATAGAGTATCCAAAAATTTGTGTATTTTTTGGGTTACCGAGTAATATATATATATATAATATACACATATAAATGCAATCAGAACGAATCAAATACAAATTCAAACATTCATTACATTAATTTAAAATAAAGCTCAATGCGAAAGTAGAACTATAATTCTTTGTTATAGGTTATTACATTTGAACACACATATTACCGCTACAAAAATACATTGTTTCGATGCAACATAGCATCTCATCAGGCAGTGGTGAAATGATGATTATTACCATTTTTAATAATAATAATACGAAGTGATATTAAGCGAAACTTTTGAAAGTAGTTTGGCATGAAACGCACAGAATTGTGATACGTAGAACAAACTCCCAAGGTGATGCTTCCCCAATCATAGTGATCTTAACCTCTTCAAGTCTAATATCAACCGTTACCTATCCCCCATATCCTTATAAGTACTTCCCTCTTCTTACGTCTATACATCAACCTAATTCTTTAATTCTCTACCTTGAGTGGCTCTAGGATCTTGTATTGGATGAACAAGTCTAAAAAAAGAGTTAAATTTATTATCGAGTAATAGATCAAAATAAACGTGCAAGAGGAAAGAAAATCTTTTATTTATTAAATAAATCAATATTTGTGTATGATTTCGAATAGAAAACCTGGTGAATGGATCAAGGAGAGAAAGCGAAGATACAGGCCGTGGGTGAGCCATATGAGATTTTAGTTGTCAACATTTCTGCAATTTTCCCGCCTCCGGCCATTCTTCCCTATTCCACAAATGTAACATTTAGATTTGGATTTTACTATGAATAAAATAACATATTAAAAATAGAATTGAGGGGAAAAGTGAAAGTATGACTAAGAACTAGATCTCCTCAAATGTGAAAAAATCTAATTCTCTTCAAAATTAATCGCCGGGAAGGAATCCGTTGGGGAAATCTAGTGAGAACCTAAACAGCTGCTGCAAAAGCCTAATCCGATGTCTTAAATCTCTACTATCTGCTAAAAGAATATTACCGATCAAGGTTAGTATAAATCAAATTTAAAAAAATAAAACAAGAATGTCTACTCATCCGCTACAGATTGACAAGATGCCTACTTAATGGTTACAGTAGTTGTGTATTTCCCAATGGCACTTATAGTCGGTAAAATCTTGAATGAAAGGAATAAATAAAAAATCAGGTCTCCAATTTGACCTTGTGTCAGACTGTGATAACCTAAATTATTTTTGTTTCTTTAATGTTTGTGTCTCGTTTTTGCCTTATTTGTTATTGATATGTTTTGTGTATTTTTTGTGTTCTTTATCTTTGTGGTTGTTTTTTTTGTTTTTGTACTTTTTGGGGTTTTTTTTTTTTTTTTAGTTGTTCTTTATTGCTATTTTCCTAGTCGTTTTTGTCTTGTTTCGTTCTTTTTTGCCTGCTTGTTGTGTCATTTTTATGCCATTCAATACTAAATTTTCAGATGACCCGTGCAGTTATCAATAGAAACCTGCCCCTTCTTAAACGCTCATATTTTGGGGTCAATAAATGCTGTTTGATTCTCCAGTCCTCTCGCCATCGGCTCCATTATTAAATAAAAAAAAAGATATTTCAAACATTCTTTTTTTACTCTAACAAAAATTCGAAAACTTCAAAATGCTTTAAAAGACGACAATTGGGGCTCAAAAATTCATATCCTAAATACTTGAGCTTCTTTATAGGAATCTGTGAGGCGTGGATTCTGGCGTTCTATTTTCGCAATATACCAGCTGATCTACCGCATACTTCAGTTATGTTTCAAAATATATTTTATCCTTCTGTTGAAAATTGGCTATTTTATTTGAAAAAAAAAAATCCTTAAGCTTAGCCATGGTTAGCACAAGGAGACGTGTGATGTAGTGGAATGAATGAAAATAAAGGAACGATGACCTGCTAGATGCTGGAATTTTTACTACTGTCCACGCCATATCATCTTGACAACATGATTCTTTCTCCTCTTTTGACCAATGATTCGTATGAGTGTTGCTAAAATTATGGATAGATTATGACAGAGAAACAGGAAATGAAGGACTATTGTCCTCATCTTTGTTGCCATATTTATCACAACGTTTCGGCCGTTGTACGCTCCGACCTTCTTCAGGTGGTTGGAATGTCGAACTGAACCCTTTATTTCACTCACTGGGTAGACTGTTCTAGTTCCATGTTTAATGGATGTCAGTTATCAGTTATCTCCTGTTAATTCCCAAGTTCTCCCTTGCCTTAACCAGTCACGGAACTCACATTCTTTGTGTCCTGTCACTGCATCTAACTAACCCCTATATCCACTGTGCCATGTGTCCTGTGTATGAATTTCTGGGTATTAAAAACCTAATGTCTTCAGCCACCTCTTTTTTTTTTTTTTCTTTTTTTTTTTTTACCAGAGCTCATATTGCAATTTTTGTTGTTAATATCGCTTTTCTCTGGCACTCCTTATTACTGGTTCCTATATTGTAATTATTTCTATGCTTGGTCGGCTCAGGAGATATGTGGCCTAGCATATGTGCTGATTCCTTAAGTTTTCGAATTTTCCAATGATGTTCTTTGTTTATGATCTCAAGCTGATCCCACAGAGCGCGGTGATCTCCCTTCTCTCTCCATATGTTGTCGGCCATGCCTGATTTTTCCACTTCCCTCGTATTACAGCTTTCTAGTGTTCTTGAAGCCTTACCTTAAGGGGACCGGCCTGTCTCCCCTTTATATTTCTTTCAGATAACCCCTTCACATAAGGCAGGCAGACTGTTTTCTGAGTGTTGTTGTCCTCCTCCTCCTCTTGTACCCACCCATCCCAGTTTTATGGGGCTGCTGCCATGTACCCAGGGTAATTGTTATGTTGTAGGGTACTACTTATACTGACCAATTCTTTATCTAACATCTCTGGGTCGCCACTTATGACTTTTGCTCGGTGTTGTAAGCAGCGAACGATCCCTTTCTTTACGCTGTATGGATGGTGGGATTTGAAATTGAGGTACTGTCCGGTGAATGTCGGTTTACGGATGTCTTGAACCCATGCTCTGTTCGAGATATTAGAACATCCAGGATTGTGAGTGTGCTGTTACTCTCTTTCTCCATCGTGAACTGTATCTTCGTTAAATTTGGAGGGATCTAAATTTAACTACATATCACAAATTTAATTTTTCGAAGCATTCAGCGTAGCAAAATGTCGTGTGTTTTTATACTGATATTAATACTTACGGAAAATGGTTTTATAAAATCTTTGAAGTTTTGAAACGTCACAATTCCCTCGTCTTCCACACAATTGACATATTTAATTGCAGATATTGGTAGTATTGATAAGCTATCTTTTTTTTTCTGTTAAAACCGCTCACTCCGAATGCTTGCTCCAATTTCAAAGACAGCTTTACAAATATCCATCGCTATTGACACTTATTGGATATTGAAGTCTTTCCGTTAAAATTTATATCACAGAATATCGTAATTATGGTTTCGACATCTCGTCACTTTGAAATGGCGGGAAATGAAATACTGACTTAAATTTGATTTTTTTTTTTTCTTAACCTAGAAAATTCAAAAAATTCAAAATATTCAGCAGAATAAACGATTCTGCTGAATATTTTGAATTTTATATTATTATATCGATACATTTTTGTGATTGATTTTAAATCTGTATGTCAAATGCTGGTCAAATAAGAAGCATATTTTACATGTAATGGACTGTTAAATTATCATTTTCATTATTACATTTGTTAGACTATCGATCATATTCCAAAGCCGATAATAGTAAAAAAAAAATTAAAAAAAAGAAATTCGTTGAATCGATACTTACAATCATGTACTTGTGACGCTGATCAAAAATCTCGAGCGTAAATGGACGTTGTGATGCACTGGAGAGCAACAAAGATTGTATTTAACCTTTGTTCTCTTTCAAGATCGATTTTCACGATCAACAAAATTCGATTTTCACCCAATTCACAATCCTTATAAGAAGACATTAATAGGTAACCAGTTAACCGTATCGATTAGTTCAGAGCTTTCCCTTCGCAGCACCAATCATTATTTTATTCTATTTTCATTGGTCCGACCTATAAAAATAATTCCTCTTTTGATATCTGTGTCTATCTCAAGTTTCCCCACCTCCATTTCTATTTCTATTCCTCTTCTTCTGGTAATTTTACATTTAAAATTGCCAGATTGAGCTAGCAAGTAACGAATTAGGCTGAATTTGAAAGGGGTCTGCGTTTTTCATTTTTCTAATCATTAGTAGACTAAATGCGTCTACCTTATTTTGAAAGTTGCAAAAATTATCGCAACTCACGAAATGGAAATATAGCCGTCCAGAGCTTTCAAATTAACCCGGTTCACCATTTGCAACCAAATCTGTGACAAATCTGGCTGTAAACGTAAAATTGGCATAGGGCTAGGTATAATCCACTTGTTTTTATCTAAATATATTTGCTACACCCAACTCGCATTTTAAATGTACGACGTTTATATATCAGTCTAAAGATTATTCATAGTCTATAAATATTCGGACATAATCTCAGCCTGTATTAACACACACGCACGCACATATATATATATATATATATATATATATATATATATATATATATATTGGGTATATTTACACAGCAATTTTTCATTAATGCATGTTTCATTAAAAAATATAGACAAGTTTTTTCTATTTATTTTAAGTAAGTTCCTTTCATATTTTCTGATAAGCTTAATCACATTATCGTTGAAAGACAAAAGGAAATCACCGTACTGTTACATGTTTAAATCCAATCTAAGCTTTCGGATTACACGAGCCATTATCAAAAATGACAATTTCAATAAATCAAACAACACACGGACGAAACAACAATGATAGTCCGCCCTTGCTGCATGAAAATTTCCAAGTTTATACGAGTTAGTCTTTACTTGGAAATTTCTGTAAGTTAAACATTGTGTAATTTCTAATGAATGAAGAGATTAGATTCAATAAAAAGAAATCTTGCAATCCGAAGTGATTTTAATCCAACCTAAATGTTATCAAAACTCTTCATTCCCATTTAATATTTGTTTATATCAACCCCTGACAAATAAAACAATGTAGACGGTGAGAAGTAGACATTTAAACTTATTGCAGGAATTAATCCAGAGATTAATGATATGCTAATTTAAACAAACGATTCGTAGCTTATGTTGGTCGAACACTAGAATATAGTTTTGTCACTTGTCAAAATGTAATGCAATTCGTGCACGTATCGATCTGCACATCATAAACAATCAAAATACTATTTATAGATGACACCAAAATATTATTGAGGAATAATTGCAAAGAAATTCTCAAATTTCTTGACGCCATTATATGAAAGAAGAATTCAGCATTAAATAAAATATCTTTCTCCATAGGAGATCGTATATTGAAGTCTGTAGTGAAGTGTGTATGCCTGATACATCGTCTTAACACATAAAGCGTGTGACACTAAATTAAAGTTTGTTTTTTTTTTTGTTTGTTTTTTAGATTTTTTAAATTCCTGGTGTCCGGTGAAAGCCCGCTTAAATTTCCTACCGTAAAATGGGACAGTTGTAGTCTGAATAACGTAAAATGATAAATTCGAGTTTAACAGACACACAAAATGTGCCTCTGCTGCTTTAATGGAAATTCACACGCAGCTAATACGCATTGGTAGCCAATCTAATGAGTCAGTCTACCAATCGGTTTCATTCAACCAATTTGTATTCATCTGGTATGTCTGGTTTTGTAACGTTTTGGGTTTTTTTTTAATGGCTCTACGATCTTTACAATGACTGAAAAATCTGCATTAAATCCAATGTGTCACTTTGCAAATCTGCTTCCGAGATACTCCAGTATTTTTCTTCAAGCTTTTGATGAATCTTGAAGTCAAATACGAATTTTCAGGATCGGTTGAACGTGGCTTCAAGATTATAAACTTTAAAGGCGATCAATCGCAAGAAAAACGCCAGAAAATGTGAAAAGAATTCGTAAACTTATCCATGAAGACTCTCGCTGAAAACTAAACAATCCATCATAGGATTCGTTGGTTGGTTGTTTTTGTTTAGCGGCATACCAACACCTCTACGGGTTATTTAATGCCGGAATCTCAATATTTTTTTTTTCGCATTTTTGTGCCTTCAATTAAAGATATTTTTTACATAATTTGATATTTCAAGGTAAACATGTTTTGTTTTTAGATGTTTTTTTATATACTTTTTAGATAATAATGTGTATTGTTGGTAATTTTTATTAAATGTGTTGCTGGTAATTTCACTACAAAAACGTATTATATTTTTTAGTGTTGTATTGATTGTTGTTTTACTATAAAAACGTGTAGCTGGTAATTTTACTATAAAAATGTTTTATTCATAATTTTATTATAAAACTGTACTGTTAATTTTTGTTTCCACTATTTTTTCATTGCTGGGACTCTAAGATGTGCTACCACCCCGGATCAGGGTGAACCTGGGAACAACAGTAATTAAGAGGTGGTTCCACTTCCGATCTCTCGACTAGAGACCTTGCTGCCGGATGTAGTTTATCGTCATACCCAGGACGGTATAGGACTGGCAATACGAGAGTGTGTGTTTGTGTGGGGAGTCGGTATATCTAAAAGGAATATTAAGCGTTTGCTTTATAAAAATAATATTGTAAACCAGGAGATTTAAATTTCGCGCTATTGACTGGGAATCTTTCTTTTTTTTAGACCTGATCATTGTTAAGGTTTCCCGTTGTATAAGTTTTTTTTCCCCTACAATATATATATTTTTTTTATTTCTGGCGCAAATTCTCTGCAGAAAGACCATCAAAGCTTACATGAACTTTTACTAATGAACATGAATATTGTTGTCAAATCTACAAACATCCCATCAAATTCCTTCCAGGGTCCGCGTATAAATGAAACGGATTTACTAATGACTTTTTTAATCATGCACTCTGTACTTTCCCATTCATGACAACTCCCAGTTATAAGGAAAGTAACAATTCAGTCTCTCTTAGAATGTCCTCAACAGATCTTTAGGTCACGAAACCTGATTTAACCTCTCACTAGAAAGAAATGTCTTTATTTAAAATTATCTCCTCCAAATCCCCTCTGTGGTGTCCTTTTTTTTTTCTCTATTCCCTCTCTTTTCCTCTGTTTTAATCACTATCTCTCTCTCTCTCTTTGATGCCCAGTAGCCTGGGTTTAATAGGATTAACGTAACACACGCCATATATAGGTAGATAAAATCGTATTAATATATAGATTGATCAGTTAAGCTTTAGTAGAGATGACCCTGCCTATATCCTAACTGATTTACTTATTTTCGTCTCTTTTAGTTTTGCTGTTTCAAAACTCTTACTAAAATCAACGTTCAACGCAAATCAGTCTTTTTTGATCATCTTGCCAGCAGCTGATCACCTGACGAGTTTTTGTTTTAATTTAGTCTTACTAAAGATGACTTTGAAACTGAACTGAATATGTCTCGATCAAATATCTATCACTTGAGATCATGACGTGCTGCTATATTTTACACACACACACGTGTGTAGATGTTTTGTTATATAGAGACGCACACAATTGATTGTGTTGAATTCAAATTTTAAAATTACACGCAGAACTTTTAAACATTAATTCTACCAGCAATCACATTGTCGATTAAATAAAACGTATATTTAGTGTTGTAACCTCATCATCTTCAGATTTTGTATTTTCTTCAGCAACAGTATTTTTTTCTACATTTGACAAGATATTGATTGTGATTAGCTTACGTCTGGTACAAGGCTCTCTCAGTAATGCTTGAACTAACTGCCCAAGCACATGTCAATGTTTTTTTTTTCTTTATATAGTATTTGATTTTAAATATAAAATGCTAAGTGTACGGAAAAGTACTCGATTCGAACCACATCCCAAAACCTGACCAAATAAGCAAATACTTTAATTGCTCCTTGTTCGAAGTTGAAGAATTTTCAGCTATCTCTGGTGTATGTGAGCGTGATAGATTTAGATAAGTCTGTTCACAAATAAGCAAAACCCATTTAATACTAACGTTAAAAACATACGAAGCGTGATGAATGGAATGTCAAGATATTCAAATGATTGCTGACTTTCTGGAAAATATATTTAAAATAAATATTACTTTTTTATTCATCAGCACTGTTAATGATATAAATATGACAGAATAAGAGAACTTTCGTGACGGACACTTTTTTTATTCATTATTTCAACAGCTTTATCATTTATTTGCTATAGAAAACAGAAGACCCAATAGAAGAATGCTGTTATCACATCGTTCTATTCGTTTGTTGTTTCACTTTCGTTTTTATTCCTTTTCTAATTTGGATTCTATTCTTGAAGCCAATGTCCATTTCCATTTCTCAGAAGAGTTACTCTCATTACTATATTTTTCTTCTTAAATGCACATCTAAATACGAAAGTTATTCCACAATCCTTGATTAAGCCTATAAATTATATATTTCATGTACAGGATACTTCTTTTAAATATAGCCAAAAAATAGCTGAGTTAGATTTTCATTTTAAATTGAGTCCCCTTGAATAACTTCGCCCCAAGTGTAACAACTTCTAAAAATAGCTATCTACGTCTCTGAGATGAGGTATCATGATTACTTGCATTATTTAGATTATTGTAACTGTTGTCTTCATTGCCATATTCACAAACGTTTCGGTCGTTGCACGTTCCGGCCTTCAAGTGATTAGAATTTCAAATCGAACTCTTTATTTCGTCCACCGGTTACATTGTTCTAATTCCACGTGTCATGCCTCTTCCGGGTGTCTCGGTTAATTCTCTCTTAACTCAACTCTCTAAGTTTTTGGTTCACCACTGCTGTGGCCTGGTATTGAACTCACAACTCTTTGGGTCTAGTCAATGGATCTAACCAACATCGTCATTGATAATAAATTATGTAAATATTTCCTTCTTAAACATTTAGGAATTTTGATGTTGTTCATGCTTTTTCTGTGATCTTCTGGTTACGATACTCCGTAACAATGTGATTCAACCGTGATCAAGAAAATACACATAGTCGAGATGCCCTTAAATAATTTGATTTGAGCCCGGTTCTATGACTACATGCATAGTAAAATCTCAAAATAAAATCTTCAAAGCAGTCACCCGTTGTCCACAAATAAGCCGAAGGGAAGTGGAATTAATATATAAATAAATAAAAGCTTTCGGAATGAAGTGGTACTTAGCAAGAAATTAGAAAGTTCCGATCCAAGACTTATATAAGTAGCCACACTTCGAACTGTGAGCAGCTTCGAACAACCCTTTGACAAGTCGCATAAAAAGACGGCTGAACGGATGATTTGGTCCGTTAGTCTGTCGTGACAGAAAAATAAATAAGCAAATATATTGGAAACAGGTTTCGAGTTTTCATTTCTCGCCGTGACAATATTTTCACCTTTCGTTCCCTTATGAACGTACACCGGACATTTTTGTGTGTGTGCTCACCGACCCAAACTGCAATCGAAATGCAATGTGGTGTAATTTGATTTGTCCAGTCGGTTGAAAACTGAGCGAGGACCCAGATGCTTTTTGGCAAAAGAATATCAGTCGAAAGTTATCAACAATTCTTTATCGAATTATTCCGGCGACAACCCACGTATGGTACAATTACTGAATTATTCATTACGATTTCCAAAAACTTAAAATGGTTGCTGTGAAATCTTATCAATCAAATGCTTTTACTTAAACGTAAACATTATAAAAATTGTCACGATGAAATAAGAGAACAATGTGCGTCGAACTTTGGCAAAGGCCCTGCATAAATTCTGTTGTCGTCTGCTGAATATTAATAATGCCAACAACAACAACAAAAAAAACAGATTTCGCGAAAGTTTGAAATGATTTAAGATTATAAATGATCGGAATGTATACAGAGGCTATTTTTAACGCCATGTCCTTTCATGAGGTAAGCGATCATGGCTCCCCACACATTCATTTTCTTTATCTGTGAATTTCTATGAATTCTTGGTAAAAGATATTGGAGTGGTTTACCGTTGCTTTTCCACTGTTTATGCATTCAATTGTCCCCCTTCTAAACTGGCTGCTACCCAAGACTATGCATATCAAACTATCCTGATATTTAACCAAAATATTTGGTAGAATAAATATTTTCTTCCGTGGGTACGAGTTCAAAAATGAAGACAACATATTAAACCGGAATTTGAACTCGGACTTCCTGATTCAAAATCGGCAAGCAAAGTTCAGGAATGATTCCTTCAAGTGTTCTCCGTCGTCCATTGTTTAGTGACAGTGGGATAACCTTTCGATCACACCTAATTTTCTGCATCCCGCCACAATGGTCACCAGAGAAGTGGCATCTAAAACCCAACCAGGCGATCGGCCAAGGGGTGACGCTACATTTTAATTTAAAATATCATTCAAAACAAAACTGCAATTATATTATGATCATCGACATTAACATCATTTATTTAACGAAATGTTTATATTATTCAGGCTGATATCCTAATTTTGTTGTTTTGATCACTGCTTTATTACCGACATATTCTCCGACTATCTTCGTGAATCTGTAACATTTGAACAAGATCTTTTATCTCGTTAATACTTTTGTCAAAACTTTTCAATTTTTAAATCTAATTTTTCACTGAGATTTGCGATAAGTGCATTTCTACTGAAAAGAGAAAATCTTGTGCAAAGATTACCAGGTTAGATGGAGATTTAACCAAGTTACGGTTTTGCACATGAAAGACAAGAGATAGGGGAGGTGCGAGACTGAATCTCTTCTGATCATTATTTGGCCTGAAATTTTACTCATTTTTTTTCTTTTGCGGTTGAAGAATCGAAGAATAGAAGATTTTCGATAAAAGTCAAAAAAAAAAAAAAAAACTTTAAAAACGAATAACAAGTAAGAACTATTTGAAACTGAAAATATTTAATTTCGAATTCTTCACTGACCTTACCGAGGTTATCAGTTCCCAACTTAGTATGTATGCTGATGACAACTTATTTACTCCTGTCTTAATAATTGGTTCGATAGATCCGACAAACTGGCAACTGTGCCCACAAAATGGAATCTAATTAGTTGTTAACTTAGTCTAATAAACGATGTTTCTTTTCCGTATTTTAAATCAAAGCAACATGACATTTGGGAAGCTAAGTAAATTGGCACAATACGGAGATATTTGCAAACTATTAAGCTAGGGAGAAACTGAGGTCGGGAGAAAGTGACTGTAAAGAAGAAAAAAAGGTGTCGCAAAAGATAAGAAAAGTAGACGAGAAACGAAAGGAAATCTAGAAGGTGTTGAAAAGTTCTCGACCAGACAAAGCAGTGTTCATTCTTTGATAAATGTATTAGACTGGGAACCTCCCTCCCAGCGCTCCTATGTTGTGTGTGTATACGTGAACACACACACACGCACAGTCGACACTGAGGTCAACATCTAGTGGCAGCAGCCTGTTTCATGCCTGAACGCAGTCTTCATGGCCTGAAGATTGCGTGAATCACTGTCACTACTCGATTTTGACCCCCGATATACACAGTTATATGGACACATACACGCTCTATCCTTGATATTGAGCACTTTTACAAATATAGCAAAACTCTACTTTTTATCACATACATATATGAAAGAGAAAGGTATAGTAATATGGTTGTGGTCAAGATTTTGTGAGACAATCAAGCGAGAGATTAAATGACAAGCCAGGAGGAAGTGGCAATAAAGTTCATCCTATACAAGTTCTGAGAGGCCCTCGAGGTAGGGAGCTACAGAGTAAGAGGCAGTTTATGCGGATAGGGAATATAACGATTAACCCTAAACCTGAACAGGTCAAGATTGTAGTGATCGGGGAAACACCCTCTTGGGAGACGGTTCTACAGATCAGTGCTTCGTGGGAAAGAACTTACTTCTCTCACCAATGAAATACGAAGTGGAATGTCGGGTGGCTTACTCCAACGTAAGGGGCATGGTGGGTCCTAGCCGCGAAAGTCAGAACTGGAAGATCCAAGGAATGTAGTTCGTCTGACTACTTTCTATAGTAGTAGCGATAGAGCAGTGAGAGGCTCGCTACATTCCACCTGTGAGAGACAGAGGTTGAAAAATAATTCGTCACCTGCAAGGATTCTGAGACGCTTTTGAACTCTGTCGGAACTGGAAAGTGCGTCTTGGGTAGCTTTTTCGGCCTGATCTGGCTCTTATAAGAGATAGAGGATATTTTCCCTGTATTTTTTACGATGGATCGTATGTACGAGTTTCACGTCCGGGTGTGAGTTTAAGGCCAAGAGTCTCTCAAGGCATGTAGCCACGGGGAGACATCCATTCATCGAGTCTGGCGGCAGTTCGGGGTCCGATCGGAGGAGATGGAATGTGACTAGTTTTCGAGGCAATGAATGGAACCAACCAGTTCTCCCATCGAATGAGAAGTTAGTACTAGATCGGGTGAGAGATCAGCTGTCAATCTCTTATCATGAACTGTTTTAGGGGAGTACCCGTATATCATCATGTCATCGGCATAGATGTTCACAAATGATCTGAGTATATTTTTAGGCAGATCACTATTTACATTATTCGGACTATCATCATGTATTTATCACAACGTTTTGGCCGTTGTACGCTCCGGCCTTCTTCAGGTGGTTGGAATGTCGAACTGAACCCTTTATTCCACTCTCTGGAGTAGACTGTTCTAGTTCCACGTGCCATGTCTGATGGATGTCAGTTATCTTCTGTTAATTCACCTCTCCAAGTTCTCAACTGCCTTAACCAGGTATTGAACTCGCAACTCTTTGGGTCCTGTCACTTAAGGACACATTACACAATGGATAACATTTGGCAACAAAGATGAGGACAATACTCCGAATAATGTACATAATACTTCGTCTCAGAAATATAGACACAGATCAATTATGTAAATCAAAAAGAGGGTTAGTCCTAGATGTGAACCCTGGGAGACGCCTGTGTTGACCGCCATAGTCTCGGAGGGCTGGCCGTTACTAACTACCTTCAAGGACCTAAATATTAGGAACGACTTTATACTTGTGAAAACCCTTCCAGTGATTCCATAGATGAAGATCTTGAGTAACAAACCTTTGTGCAACACTTTGTCAAAGGCCTTCCAAATATCTAATGCTATGGTCTTTGATGTGTGTCGATCGTCAAGGGTTTTACTAATTCTTTGAGTATTTATTGATGAAAAAAGTAGTAGAAAAATATTTGAATCTTTCTTTTTTCTGCAGACGAAATTTATAAAATTTAGATAAAAACATGGACACGTACTGGAGAAAATGTGAAGATACAATTAAATGATTAAATAATGTCTAACCTTAATTGGCAAAACTAATGGAATTTCCACGGATTCAGATTGTCTGTCAGAAGAGTGAATCAATATTGTGCCAGTATGTTTGTACTATCTCTATTTATAATCTATTGTTTTATGTAAACAAAAAAACTTTTTGGCTTGGCCAGATGGCTGTTCTTTTTTTTTTTCATTTATGTCTTCATGTTTAAAAACTAGCCTTTTGTATATCTTATATAAATATGGATAAATGTCCAAAAGGTAGATACTATTTTCTCTGTTCGTTGATACCGTATGTTAAAAAAATCCTTATGCAGTTTGTTATTATTGACATTTTCTAAGTAATAATGAACATTGCAAATGTCAGAAACATAGTCAATACTCGACAAAATAAAGCAAGTTACGTGTCAGTGATGGAAAAGTCTCATCTGTCAAAATGTTGTTATTGGATAAAATGCCAAATGAAATGCAACGATTATTTGTAGAAAACCTCCATCGCTTGTGACAATGATTGTCGCCACAGGATTCTTGCTGTGTTTTCTCTTGATAAGGAAATATCACAGAACCAGTGCTAAAAAGAATAACAATCTGTCCAAACTTTTGTACTTTCCTGTAATTAGTCCATCAGTTCACAGCGGCTGTAACCCCGATGTGGTAAACGTCGCGTAGATGAAATAGTTATCTATCTCCTTTCTAGTATTAGATCCCAGATAAAAGTCTGGATTTCGAATGTTGATTTTTCGAAACTATCTCTTTAGCTTGCGAGATAGGCGAAATAAATATTCTCTTTATTTAGCTATATGCCCAAAATATTTTTAGTTACCACCGTGTCCTTATTACACATCTTGGATATTTTAGACTTGCCATGTGAACAAAGGAATCTTTATATCTTGACCTGCACTGACGTATTTCATAACGGTGCCAACAGATTTTAAAAACCTTTAAGGCCATCTCCACTAAGGACACCTAGTGTATTGTTTGTCTTTCATTACTCCAATATTTGATCCTGAATTATACGAAAGAAAAAATGTGTACAACTGGCTTTTAGACTTTATATCCTCACAGGATTTATTGAAGACGAGACGCGGCGGGGTGGGGAACAGCGATGGCAGAAGAAGCAGCGGACGAGATAGTAAAGGGATAAATACTACTTAGAGACGCAAAGGATAGGAAGTTGTGCAGAGCCATTATTGCCTACGTCCTGAATTGACAGCACATTAAAGAACATAATAATCCAAGTAAATATCAAAGAATTTATTTTTTTTTTTTTTTTTTTTTTTTTTTTTTCGGAAATTTTCTTACGTTTTAGCTTACCTAGAAAAAAAACTAACACTTATTGTTGTTAAAGTTAATAGAGATAGTCTTGTAGCGAAAAGTACGGCATCTTAACTTCAAATTAAAACGGCAAGCATTTAGTTGACATGTTCTATAAATCATAAAACCAGCGAGAAGAGGAACAGCGTTTAATCTCTTCGAAGACAAAACACAATATGGAGGAAAGCTAAGTGTCACTTCATACATTTTTAAAATTTTAATTCTATAACCTGACTCTTTAGAAACCCTCATTATTTAAACACACAAAATAGACCAAATCAATTTTGTCGGTGTTTCTCTATTTACTAAGTCTATCGACTTTCTGTCAAGTGGCCATATTCCTGCTGTTCACAGGAGACAAGACAACGATTGGTTTCATTTGGTCACATGGGATATTTCAGACAATTGAATTTTCCTCAGAATCTCTTGTTTGTATTACCGTTCGTCTGTGATCTCAATTAATTCGTAAAAATGTTTGTGAGAAAGAAAAGTTTTTCCACGTTGTCGTTATGGAAAATTCATCGTATATTTGTGCATAGGTCAAGTTTTCTTTTTAAATCAAATTTTGGAGTCGATTATCATTAGTCGAATGGTACAGGAATAATAGTTTCCTTCATTTGAAATCCATACATGAGACGAAGAATTTGAGGCAATTACAAGCCTCAGACTTGAAACCTATTGATTGGCTTCCCTAAAAATTATTTACATTTGTACTGAAATATACAATAATTTGCGTTTCATTTTAAAACGATGTAATCATGGTAAACATTTTGCCATTGGCGCCTAGAGTTTTAAACTCATTTGGCGTTGGGGACGATTTTATTGAAAGATTCCATATGTAATAAAATATGTTGTTTCGTTAGTCTAATTTACTATTGTATTGCTGGGGGAAATGGATCGACTTATATACTAGTCAGTACAAAATAATGAATATAGGCGAAAAGTAAAAGATTAACTTATGTAAGCTAATAAGTGTTTTATACTAAAGTTCGCCCATTACATAGCCACTCAAGGTAGCGTGTTACTTAATGAGATGGTGTAAATATTAATGTTAGAATAGATGAAAGAAGTGAATATATTGAGGATAAGAAGGCTAGATAACGGTTGATCCTTGACTTGAAAAGTCTAAGATTGTAGTGCGCAGGGAGGCCTCTACATAATAGTAGTACTTTGGAGTAAGGGGAAAATGAGGATGATTCGACTCCGTGGAAGTAGAACAGCGAGTCTTAGCTGTAAAGGTCTAAACTGGATTTCGACCTTGCATCTGTGAGTAAAAAGTTACAGCTTGGAAAATAAGTCTTTCTCCACAAGAAATGATTTCGAACTCTGTAAAGGCTGGAAAGTTAAGATTATGCAGCTCCAAACCAGATATGGCAGCAAGATTCCGTTTTTGTCCATTGGGATTAGGGTATTTGGTATACAGTAGATTGACTTGTATACGAGACAGTTCATAATATTGAATCTAGGTTAAAATTCAAGGGTTAACTTAGAATTTAAAATACATGGTATATTTGAAATATTGTAGCTTTAAGTACATGAAACAGAAGTCGTATTCTAAATAGTTTGCTATAATCTATATTTACATGCGAGTGTCCTGGAGAATATGATATATACTGTTCTATATGTCAGGACAATATACGGCAATGGAATGACTAAGAGGTAAAAAAGGACTTCATCGGACTTATGGAATTATGTGTGTAGTGGTGTGAGGGAGAAGATATAAATGCAAGCGTTTGGTGTTATCGTTATGCGTCGAGTGGAAACACTGATGATGTAGAAACGCTGAATTTTACAGTTTTAAAATTTTTTCAGTTTTAATTTTTTTTTTTTATTTTTTTTTTTATTAACCCTTTGAGCCTTACGTTCCTGAATAAATTTAACCCTTCTGCCTGAGCTCCTGAGTCAACATTCGCAAATAATTGGTATGTAATATTTCACGGTAGATATAAAAATAGTTACAAGTGTTTATCCACTGTTCAACCGGTGGCTAGGCATTACGTCATTTTCCTCTGCTACCGATAAAGCGGGGGTCAGAGCTCAAAGGGTTAAGATTTCGATGTATATTAACATCATTATATTATGCAAACTACGCTGCCTTTCTTATTTGTTCATCGAATATCCATTACCTGCAATCATGTTTTTTTTTTGGGGGGGGCGGTATTAAACATGTCAGGACTTGTCAAACTCATTAAGTTTTCCTGTTTATTGATTGAGGTGATTGGATCTAATTATCAAAAGCATGATAACGTCGTTACCGTACGTCTCGAGAGACGATGGAGTAAGCGCGGTCCGCTACGAGCCTGGGCAGGATATATGGAGAACTAGGGGTGCCCAGACGTCTAGTTTCCCCCTCTCGGCCTTGCTTGCCGAGTCCAAAGGAGAGGATGCAGGAGTTGCTGGAAGGTAGTACAAAGTCCTGTCACTGGATCTAACCAACGCCTTTATCCACTGTGCCACGTGTCCTCAAGTTAAGGTTACCCGGTTAAGGCAGTGGCGAACTTGGAGAGGGGAATTATCAGGAGATAACTGACATCCATTAAACATGGCACGTGGAACTAGAACAGTCTACCCCAGTGAGCGAACTAAAGGGTTCAGTTCGACATTCCAACCACCTGAAGAAGGACGGAGCGTACAACGGCCGAAACGTTATAATAAATATGGCAACAAAGTTGAGGACAATAGTCCGAATAATATAAATAGTGTACATAATACCTCATCTCAGAAATATAGGCAGTTACTGACAGGCCGAAACGTTGTAATAAATATGGCGACAAAGATGAAGACAATAGTCCAAATAATGTACATAATACCTCATCTCAGAAATATAGAGAGATACTTAGAAAAAGGCATCAGAATACGGACAGGCAAGACTTTCCAGCAGTCTTCATTCCATTGATATATACTAGAATATTAATAACTTTCTTTATAAATACACTGTATAAGTTCCCTCTTAAGCTGCCATATTTTGTAAATAACTTAAGAGATCTGGATTTTATCTATTTTTTTTTTTTTTTTCATATTTCAAATATCGCTTCAACACATTTGTTTTGTTCAAATTGGCCTCCGTTATTTCCCGGTTTCTAAGGGTAATTTGCATCTTTTAGTTATTATGGAGGCGAGTGAGGCACATTGCATCCATTGGTATAAGCTAAAAATCAAGTTAATTATTGACGCTTTTTCTCTTTGCTTATACAAAATGTTTTTCAAGTAGAATTCTTAGAATCTTTCTGTCGCTGTCAAATTTTCTTTGCATCCATATTTGAACAAACTTCTGACAACCAAACATGGACCATGACTAATTTTTTAAAAAAATAACTAGATTAGATCTATCACATTAAAGATGATCAATAACAGCAAATAATAAGAATTCATTTCACATCTCTCAACCTAATCGTTTCTTAGAAGAATCTTTTCTTTTCTTTTCTTTACTTTTTCTTTTTTTTTTTTTTTTTTTTTTTGTAACTAATAATTATCTTTTCAAAGAAACATTCCCGATACTTAAAACGTTTTTAGAATGTAACATCAACTCATCCTTTTCTTTGCGTTTTCTTTTAGGAATCGTATTTTATCAGCTTTGCATTTTTGTTCTCTACAATCACATATTTCCATGTTATAGAGCTGAAAATGAATTAAGATGAAAACCTGTGATAAATTCTCATCATAGAATCGGCTTAGGAAAAATGTTCGCCTATGGCTCGGTTTCCATTCCTCTCTGGTCTTTTCAACGGGAGTAGAGGTTTATTCCTTGTTTCCTCTTTAGGATTGGGTTTTCTGTCCTTTCTAATGTCGTTTCCTTTTCTTTTTTTTCCTGTGCCCCCTTGCATCTGAGTGGCATTGCTTGGAGTGTTTTTTTTTTTTTTTTTTTTTTTTTTTTTTTTTAATAATTTCACCCCAAGCAAGGCAATTAAATCACTAAAACTCATGGATTTTATTGTCTTTGTTGCCGTTATACAAGGCAAAAAAAAAAAAAACACAATTAAAAAAAATAAAAACTCTGTCTCCCTGAATCTTGTTCTTTTATTACCTTTTTCTCACTTCTATCTTCTCATTATCTTTCACTCCCTGTAGACGCCCCCACCTGGTGTCTTAGTGGCATTATCGTTTCACTTGGGGTGAATTGATTAAAATAAAAAAGATAAAAATATTTCAATCTAAAAAGATAATTTTTATTGAATGCAAATATGGAAACATGACATTTTATAGCTTCTCGTAAATTCGGTTATCACTTGATAGTCGGGGCAATTGTGGAGATTTCCTTAGAGTTGTTCAATGTCCGAAATATACTGTTCAGTTATTCAGGTCGTACAGGAGTAAAATCTCCAAAAAGGTTTTCACTAAAATATTTACGACTGAAGAGACCAATGAAAAAGATAATTTCAGACAATTGGTAAAGAATACACGTTCATTTTTTTTTTCTTCAAATGTATTCCAATTGGAAAACAAATAAATAAATATTTAGTCTAGAACTTGTTGCAGCAGTAATGGCTGGCGGAAGATTAAGGATATAAGTTGTTTTGTTTTTTTTTATTCCTACAAACCCGGATGCGTTTCTAGAACCTGCTATAGATAAATAAACCTATCTTAAGTTATAGTGATTTTTCCAAGCGTAGCTTGGATGTGGCACAAGGCCGAAAGTAAGGAGCACCCAGTGAGTATCGAACTCATTACTCATTCGTAATTATTCTAGCGAGACAAGCTTGCTAACTATTACACCACATCGAGGTGCCCAATCTTAAGTTATATATATGCGCTAACAGCTTTGTTTTCAAACATATATTCTTTTCAAACTATATGCACTCAATAACATTAGCTTTACCGGCAAGATTCATAAAGAGTTCACTTTTTTTTCTTTTTTTGCTATCAGATTGTATTCTCTCCTCAGCTATCAAATAAAGTTGTCGCTTTAGACAAAGTCAATTTGAGTCTGATTTGTACAGAGCTACAATGTCGCCTTACCGACCGAGAGGTGCACTTACATTGAAATAATTTTAATTTTGAAAAGAAATGAAAATACAGAAAATATGTTCGGGCCTGACTGTATAATACTAAACCCAAATTCACGCATGAAACTAAAACATTATTCCTCCGCACTAGTTTGCTAGTGATCTAGCGTTCTCTTCAGCGGAACTAGTAACTAATGAACTTAGCCGTGCTTCCCTAGGGTTATATGCGCTGATGTACATTTTAGGGTGGTTTTAGACTAGTTTCACTTGCTTCCGGAAAACTTGAATGAAATTCTTTCAAAAAAAATATCAAGATGCTAGATTCTGTAAGCAATTCTCTTTTTGTAACTGTTACATAGCAGAAGACTACTCGCACTGCTACCTTCAAGTTACCGCCTGACATTTCTGTTTGGTTAAAGGATAAACAAGTGTGTCTGGTAACCGAGTTAGAGAATACTCTTTCTGGGGGAAATTTTCATGATCGCTTTCTGCGTCACATTTGCAAAATGAGAATGGACGTTGACATTTTTTAGGTTTCCGTAATGTATTTTCTGTTATAATGCGTTATTCAAACAAGTCAATTGCTCATTAAACAGGTTTTTTATCAGAATCTTAATCGCAATAAAGAATTGCTTAAGATTACATTGAATACGGGAAATAACTTTTTCCACGACAGATTCAGATTAAGCTACGAAGTCTGGGATCGATCAGGGGACAATATTTTCCTCATGAATCTATTTTTATCGTTTTTGACTATCTTGTCCAAAACTGTCTTTTTTCTCGTCGGCACAAAGCAATTATCGATCTTCTTTTCCGTGGGAACCATTTTGCGAGCACCTGAATCACATAAAATAAAAATTTGAATAAATTTCGAAGACACTTTTAAAATTTCCTTAACAGTGTACAAACCTTAACGCTAAGAATTTGGTATTTTCCGGAATATATATATATATATATATATATATATATAGTACTCCGGAAAATACCAATTGCTCAAGCTCTGTATATCGTTTGAGTTTTTTTCTTTTAATTCTGGATAAAGAATCTGCCGTTGAACCGAAGACCTGGCAGTCTTTAGTCAAAGCATTTACGATCCAGCTACCCTCTCAGATAGAGACGTGATCTTATTGCTAACTAAAACAAGAGCCAATTTTTTCAATATTGTTTTCCATAAGATTCTTTCAATTTTTTCTTTTCTTCAATAAATAACATCAACCAAAGAAAATATTGAACAAAATCATTTTCTTTTCAATAAACGATTTTCTTGAATATTGAAGTTAAAACAAAAATTTGTGAGGAAATTATTCCATTGAATTGAAGATAAAAACGATGATATAATAATAGCAGACAAAGTATAAAAATATGCTTGTCTCATTTTTTTCGGAACATTACGTGGGGAGGGAGAGTATATTTGAAAAATTGTTGGATGTTTGGTGATATTAAGCGTTTACAAAAGTTTCCAAGATAAATTAAAATCTGTTCATATATTTATTAATTGTCAAAATAAATCCTCAACTTTCTATAACCTTACACACACCGAATGTTTTGCAAAGTATTGGCTTCTATCTTGAAGAATATTCCATTCTAAATCCGCTTTTGATTTTGGCGTCTACAGACCAAAGTTCTCACGAAACAGGATAACTATCCTGCTTCCCTGTCGTATAAATGAAATTTTTCCTCGATTACATGGTTCATCTTCGAAGGCGATGACTGTAATAATTTGCAATAACTGTTTCACAAGCTTCAGTAATTTTTAATTCAATTTGCCTTTTGTATTTCACCAAATATAGAACAATGTTTTTCCCAAAACAATAAATGTTACTGCTTATACTGTACGCTGACTTGGATCTACTCAGGATTTGTAAAGCTTCGAATTATTCTACTGAATTCAATATTTCATCCCATATGGAAACAACAGTTTTTGCCTAGCAAGAAGTAAAATACTGGTTGTGAGATGCCGTTCAATGCCTCGCACTGAGAATTTAAGACCCAATTTCTCTCATTCTGATTCTTCCAAGATTTCCAATTGTTTTACAATTAATGAGCGGCTCGACATCAGAGTTTTCAGTCAATCGTAACGTTGATTTTTTTTTTGGAGGGTTATCATCAAAAACAGCTTGCCAATCACCACTTAACCAATTATTCGAGCTTGTGGTCCACCGCTGCGTGATTTGTCCTTCAATTCATTTTGAACTTTGAAAGCCATTCACAGCGCATATTGATGCCAACCGACCTATTTCCATAAGCTTCATCACTTCTGATGTCTTTCTCTAAATTGAAAATGAAAATGATATACTGTCCTGCGTCTAAGTTGTCTACCGCACTTTCTTTCACGTTTATATAAATGACAGGCAGTAAACAAAGTGGTTTTCATCTGTGTTCACAGTCTATCGTTTTCAAAATTAAAACGCACTAGCAATATTCGCATACAAGTAATAAGTGTTATGAAATATGCTTCTAAAATTAAATTTTCACGGATTTTAACAGCAAATATGGATTTTTACAAAAGTTAAAACTATATTTGACAATACTAGAAAATCTTATTCTTCATTCAACAAAATTGTTTTTTTTTATTTATGATGAAAATGATACTGCTTATTTTTTTAAGAGTAATTAGCACCATACTACGATTTATTCGGATAACTAAAATCCTTTTGTCATGTTTTTTGTTAGTAGGTTTCAACGAATCCTTCATACAATAAACTTTAGGGTGACAATCCATAAAAAAGAGAAGGAAAGTCTTTTTTCTTTTTTTTTTCTTTTTTTGTACAGAAATAGCGAACCTAGACAAATCGTAAAATTCTTTGTATTTTCGGAAACTGTTCAGTCCATCTTATTGCTTCGCGTAGCATTCTCACTACAGCCCTCCTCCGCAGCTCAACATGGTGGTTCGCTTTAACTAAAGTCATCGCTTCGCAGTTGGCCGCTTCGGTTGTCTTCAGGCCCCAAACTTTCAGAGTTTCGATTCCTCACTGAAAATCAAAAGCCATATTTTTTCCCAAACGGAAGTTTTGCTTTTAATAGTAAATGGCAAAAATTGGTAGGTGTTAATACAGCTTGGGTTTATGATTGATATTCGTATCTCGGAGTTTTAAGTGCTTGAAATGTTTCTCTTAATCACACAATGTTGCGGCTGGGCGTGCTAGTGTGTGAAACTGACCCAATTAGTCTCTTTCCAACTGACAAAGTCCCTCCATACAAGCCGCACCGCGTTCACGAGCAAACTGTCTATTCTCACTCGCGTGGTGCTGAGCTGATCTCGTAAAAAAAATTGCATACGCCCAACCTCTCTCGCCAATTATCCTAGCTCCGATACCATGTCTTACTTAAATTAAGGTGTCAGGGTGGCCATATTTCTTTTTCCTTTCCTTCACTTGTTTTGCAAGCCAGGCATATACGTGCTCGCTTTGCCACACGAAGTAAGTCGTCTTCTCTTCTACAGCTTGCTCGTTAATTGATATGAAAGATAAATCTTCATTTTCAGTCGGGGGGTATATTTCGGCTGGTGTTATTTTAAACGCTATCTTCGAACATTTTACCTCTAATAAGCAAGAAATCAGGAGTCATGCTCTTAAATCTCTCTTGGGGTATCAAACCGGAAACAAGAGATGCTAATGGATAACATAAGAACAACCGGTTTTAGTATATGAAAATCGAAAGATAGATACAAACAAAATGTGTCTTCCACATTTAAAAACAGGACATGCACGTTGTCTTCCTCTTTTCTCTTTCTTAATTTCATTGTCTTTGCTTTTATTTTTCAATGTTCTTGGCTTAATAATTCAAATGTTGTATAAATCTGTATTCTTTGCATTTATTCGAGGTCTGCTGCAAAATTACCACAATCTAACCAAATAATCAAGCATTGGATAAGTAGATTGTTGTTGTCTGTTTTTGTATTTGTTTTGTAATTGTTTTTGGTTGTTTCGTCCGCCGTAAATAAATGCTGGTAAATCCTCTATTTCTCTTAGAATCATGTTAATGTACAAATTAGATCCGGTGAGAAACCGTATCTCTATGTCGCATCCCCACTTTCTACTTTGATGGACGCACTTAGTATGTTTTATAATCGCACACAAGCAAATATCCTACCAATAAGATTTTAGATTATTTCTATGTCCTTCCCATGTATATCAAGTTTTCCTAAATCTTTTTGTACTTAACAGAATGCGATGAAATATGAATATGAACTCATTTGACTGAGGCAGATAAACAATTATTAAAGTGTGGATTTCTTATAGATGCATTCTGACAACTCTTTTGTTTGAAATCGTAATATGCTAGTATCAAGACTAGGAGAATTCGATTCCTGAATTTCTCCACGGAATTAATGCGAAAATAAGAAAGGACATATTTCCCTTTTCTTATAAAAACAAGGCGAGTAATAACTGAGAAAAACTAAAAATAAGAACTAGACTAGATTATCCCTAGTAATTTTGAGTTCAATCCCTGGGCTGGGTAGTGCATACTTATACTCCGTGGAAACAGGGCAAGCAATAACTGAGCAGAACTAGAAATAATAACTAGACTAGATTATCACTAGGGATGACCATAATCTACCTTCGTAGATTAAATAAATGTTTCAGTTCTAAATTAGAAACTCTGAAATTGCCCGGATCGACAAGCATTCGATGAAGGTCGAAGAGAACAACGTCTGAAACGTTGTGATAAAAAGACAATCGTCAGTCACGGTAATGCCAGGTGTCTCATTAATTTGCAACCTCTTTTGCTGTTCTGATTTTTTTCGCAATTCCTCGAGTGTCAATCTTTTAACGTTACATTCAAATCGATCCATGAGATTCCTAACTCCCTGGGGACGGTTGAAAAATTCACGGGGTTGGGAGAAAAAGGGAGCGTTGATAAGAAGCAGTAGGGTGGCATTAAAACAAGTAATGTTTTCTTTTCGTTTACAAAATCAATGATGCTTTCAATTTAGTCATACGTATGCTTTCCAAAGAATAACATTATCATAAGATAGAAACGAATGTATAGTTGTATTTCATTGTCCAAAGTCGGAACATTTGTTTCTATCTTTCTGGATAGGAAACATCTCTCGCCAGCCAGACCAGGCAACCGACGGATCAATGCTCGAGGTTTGTAGGTATAACGATATAGCTACGGATAGTTGTCTGGCGATACCTTATCTAATCTTATCTGAGAAAATCCGAAATAGTGTTACAGTTGTTATTTTGAATTTGCAGTGTAGCTAATACCAAGAAAGAAATATCTTCATGTGAGTCTTAGGATATAGGGTGGCAGCTAATGAAAGCCTGGAGACGACATATTGGCAATTTCTCGCCTTTCATAAGCTTGCCATAAACATTGGCATATTTTTATCTGAGTGTTGTAGTGTTTTCCCTCTAATGAGGCTATTGTGGACTCTTCCACTTACTATAAAGTAGTAGGAAAAGTAAGCCTCGGGGGGAACAGTGATAGACTGGATGCTGGTCAATCGACACACTCCCAAATTGTGTAGCACTTTACTGTTGTATTTACTGTTCAATACACTATTGACCTGCAAACTCTTGTTAGTTTTTAACCAGTTACACTGAGTAAATGCTTTTCTTTCTTTTAAATAAACAGTATTAATTACACTTACTAACCTTAATGCTCCAGAAACTATCCCATACGGAACCACCATTAAGCCTGGCGTGCTATGACTGCTAAGCCAAAGAGAACTTCTAGTTAAGCAAAGCTCGAATTACTGATTTTAAACACACACCTTCGCCGATTTTTCTCGATCTATCATATCTGCTCTGATTTCGTAACCTAACGTAAACAATGACAAATTATCCTAGGAAATGGATTAAATCCGACAAATATTCAATATATTTTCTCTTCATCGACTAGGTATTTTCCCCAAAGCCATGATGTCATTTCTAGATAGACTGTAGTGTAGCAGCCAATCAAAGAAAAATCACAGAGTACTGTTCTCTTTGTCACTTTATATAATTTAAAACCATTAAAAAATATTACATTTATTTAAGGTGATTTTATTTGGATTTTAGTTTGTTGAATATGAATTTGAAAAGAATTCGAAGTCAGTTCGATGATTATCGCGTATTTCCAAAGATCAAGAGATTAAATTATTTACGAAGATTCACAGGCCATATCGAAGGCAAGAGAAATCCTCCTTATATAGTTTGTGTTAATGGAAGGCACAACAGACATTAAGAGGGTGGGGGAAGGAGATTGAAAATGTCTTTGAATGATAAAAGACAGGATGAGTTATGATCACCAACGTCATGAAAGAACTTAGCATATAAAAGGAGAGTTATATCACAACTTTTGCAAGTCACCATTTTACTGAATACAATTCCTACAGATACCCTACACATTTGGCCTTGTTTCCACCTTATCTGAGCCAATAACAATTGATAGAATTTTATTTAAGATAGAACTGATTAATTTTTCAAACAAGCAATTCAAATCGAAGTTGTTTAAAGCAACTCTTTATTTAATAAACATTTCATTATTTACCTCAAGCGATATTTCTCAACTGGAGTCTAATCGAATGAAATGAGAAATTATATTAATATTTCTCGCTATTCGTTCAATTGGAGCGAAAACGTGATTTTTTTTGTGAACGTTTCAATGAGAAATTTCTATGTCTCTCGCCTATTAACTATTAGCCTAGTACCCGTCAAAAATGGCGACTCATTTACTTCTACACCGACATTTTTGCCTCTGTGTGAAGGTCAGAGTACACTGGCATTTGTTATACGGTTAGTGCGGGAAATACGAAATGTCTCTAGCCCACGTATACGTGTTGGGTGGGGGCGGATGGGGTACATGAAACAAAGCAAGTGTCACGTAGAACGGATAGAGAAAAATACACGATCAGTTTAGTACATGTAAGCTTTTTGAAACGTTTTGTATAACAAATAAATGTTATTTCTCGACAGAAGCTGGCCATATCTTCAGCGGCATTTACCAGGTCAGTATTTGCTTCACTTGTTCAGGTTTTTCTGCAGACACTGAAGACTTTTCCTCGAATCATGCTGCACAGCGACGTCATGATAAGTCAAGTGCCGTCCACATGCAGATTTGTAACGATGTGCTTCCGAACCGTTCATGGTCGCAGACGGTGTCGCTGCTCTGTCGCCACAAGACTTTTAAGGCGCGGCCTGTACATTCTGATGACAATTCTATTCCGTGCTTATACAAGACCCCCATACACACACAACACCTTCTCCTCCTTCAAAGCCTGATGCCAAAGCAAAAATGATGAAAGATTGTTCACAACGACCACGTGTTTTGTCAGTTAAAACTCTCCATTACTAAAAGTCCAAAGTAATAGAGCCACAATAAGTATCTTCTGTGAAATACCCACATACCACACCCATTAAAAAAATACTACGTTTCTGCCCTTCAAGCCAGTTAGATACAAATTACATACTGGCTCAAAATCTGAAGCCTACTTCGAAGAGACTGTGGAAAATAGCTGGTAAAGTAAGGAAAGGTTTTTTTCTTTACTTTTTTTTTTTTTTGTCAAACTTGCTGGTTGTACTATGTATAGGTTAGAAAGTTTTAAGTATGAAAACCAACAAAGATTAAGTTGGATTTTCTTTCTTCACACCAATTTTTTTCGATTTATAATTGTAATGAAAAACTTGAAACTTTATTCAACTCTAACTCTCAACTCTGGCAACAAACAGGGTGGAACTTATGCTTGTATAACTGGTCCAGGGGGGGGGCAACTATGGCTGACTTCCACCACAGTAATGTTAGAGTAGAGTCAAATTTTAACAGTAGTCTGACCGTTTTTGTTTCTCCAAAGTCAGTCGTGTATATCGTTTTAATTAGACGCCAGTTCAGGTGGTTTGAATTTTGCAGCTTTACTCAGAGGAAAGATTAATGTTGTTAAAAGTTTAAAACAAGAAAAATAATATAAAAATCAGAATATAGTGCATAGCATTCTGTTAATGTTCCACCGCGATTTAAGTAAGCAGAAGAAAGTTGAAATTTTGTTAATTCTTCCCAGAGTGTTAGACTTCAATTTTTGCGCAGCGGACACTAACGAAAAAAACGCAGAATTTTGCGTCCTTTCCGGCCAAAGAAAGATGAAGGTGAAACTGAATCAGTTTGTTTTCAGTTTGCGTGATTTAAAATATTTTCGATTTCAGTGATTTAAAATAAATGTGTAGTGTCATAAGATACGCCAAATATAAATCCTCAGAGGTTTGTTGGAACAGCAAATGTAGAATAGAATTTTTCTTTGGTTTCTATCGAAGCTATTTTCTGTGATCAATTAAAATATATCCAGTCCAATTTTTATTAATGAGAGTATATTGGGGAAAAATAGGAAATGCTTCTATAACTCTTACGGAACAGTAAACAAAGATCGAAAATTGTGATCTCTTTTTTTTCTTTTTCTTTTTTTTTTTTTAATGTTAATCATGTATTTCAATTACCCCACCCCGCAGCGGGCCAGTTTAATGTGGGAGCTCACACACGTACACATGGGTGTGGACATAATCTTCCCAGTTTCAGTGACCAATCGCTGAATCTTCTTATATTGATTCAATGAGGAGGTACTGCTCGAGATTGGAACCCTCGGGATTAGTTCCGCCTCGTTATCTACTTTTTTTTGCTGTGTTCCACGGGAAAATGAAAACAAAGCTGAGGACGAACTGAAACAAATTGCACCCACAGTAATAAGATGTGATACATGGCCTGTCTTACGTATAAAAAAATATCCAGTCTCGGCGAGCAATCTCACGCAGTTGTCAGTATACTTCAACGCTCCTTATTTGATGTGATGAGGAGGTACCTTCACTTTTGACGGATCACGTTACTCGTTAAATAATAAGTTTATGTCCATTTCAGCTGCCATTGGGTCTGTTCTCTACAGTCGTACAAAATATCGTTCATTTTTCTCTGTATTATACACTATTTTGCTGTTTCCATGTCTCCTCACGAGAACAGATGTAACTCAATGTCGGTTTATTGAGGGTACCGACACGTGTACGTGTAAGTTCAGACGAAGAACTACTCTGTTCTCACAGTTTTTGCTTCAAAAATGTACCAGAATGATCCACGCCTTTCTCTTTTAAGTACAATGAAAGAAAGCTGCAATCCGGCGTTGAAATCTCTATAGACCTGGTATATCTGTGTTAGCTTTTAATTTAATTTTATCATATCAACTTTTATTTGCTCTACTTGTCATAATTTGTTAATCGCATGCTACCTATTCTATACATTATTTGACTTTTCATAATCACAGCAGCTGCCTTCAGATTTGAACGACATCCATCGACCTTTAGGGAGCGTACAAATATTTTGTTTTTTGCCATTTCTCCTCATTAGCGAGGGAGTTCTTGACTCAATTAAAAAGGATTTCTAAAAATAACCTCTGCTGATTGGTCATTTTAGGAAGTGGATCGAAGGTTCTCTGCGGTGTTAGCTGATTTGAACATGAGTAGCGAATACTTCAACATCTGAAAGCTCAGCTTTTACTAAATTGACTTTCTTCTCATTAGCTGAACAAATTAACCGAAACTTGCACAAAGTTTCAGGAGAGAAAATTTCAATTTGTATTTAGTTTACAAAATGGGCCTAATCTGAAGACCATTGTTCTCATCAATGGACAGTTTTTGTTCTTTTTTTTTTTTTTTGTCATTCACTGTCGCGTCTTTGGCAGTAATTCTTTAGACCTTAATGCTACATTATAAACTCTATCAACGATGTGCATTTTTTTTAGCTCGATTTATTTTATGAGGGAGAGGAATCGTAGCATGGTTTCTAGAAGTTGGTAGATATCTCATTGCCACGTGCTGGCTTGCCTCACTATTTCTAATTCTTGATACAGGCTCAGCATCTTCGCGCTTTTTGGATTTATAGCGTAAACAAAGCCAAGTTTACGAGGTTCATCACTCCCACCACACACACACTGTTCGGGTCATCAGAGTTCTGACCAGCTGTTGCGGCATACTGTAGAACATTTCTGCAAAGCAAAATACATTAACACGCGATTCGAAACAAAATATCTGGAAAATTAATATATGTTCTGTGAAAATTTTAACCAAAAGTTTACATCGATCGACAGCTTTTTTCAGTTAAGCTGTTTCTATTTAAACTTGGTCTTATAAAGTCGATAATGGATTTGGTTAATTGATTAATTTTGATCCATCAAAGTGAATTATTAACAAAATTAAAATCGAATGTCCTTTGCTTCCAGCTTTGTGTGATATTTTGTTAACGGATGAAAATTTGCAAATCAAAACACGCTTCGATTTTGGTTCAGATCTGTACAAATTTTAAGCAAAACTTCAGTAAATTTGAGAAGAGTGATTGATCTGTTCATTTTTTTTCCCGGCGTTTCCCGTGTGTCGGCGGACATTTCACACACCTCCCGAAATCACTGCAGTTAGAAATAAAGAACAACACTTGCAATCAATTTTCCTTA